>CM042393.1:34540767-34935767 GCA_023634145.1 Thymallus thymallus | reverse complement strand
TACATAAAAACAAGACTCCCTCATGGAAATGTAAATTGGTATAAACCTTGCTAAAAACACTACAAACAATATGAAATTGAATTGGGAGAAAACGCTCCTTGACAGTAGTAATAATGACTGCATTCATTTTTTAAGTCAAGTGATCACTTTGATGTCATCAATGATTAGTATTTTCCCCAATTACTGTAAAACCCATTAGAATTCAGCGCAATTTAATTTGACACAGTACAGAAGGGATTTTTTTGTTATTATTATTATTGTACAATGCGATAGAGATTTCTACAAGTTTGGAATTCTAAAAAGTTATGTTTATATTTCATCTTTTTGGTAACGGAGAAAGATGGAAAAGACCCAGGTTAGAAACCACATGACCACTCCAGGTACACCTCTGACTATGATAAGAGATGCAACTTAACCTGTGACCTCAAACCTGCCACTGCTCTGCTACTTACACAACGTCACAATGTATTAGCTCTGTAGCCACCACCCCACACTGTACTCCCTGGTTTGGAGCAGACCTGGAGTAGTAACTGATGTGGATGAGTCCATCACAAAATTAGCTTTAACTGCAAGGTATGCATCATTGAGGTATAAGTGAGCCTGCACTGCATGTCAGCTCAACTTCTCTGCTAAAATAAGTCATAGAGGTAGGCCTAGACAAACCTGCAACACGAACACAGAGTCTAGGTGAGGAATCCAATATAAGCCTTAGGGACTTGGGGCGGTGTAGGATAACGGTGAGGTTTATGGGCAGCACTTTTCAAAGGGAGCACGATTGCAGCTTGAGGATAATCTGATTATTACGATGTATATGCAAATATGCTCTTGAGTGAGGCTATGGCAGTTCCTCCTGCCGTAGAGGACGAGGCAGATAGAGGCTGCGTCCCAAATCGCACCGTATTCCCTATATAGTGCACTTCTTCCCTATATAGTGCACTATAGAAATTG
The DNA here is from genome assembly GCA_023634145.1 of Thymallus thymallus. Taxonomy (NCBI): domain Eukaryota; kingdom Metazoa; phylum Chordata; class Actinopteri; order Salmoniformes; family Salmonidae; genus Thymallus; species Thymallus thymallus. The sequence goes on along the minus strand of CM042393.1, from coordinate 34,934,819 downwards.
TGCACTGTATAGAGAATAGGGTGCCATTTGGGACGGGCCCAGAGAGTGGTGGCTGGCTGCCTCCAGGGCATCTGTATCTCCGTAGCTGAATAGCCGGTGAATTGTTCTCAATACTATGGCCGAATGTGTAATACCCTGGGAAGCTTAAGACGTAGAAACATGCACACATATGAACATAACAAAACCTATTAAACACAAAAGCAATATAGACAGAAACAGAGAGATATGTTAATTATTTTACAAGAGCATACGGAGAAGCGTAAACTGTCGATACAAAACACACACACTCGCGGGCACCTATTCACACTAACACACACACACACGCACGCATGCACACACACACTCTCTCTCTCTCTCTCTCTCTCTCTCTCTCTCTCACTCACACACACACGGCACAGGGACATTAAAGAGTTGTAATTTTCCTCATCGCCCCAAGTTGTAGCTGTAGCCCACTGAACAGCACAGGCTTGCGGCAAACATATCCTTGACAGACAGACCCCACTGCAGCTGGCGTCTTTATCATACCTGTTAGCTTTACACAACAGCCATGAATCACAAAACAGCATACAACGTATCACAGTGATCTGCATGCAATATTAAAATGTGTCCTTATATACAGTGCATTCGGGAAGTATTCCGACCACTTCACATTTTCCAAATGCCTTATTCTAAAACGGATTCAATAGTTTTTTCCCCTCATCAATCTACACACAATACCCCGTAATGACAAAGCAAAAACAGGTTTTTAGAATTTTTGAAAATTTACTAAAAATTTTAAAACTGAAAAATTGTATTGGCACAAGTATTCAGACCCTTTACTCAGTACTTTGTTGAAGCACCTTTGGCAGTGATTACACCTTTGAGTCTTCTTGGGTATGACGCTAACAAGCTTGGCACACCTGTATTTGGGGAGTTTCTCCCATTCTCTGTAGATCCTCTCAAGCTGTCAGGTTGGATGGGGAGTGTTGCGGCAAGTCCTTGCTCTGGCTGGGCCACTCAAGGACATTCAAAGAAGTCCCGAAGCCACTCCTGCGTTGTCTTGGCTGTGTGCCTAGGGTTGTTGTCCTGTTGGACGGTGAAACTTCGCCCCAGTATGAGGTCCTGAGCGCTCTGGAGCAGCTTTTCATCAAACATCTCTCTGTACCTGTGCTTGCTTCATCTTTCCTGAGATCCTGACTAATATCCCAGTCCCTGCCGCTGAAAAACGTTTCCACAGCATGATGCTGCCACCACCATGCTTCACCGTAGGGATGGTATTGGCCAGGTGATGAGCGGTATCAGGTTTCCTCCAGACATGCCGCTAGGCATTCAGGCCAAAGAGTTCAATCTTGGTTTAATCAGACCAGAGAATCTTGTTTCTCATGGTCTGAGAGTCCTTTAGGTGCCTTTTGGCAAACTCCAAGTGGAATGTCATGTGCCTTTTACTGAGGAGTGGCTTCCGTCTGGCCACTCCACCAAAAAGGCTTGATTGGAGGAGTGCTGCAGAGATGGTTGTCCTTCTGGAAGATTCTCTCATCTCCACAGAGTAACTGTGTAGGATTCTTGGTGGTCTTGGTGGTTCCAAATGTCTTCCATTTAAGAATTATGGAGGCCACTGTGTTCTTGGGGACCTTCAATGCTGCAGACATTTTTTGGTACCCTTCCCCAGATCTGTAATTCGACACAATCCTCGGAGCTCTACGGACAATTCCTTCAACCTTACGGCTTGGTTTTTGCTCTGAAATGCACTGCTAACCCACGCGATATCTCAGACACCACTGGTCCAATGTTGATTAAACTTGGGGGAATGATGCATCTTGCCATAGAGATCCGGCATTTACAAAATTACACTGATTGTCCCGAGAGAATGCTATATTAATCAACTGTACGTATGTACGTTAGTGACACACGACATCTCAGACACCACTGGCACAATTCTGACGAAACGCGGGTGATGATGCATCTTGTCATACAGATCTGTCATTTACAAGGTTCAACTGATTGGCCCAAGCGTGCACTTTTATGGTGGAGAGTGGTGGAAATATGAGCCCAGTAATGAGTTCATGAGCAAAGGAACTAAGGACACATCAGCATCATAATAAGATGAGTATTACAATAAATATTGTTAGGAGTTTTAAGAAGCTTGTGCCGATTTATTTAGGGCCAAAATACATAACTTTACCATCACGATGCCAATAATACCTTCAATTCACACAATGATTTGCAAGAAATGAAAACGAGCTTATACAGCCATTCTCCCTTGTTTGTGTGCATTTGCATTGTCTGTCACTCGCCGCACCATAAAGGTCATGTCATCATCACAAAAAGGAAAATTATATGATATGTGTATGGAAACAACCTTTTTGAATGACCAAATAATTTTACATGACAGACAATAGTAAACAATAAAAGAAAGTAAACAATAAAATAGTGAAAGAACATCCCATCATGAACAAATGTATTATGCATTAAACAACACATTACAATTACAAATAGATACACTGCAGACTAAGACAGAAAATCTTAACAAAATACACAGACCCAACAGTATTGTTGTTTTGCCATCAGAATAAGTAAATTACTGCAGTAAAGATTTGTATGTACACACTGTAACATCTGAAAAATACAGGCAAACCGTTTCCTCTTCAAAGGAACATCATCATTAATGTGAGTGAACAAATACCTCAGGGTCTATAAGAGCTTTAAGTGTGATGACAGAGCCTGCTCCATGGGTGGCTGGTGGAGAGGAGGATAGATTGAGATCCCCCTGCCCTGCGCCTGTCCTCATCTTATCGCATATGACGTGATGGAAAACGAGGAAATCAAGATATCATATCATATTGACATCTTTTTCAGCGCCTCCCAATCACTCCCTCCCTCTGGTCTACCTCTCCATCGCTCCATTGAGTTCCCTCATTCCCTCATTCTCTTTTTTCCAGACCATTCTCTCCCCCTCCCCCTCTCGGTCTCATCTCCCTCGCAATCACTCATCCTCACTCGCTCACTCTTCCTGTCTCACTCTCTCTCCCTCCCTCACCACACCTTCCTCTCTCCATCCCTCCCCGTTTGTCTCTATCCCCGTCATCTCCCTCTCTCTTCTTCCTCCCTCTATCCTCCTCTCGCTCTTCCAGCTTCAAACATGTCTACTGGGAGACGAGTGCTCTTTGGCTCAGGCTCATTTGCAATTTGATTCCACCTTGCCTTTGTAGTCATTCATCACCCTGTCCTGTGACCCTTGCTCTTCGCCCCTCCCTTGCCACTCTGCTTTCATCCCCCTTTCCTCTCCTCTCTTGTCTGCGTGTGTTTGTTTGTTTGCTGGCGGGAGAAAACCCATTAACACCGTGAACTGTGTGTCTCTTCTCATTTTGCTGAGATTGCTTTGCAGAGCTCCGATGTCCATATGGTGACGTACTGCGTCTCTTTTTTTCTCAACCGCCGTGATATCTGTGAATGTACTCTGAGCGACAACTGCTTTCCCTGGGCGAGATATATATAGATTCCGATGGACACGCAACCCCTCCAATCTCAGAGGAGGAAGAGAAAAACTAAAGGAGAAGACGGAGGAGAAGAAGAGAAGGATCGACATGACCTTACAATGTAGGGGAACGATGAGACTGAGAAGACCTCTTAAGCTGTGGTTCAGTGGCGGTTTCTACGGCGTGACATTGCTGAAAACCACACTTCTATCCCTCTGAAACCAAACGATTATTCTGTCGTAGTATTAACCTACACAGGAATCACACCACATTCCAGTGATAGTTGTACGATTGTCGAGTGTTTTTCATGACAATGTTATGTGTCGTTGTGGTTGTTCGCAAGCCCCATCGTACACAGAAATAAGTACTATAACACTTGTTCCTTGAATCCCTAGGCTTTCTGTCTCCTCCGTGACTCGTGAAGACAAGTTGAAGAACGACTGTGGCTAAACTGAAAACTCAGCGAGCTGTGACTTCAATCCCTGGTAAACTCATCTACATTGAAGCTTCTAACACACAGTGCATGGCCCACGGTTCCAACTCCACTATCGGTGATAAGGCTGAGATGAAAGACGAGTTAGTATGTCTGCTGTTTTTTTTACACACACAATACAAATGGCAGTGCAAAATACAGCGAGGGCCTTCACTTCAACATTCTTGGCTGAGTTCGAGACATAGGCGAAGACGCACAAACGGTGGAAAAGAGAGTCGCCCGAGAAGATACAATTTGCAGAACAGAAACGTTTTCTTGTTTCTTCTTCAGAAGCCCATTCCGACAAGATGGATTTTGGTTCAGTGATCATGAGCCGTAATAGCACAAGTCGGTTGGGGGGCGGCATTACGCATAGAAGTACAAGGAATGGTGTCTAAAGAAACCAAACGATAAAAAAATTGTGCCGCAGGTCTGGCTCCCCCGTTCCTAAATAAATCCTTATGCAGTCAGAGCTCTGATGAGCTGTGACTCCTGGAGGAAAGCAGAGCAAGAGTCTGGGAAAAGGAGAAGGGGGGGGGAGAAATGACTGCAAATGGCCTGGAAACGAATCAGTTATTCTTCTCATCCTGGGCAAAGAAAACATTAGCCAATGCAGTGATACATCTTTAATGGCACTTTATGGGGGCTCTTCTGCTGAAACAATTGCGCTTTTCTCAACGGGCTGGATTAATATACCAAAATGGGGAAGGATGGGATGGGAGGCGGGGGAGGAGGGGGAGGGTGGATAGGGAGATGGAGTGAGAGAACAAGGAGGGGAAGAGACACTTCGATGTGGGAAGTGAACTTTAATTCGCCATTTGGGTAACAAGACAAATTGTTTAGTGGACATCCATAGGTTAGGACCACAAACAGATTGCCTGTTCATAAACTGCCGATCCGAGGCCAGTAAGACTATAAATAGTATAGTACACTCAACAACATGTACAATGAACCAATGAACAAATGGTCTTTTACTGTCTTATTGCTAAGAATGTACCGGCACCTGGCGCCCAAAGGAGATGGTAAGGCACACACGTGTGGAAGCAGGACTTCAAGTGTTACCGTGGAATTTATTTGGGCAGCTGCAGTTGCAAAAAACAGTGGGGATGCTCATATTTACACTGGACAAAAAATATTATATCAATTAATTAACTTGCTCACACATAATAATGTAGCCAAAATCCTTGCCGGTCATGAGACTGAGACCAACCTAAAATAGTGTATAAACAATCATGCAAGTTTTGCAATGATTCCTATGTCGAAGATGTGAAAAAATATTTGTTGGTGTGTAGTGAGGAACATTCGGACGCTGTACTTTAAGCATTTGTGAAACTGCTTCTTCCGGTTACTGATAGGCATGCGCACATCAAGAAACTGACTGTTAGAACTGCCAAAATCCCCACAGATAGAGGATGAATTGAAAAACTGTATGTCTGAGCGGGATGTGGCAAAAGGATTAGCAAATAAGTCTGACAACACAGCAGACATACATGGCAAACACACAGTAAAATGAGAAATCACCTATAACTAAACTAAACAAAAAGAGGACACAATACTATGGAACAAAGATAACTTGACTTCATCCTTCATTGAGGCAGATGGCTTCTTCATAACAAAACCCCTTGATATTTTATCAACCACTTTAATAATTTTTTTGTTGACAAGATTATAGCGAACTTAGGTATGACATGCAAACAACAAATGCTGATCCTTCATATTCATGCATAACGGACCAAATAATGAAAGATGTTAAGGTCGCGTCAATTCAAATCTGGTATTGGAACAAAAGGATTACTACGCCGTTTAAATCATCTATGTATTTTATTCTAGCAAACCCTTAAATGGTAAGTATGAAGTTCGTATATACAGGCACACTGTGACACCACGCAGGGCAAACAGAGAGCAGAGCTAGAGAAGAGAGCGAGCCCTATCCTTTGTTCTTCCTTCCACACAATGGTTTGGCGCCGCCCTGAGTGGTCGCCTGTTAAGCAGCTCCCGTTGTTTGTGCATTAATTGTTGTTTTAGTTCGTTTTCTTTCGTCTATTTTCTTTAGTTTTATTTTTTATTTTGCTACAGTTGAACTATAACAGTTCAGGATTATGGATTTTATGGATTTTATCGCAGCTGAACGTCGACAGGAGTCGTCAACTGTTATTGTTTACAACAGAGCCCAGCTCCTGGATTTAGCCCACGCAGTGCTGCTGCTCCCCAGGGAAAAGTTTGATATTCCGGACGAGTTGAAAAGGCGACGCCGTGGACGCAGGGCGGGATTGAAATGTAAGGCAAAGCGGAGGAAGTTCAAGTACAAGCCGGCTATACCATCTATTATTATGGGCAATGTGAGGTGTCTACATAACAAGATGGAAGAGCTGGAGGTACTTGTTCGTGGACAAAGGATCTATCGGGAAACGAGCCTAATGTGTTTTACTGAGACTTGGCTGAACGATAACATCCCCATACAGAACGTCACTATCGACGGTTTCAAGACCATCAGAGCGGACAGGGATCGCGTCTCTTCCGGTAAGAGTAAGGGTGGTGGGCTGGCTTTATTAGTTAACAACAGATGGTGTCATCCGAACCATATTACTCTTAAGGAAAAGTTTTGTTGCCCGGACATTGAACTGTTAGCTGTTAGCCTGAGACCCTACTATTTGCCAAGGGAATTCACGGCGGCCATTGCTGTTATTGTTTACATCCCGCCCTCCGCGGACGCAAACGCAGCGTGTGACGTCATCCACTCTGTTATCGCGAGGTTACAGACAGCACATCCCAGTGCTTTCTTTGCCATTTCGGGGGATTTTAACCATGCATCTCTCTCTTCAACGCTGCCCACGTTCAAACAGTTCGTGAAGTGCCCAACCAGGAATAATAAAACTCTGGACTTGTTATATGCTAATGTGAAGGATGCATACAACTCCACTGCACTCCCTCCCCTCGGTAGATCGGATCACAACCTTGTCCACCTCACCCCACTCTACAGGCCTATGGTCCAACAGCAGCCTGCAACCACCAGGACTATTAGGAGATGGTCCCCTGAGGCGAATGAGGCCCTACAGGACTGCTTTGAAACAACAGACTGGGAAGTGCTCTGTGAGGCTCATGGGGAGGACATCGATGGACTCACTGACTGCATAACAGACTATATTAATTTTTGTGTAGACAACACTGTACCCACCAGGAAGGTACGCTGTTTCCCAAACAATAAACCCTGGGTCACCAGCGACCTGAAGGCCCTGCTGAATGAGAAGAAGAGGGCCTTCAAGGAGAAGGACAAGGACAAATTGAAATGCGTCCAGAGGGAGCTGAAGTTGCGGATTGCTGAGGGGAAGAGAGTGTATAAGGAGAAGATGGAGGACAAGCTGAGGCAGAGCCAGGTGAGAGAGGTGTGGAAGGGTATGAGAAATATCACTGGCTTCAAAAAGTCAAACAGTGGGCAGACGGAGGGGACCCAGGACAGAGCCAATGAGCTGAACTAATTTTTTAACAGGTTCGATACTGGCCCTGTCCACCTCCCCTCCAGCTCCCCAGACCACACACCCTCACGGCTATCCCACCCCCACTTTGCTCACAGCACCTCTGCTGAGACAATCAGTGACCCCACCTCCGCCCCTGCCCCCCCTGGACTGATCCTCAACACCCCCCTTCCCCCCACCTCCCCACCTGGGCTGGCTTTCACCACCAACCAAGTGAAGAGAGAGCTGGAGAGACTACACCAGTGGAAAGCGGCGGGCCCTGAGGGCATCAGCCCAAGGGTGCTGAGGGTCTGTGCTGACCAACTGTGTGGAATACTCCAGAGTCTTTTCAACCTTAGCCTGAGCCTAGAAAGGGTCCCTGTGCTGTGGAAAACATCCTGCCTCGTCCCAGTGCCCAAGAAGGCACACCCCACTGTCCTGAATGACTTCAGACCTGTAGCGCTAACATCCCACATCATGAAGACCCTGGAAAGGTTAGTCCTCGCTCACCTCAGACCCCTGGTGTGTTCATCAATGGACCCCCTGCAGTTTGCATACCAGCGCAACATCGGGGTGGATGATGCAATCATCTACCTTCTGCAGAGGGCCTACTCTCACCTGGACAACGCAGGTTGCACTGTGAGGGTCATGTTTTTTGACTTCTCCAGTGCCTTCAATACCATTCAGCCCCTGCTACTGGGTGAGAAGATGAGGAGGATGAAAGTGGAAGCACCCTTAGTCTCCTGGGTCACGGACTACCTGACCGGTAGGCCACAATTTGTGCGACTACAGAGCTGTGTGTCAGAACGGGCAGTTAGCAACACAGGGGCCCCCCAGGGTACGGTCCTGTCCCCCTTCCTGTTCACCCTCTACACTTCAGACTTCAGATATAACTCTGAAACATGCCACCTACAGAAGTTCTCGGATGACTCTGCTATTGTAGGGTGCATCAGGGGTGGGCAGGAGGAGGAGTACAGGAGCACAATCAGTGACTTTGTGTTGTGGTGTGAGCAGAACCACCTTCAGCTCAACATCAGCAAAACTAAGGAGATGGTGGTGGACTTCAGGAGAACCAAGGCACAACTGACTGCAGTCCCTATAAAGGGGATGGATGTGGAAATGGTTGAGTCATACAAGTTCCTGGGTGTCCATATGGACAACAGGCTGGAATGGGCTGGTAACACCGGGGCCCTGTACAAAAAGGGCCAGAGCCGACTCTACTTTCTGAGGAGGCTCAGGTCCTTCAACGTGTGCAGTAAACTACTGCATACCTTCTACCAGTCTGTGGTGGCCAGTGCCATCTTTTTTGCAGTGGTGTGCTGGGGAGCAAACATCAAAGCCGGTGATGCTTCTCGGGTAAATAAGCTGATCAGGAAGGCTAGCTCTGTCCTGGGGATGAGCCTTGACACTCTAGAGGAGGTGGTGGAGAGACGGATCCTGGCCAAACTGCTGGCCATCATGGACAACGTCACCCACCCTCTGCATGCTATGGTTATGACGCAGAAGAGCACTTTCAGTCACAGACTGATCCCACCACGGTGTGCCAGAGAGCGCTACAGGAGGTCCTTCCTGCCGGCGGCTATGAGACTATATAATGCCTCACCGGGGTGCCGTGCCGTCGGCAACATAGATCTGGAACTGTTGGGGTGCTAGGACCTAGTTTAACAATTATGCATCCATCCGTGAGTAACTCTGGTCCGTCAGCACTCATCCACTCAGGACCTATTTATTCATACAGGTCTGTATATACATACTCATGTACAGTTGTTATATTATATCACATGCAATATTGTAAGTAATTATTGGACGTAGGCATTCACTCAAGAATGCATATTAGTATCCTGCCAGTTGCACCTTTTCTCATTGCTTTTAGTATATCAAATGTGCAATACATGCAGTTGTCTGTAATTAAACCCTGCGCACTATGGACTGTATTTTAAGGGAATTACTATTATCATCCCAAATGATATCATACACACATTTAGCTATTAAAGTATCTCTTCCTGTCATTTACCTGTACAGTTTGTGTAAACATGCAAGTATTCACTTATCTGTAAATATAACTGTATACCTAACTGTACAGCTAATTTTACCATGCAAAATTTTCACTTACCTGTTCATTTACCCAGTCTGTCTATTAAGTAAACTATTATTACCCTCGCTCATATCATACACATTTTTAGCTACTGAAGTATTTCTCTGCCATCGACCTGTATAGTATAGTTAACCATCCAACATCCACCAATGTATAGTGTACATATTCAGCCAACCACTAATACTATGAAATGTCCTTTTATAGCTTTTTTTTTGCACTCCAGATATCTTGTATTTCTATACTTTTTCATACTGCCGCTCTATGTATCATGTACCGTGTATCTGTCTTTTGTGTACTTTCGTTGTGGCATTTTGCACCTGCCCTGTGTTTTTGTTGTAGCTGCCTGACAATGAAATTTCCCCCCCCGGGGGATCAATAAAGTACCTATCTATCTATCTATCTATCTATCTATCTATCTATCTATCTATCTATCTATCTATCTATCTATCTATCTATCTATCTATCTATCTATCTATCTATCTATCTATCTATCTTAAATACTCCGACAGAATAGTTCCCGCTCATTGCTGGCCTGTCAGAGTAGAGGCTGAGTGTGGTTTAAACTTACTCAGCCTATCGTTGGCGTGCAGGCTGGTCCCAGCCTCGTGACGCACTCCAGTTGCCGGACGCAGTTGTCCTCTCAGCAGATGTTCTTGTCTCATGTTACCACAAAACACAGTTCTATCATGAAACCCCCAAGCTAGCACATTCCCTCCACATGGCTCCCCCACACACAAGCCTACAGCAGTTCTACAAGTTTTATGATCACACAATACATTCAGTAATATGACCTTCCACCAGGGACGTAGCTTGGCCTATTTTAGGGGGGCTTTTTTACTTTGTGGATCTGTGTAATCAGATAAATATGTGTCTCTAATATGGTCATTCATTTGGCTGGAGGTTAGGAAGTGCAGCTCTGTTTCCACCTCATTTTGTGGGCAGCGTGCACATGTCCTGTGCCCCCTATGGGTATGGCCCCTCTCTCTCTCTCTCTCTCTCTCTCTCTCTCTCTCTCTCTCTCTCTCTCTCTCAAAATAAAATCCCAAAAGTATTTTAGCTACATAGTACAGCCATTTTTGTGCCTTTTGTTGGTGTTGGATGGATGGAGACAGAGTGGACTTGCAGTTCAGTTTCCACCTCATTTTGTTGGCAGTGTGCACGCGTCCCTGTGCCCACTATGGGTTTGACCCCCCCCTCTCTCTCTCTCTTTAATTTTAATTTGGATAAAATTTAAGTAAGTCATATTAGATCAGTGTCTAACTCTGAGACAGGTATACTTTTAACCAACCTTGACCAAAAATAACCTTATTTTGATAGATTTTACACCAGTTGTTACTCTAAAATACATGATGAAAATATGTTTTTGGGGCTTTCAAAAAAATCCTGGGGAAGTATGCCCAGACCCCCCTATAAGAGGCTTAGCCCCCCTATCCATGAATCTCTAGTGACGTCCCTGCCTTCACTGACCTTGAATAAAGCCTTTGTGTCTATGTACGCTGACGACTCAACAGTATACAGTACATGGTGGCTGCAACAATAAAATAAATAATATAGAGCCCCAGTCAGTTTTAGAATGGGTAACTAAGCAAAAGGCTGGTGCTTAATATCAACAAGCACTAAAAGTATAATTTTTGGGACAGATCACTGGCTCAACGCTAAACCTTGTTTAGCTCTATTATTGAATAATGCGGCTATTGAACTAAATGAGGAGACAAACTGCTGGGTGTAACCCTTGATAGCAAGCTGTCATGGTCAAAACATATAGACTCAATGGTTGCTAGAATGGGAAGAGGTCTGTCCATGATAGGGCGTTGCTCTGCCTTCTTGACATCTCAGTCGACCAGACAGGTCCTACTGGAGGCACTAGCCTACACACAATACCCCATCATGTCCAAGTAAAATTATGCTTTTAGAAAATTTTAGAAATTAATAAAAAAAATGAAAAGCTGAAGGTGTTCAAACCCTTTGTTATGGAAAGCCTAAATAAGTTCAGGAGTAAAACTGCTTATCAAGTCACATAATAAGTTGCATGGACTCACTCAGTATGTAATAATAATGTTTAACACGATTTCTGAATGACTACCTCATCTCTGTACCCCACACATAACATTATCTGTAAGGCCCCTCAGTCAAGCAGTGAATTTCGAAACATAGATTCAACCACAAAGACCAGGGAGGTTTTCCAATGTCTCACAAAGAACCGATTTGTAGATGGGTAAAAATAATAAAAGCATATATTGAATATCCCTTTGAACATGGTGAAGTTATTAATTACACTTTGGATGGTGTATCAATACACCCAGCCGCTACAAAGATACAGCTGTCCTTATCTCAGTTGCCGGAGAGGAAGGAAACCACTCAGGGATTTCACCATGAGGCCAATGGTGACTTTAAAGTTTAATGGATGTGATAGGAGAAAACTGAGGATGGATCAACAACATTGTAGTTACTACACAATACTAATTGACAGGGTTAAAAAAAGGAAGCCTGTACAGAATACAAATATTCCAAAACATAAATTCTCCTTGCAAGGCACTAAAGTAAAACTGCAAGAAATGTGGCAAAGCAATTACATTTTTTATCCTGAATAAAAAGTGTTGTGTTTGGGGCAAATTCAATACAACACATTACTGAGTTGTATTACTCTCCATATCTTCAAAACATAGTGGTGGCTGCGTCATGTTATAGATAGATAGATAGATAGATAGGTACTTTATTTATCCCCCGGGGGGGAAATTTCATTATGGGTAAGCTTGTAATCGGTAAGGACTGGGGAGTTTTTCAGGATAAGAAAGAAACTGAATGGATCTGAGCACAGGCAAAATCCTAGTGGAAAACCTGGGTTAGTGTGCTTTCCACCAGACTCTGGGAGATGATTTCAGCTTTCAGCAGTACAATAACCTAAAACACAAGGCCAAATCTACACTGGAGTTGCTTACCAAGAAGACAGTGAATGTTCCTGTGGCCAAGTTACTGTTTCGACTTAAATATACTTCAAAATCTATGGCAAGACCTGAAAATGGTTGTCTAACAATGAATAACAACCAATTTGACAGAGCTTGAAGAATTTAGAAAAAATAATGAGCAAATCAAAAACAAATCAAATCAAATTGTATTTGTCACATGCTTACTTACAAGCCCTTAACCAACAATGCAGTTTTAAGAAAAAAGTGTTAGGAAAGTATTTACAAAATAAACTGAAGTGAACAATAAATAAAAAAAATAGACGAAAATAGAAAAATATAAAATTATTAGAGAGCAACAATAAAATAACAGTAACGAGGCGGTACAGAGTCAATGTGCGGGTGTCACTACGGTGTTGTGGAAATGACCAAGGTGCAGCGCAGTTGAAGTTCGACATTATTTTAATAGGAGCGAACTTGACAAAATGAAAACAGTTACACTAACGTAACATGAGTGCGAGTTCAAACAGGAGTCTACACACTACACCGTCATGACAGTATGAACTACCGTAACCAGACCAAGCAGTGCTACTACGAGGAGGAGGACCTGCTTTGTGCCGCCCAGACTAAACACCAAATTATATATTTTATAGGGGAAGAGACGGAGGAAGAGGAAGAAGAGTCCGGTACGACCCGTGCCGTCTCCACGCACTCGCCCTCCAGTGCGTCACCAGCCCGGTGCAATCTGTGCAGGCTCCACACACCAGGCCTCCAGTGCGCCTTCCCAGTCCGGTACGTCCTGTGCCGGCTCCCCGCAAACAACCTCCAGTGTGTGTCACAAGCCCGGTGCATCCTGTGCCGGCTCCACGCACCAGGCCTCCAGTGCGTGTCACCAGCCCAGTGCATCCTGTGCTGGCTCCACGCACTCGGCCTCCAGTGCGTGTCACCAGTCCGGTGCCCAGTCCTCCAGTACAGCTTCCGGGCTGGAGCCTCCTTCTGCGCCGGTGCCCAGTCCGGGACCGGCCTCCTGCACTACTCCAGAGCCGGAGCTTCCCTCTACGCCAGTGCCCAGTCCGGGACTGGCAGCCAGCCCGGCTACATGGCTGGAGCCCTCCTTTGTGCCAGTGCACAGTCCGGGACCGCCTCCTGCACTGCCCAAGAGCCAGAGTGTCTCTCTATGCCGGTGCCCAGTCCGGGACCGGCCTCCTGCAGTGCTCCATGGCCGGAGCCATCCACTGTGTCGGTGCCCAGTCCGGGACCGGCAGCCAGCTCCGCTCCATGGCCAGAGCCTTCTACTGCGCCCGTAAATGGCGGGTGGCCCGTTCAACCTGGTGCCGCGTCCTGGGCTGGGGCCAGAACCATTATTGTCTCTAATTGGGGATCCTATTTAGGATGTCTGTTTCCACTGTGAATTTGTGGTTAATTAGATGGTGCTGAATGGCATTTGTATTTGTATATTGGACTCCCACTTACGTTGAGGTTCTGTATTAGTAGCAGCAACATAAAAATGGGGGGGGGGGGGGGGGGGTCAATGCAAATTGTCCAGGTAGCCATTTGGTTAGCTCTTCAGGGCAGAGAACAGTCTATGACTAGGGTGGCTGGAGTATTTGGAAATTGTTAGGGCCTTCCTTGTAAACGCTGTGTATAGAGGTCCTGGATGGCAGGATGCTTGGCTCCAGTGATGTACTGGGCCGTACACACTACCCTCTGTAGTGCCTTGCGGTCGGAGATCGAGCAGTTGCCATACCAGGTGGTGATGCAACCAGTCTGGATGCTCTTGATGGTACCGATGTACAATCCAGGTGTGGAAAACTCTTAGAGACATACCCAGAAAGACTTACAGCTGTAATCATGCTGTCACCTTACATGCTGTCAAAGGTGCTTCTAAAAAGTGTTGACTCAGGTTTGTGAATACATATGTAAATTAGATATTTTCTGTATTTAATTTTCAAAAACTGTGCTAAACATGTTTTCACTTTAGCATAATGGGGTATTGTGTGTTGATCTATTTCATCCATTTTGAATTCAGGCTGTAACACAACAAAATGTGGAATAAGTCAAGAGGTATGAATACTTTCTGAAGGCACTGTATGCACATTGATACCAGAGCGCACTTTCTTAGAGAAGAAGAAGGCACATGTAAGCTCGTGGTGAGACGTTCAAACAAATCAAATGTCTAATGAGCCCATTAAAGAAAGGAAACAGCAAAGGTCATACTCATAGTGTAAAATATGTTGCAATTTTGATAACTGGTGATTGTAGGATTGCAATGAAAAACAAAGAGAAAACACGAGCAAGTCTCATTGTTCACTCATTTTTGTGAATACGGATTGACAGTCAAACACAAACTTAGTTAAATGATGTTGTCTCACTAGCAGAGAATTAGCTAAATGCTTCCTGAAACGGTGAATATGAAAAGTTATATAATCACAGGTAAATCAACAATACAACTATAACACACAACTATAACTCAATTGCCTTTATGCCGTGATGATTGCGGGAGGGAGGAATGGTACATCATCACACGCATGCTTCTGTTGAAGTAACGAACGGCTGATGCATGCTGGACAAACTGACAAATCCAATAAGACATCCCCTCCTCTTTTCCCTCATATTTCTGTTCCTTCAACCATCAAAGCCGTTTCCTATTGCGTCAGAACAAGACACACTAGGGAAAGCTTTGGAGAATGATGGAAGAATCCATTCTGGAGGGTCGGGGGGGGAGTGAAGGGAAGTGACTGATTGTGTTTGAGGCAGCACCCCACGCCTCTGCCTGTGTCCTTGGTACATCCCCCCCCCCTTTACCAGTCACAATGGGTGAGCAATGGGTGAGCCAGAGGGAGATGGAGGGATGGAGGCGGGGGCTGGGAGAAGGGCTGTTCTTCAGGTGGTCTGACTTCCAGGACTAGTGGGGATCAATAACATCGAGTGAGCCCAGGGAAAGAGAGGACACGGGGGCAGGAAGACAACGGGCAGTGGGGGGGGGGTGTGGAAATGTCATCATTAACCAACAGGAAAAGGGAGCTGCCAGGGCCTTCGATTTGCCCAGCCGTGTTCAATAGAAGTTTGATGGAGTCTTTTCAAGGGGATGACAGTGAGTGGTGTCCGCAGGCAACCAAAGGGTTTCAGGGAAGAGAAGCCTGTCACTGGGGCTAAATCTTCCAGTAAATCTGAAAAGAGGCATTGTTTCTTTCCACGGTCCCTACATCCAGGTGTGTAATGCTTTTAGAGACTTACCCAGAAAGACTCACAGCTGTAATCACTGCCAAAAGGGGCTTCTACAAAGTATTGACTCAGAGGTGTGAATACTTATGTAAATTAGATACTTTCTGTATTTCATCATTTAAAAAAAAAATCTAAAATGTATAAAAGCATGTTTTCACTTTGTCATAATGGGGTATTGTGTGTAGATCTATTGAATCAATTTTGAATTCTCAGGCTGTAACACAAAAGAATGTGGAATAAGTCAAGGGGTGTGAATACTTTCTGAAGGAACTGTATTTATATTGATAGCACAGTGCACTCTCTTAGAGAAGCAGGAGAAACATGTAAGCTCGTGGTGAGACGTTCAAACAATTCAAACGTCTAATGGGGCCGTTAAAGAAAGGAAACAACAAAGTTCATACTCATAGCGTAAATGATGTAGCAATATTGATAACTGGTGATTGTAGGATTGCAATGAAAAGACAAGAGAAAAACACTGTCTCGCAATTCTCATTGTTCACTCATTTTTGTGAATATGATCACAGGTAAATCAACACAAGAAATAACACACAACTATAACTCTATTGTCTTTATGCCGTGATGATTGCGGGAGGGAGGTATGGTACATCATCACACGCATGCTTCTGTTGAAGTAACGAAAGGCTGATGCATGCTGGACAAACTGACAAATCCAATCAGACATCCCCTCCTCTTTTCCCTCATGTTTCTGTTCCTTCAACCATCAAAGCCGTTTGCTGTTGCGTCAGAACAAGACACACTAGGGAAGGCCTTGGAGAATGATGGAAGAATCCATTTTGGAGGGTTGGATGGGGGAGAGAAAGGAAGTGACTGATTGTTGTTGATGCAACTCTCTCTGCCTGTGTCCTTGGTACAATCCTTGCTCTGGTTAAGGCCCCTCCTTACACAGAGGGAGATGGGCTGTTCTTCAGCTGGTCTGTCTTCCAGGACTGGGGGGATCAATGGCTGCAAGTCAGCCCAGAGCAAGAGAGGGCAGGGAGGTTGTCATTAACCAACAGGAAAAGGGGTCTGCCAGGGCCTTCGATTTGCCCAGCCATGGTCAATAGTGGCTCAATGGTGTCTTTTCAAGGGGATGACAGTGAGTGGTGTCCGCAGGCATTGTAAGGGAGTCGGGGAAGAGAAGCCTGTCACTGGGGCTAAATCTTCCAGTAAACTTCAAAAGAGGCATTTTTTCTCTCCCCGATCGCTCCATCAAAAATGCTGAGGGTAGGAAGGCAAATTGCCAGGGATTGGATAAGTTGTCATAGAAATATATTTCTCAGACACAGGAGCTTGTGAATTCAAAATAGACTGTATTACAAAGCAACAAGGCCGAGTTGGTCTGCCGAGCATTTGCTCATCCTGACTCTGAGCTCTCATGCTTACACAACATACATAGTCACTCCCCTTAATGGTACTTGTTCAAAATCTATTGGCTATTTGCCCTCACACCATTATCTTTCTGTCCCAGTTGCACTTGTTCACTCCCAGTTCTATTTGTTTTACCCTCCTTCTCTCTGGCCCCAATCCGGGCGCGAACCACACTGGTGACGTGGCCTCAACAGTTCAACAAACAACATGAGTACACATTCAAGGACACTCAATAGGATCACACGGCCAACTCTATTGGTGACGTGGCTTCAACAGTTTCTTAGAAAAAGAATACACATATATACATACCCTAGGATCACATTGGCAATTCTCTTAACCTCTTACGTGCATACTGGCACGTACTTGAGGATAATTATAGGACCCTAAAGTGCATATAATGATTATATTCATTGTCTTATAATTTCACAGTACATGCAATGGAAAATACCTATAATGTCTGAATCTGGATATTAGGATGAATGGCAAATAAAGTGGATAGGGGTTTTTCAGATTGGCAATATTTTTCAGGAAATATCTTGTTTACATTAGTCTACTGTTCAACAGAAGCTTCATGAAATGGGTTTCCATGCCCGAGCAGCCACACACAAGCCTCAGATAACCATGCACAATGCCAAGCGTCGGCTGGAGTGGTGTAAAGCTCATCGCCATTGGACTCTGTAGCAGTGGAAAAGGCGTTCTCTGGAATGATTAATCACGCTTCACTATCTGGCAGTCCAACTGACGAATCTGGGTTTGGCGGATGCCAGGAGAACACTACCTGCCCCAATGCATAGTGCCAACTGTAAAGTTTGTTGTAATAAAAATGTGGCTGTTTTTCATGGTTCAGGCTAGGCCCCTTAGTTCCAGTGAAGGGAAATCTTAATGCTACAGCATACAATGACATTCTAGACGATTATGTGCTTCCAACTTTGTGGCAGCAGTTTGGAGAAGGCAATATCCTGTTTCAGCATGACAATGCCCCCATGCACAAAGTGAGTTCCATACAGAAACTATTTGTTGAGATCGGTGTGGAAGAACTTGACTGGCCTGCACAGAGACCTGACCTCAATTCCATCGAACACCTTTGGGAGTCAAGTACTCCCAAAGGTGAGCCAGAAATCTTGCTTGTTTGTAGGTGACCAAATACTTATTTTCCACCATCATTTGCAAATAAATTCATAAAAAATCCTACAATGTCATTTTCTGGATTCTTTTTTCTCATTTTGTCTTTCATAGTTGAAGTGTACCTATGATGAAAATTACAGGCCTCTCTCATCTTTTTAAGTGGGAGAACTTGCACAATTGGTGGCTGACTAAATACTTTTTTGCCCCACTGTATCTCAGAAGTAAACAGCGGCTGTCACGGCTTTTGAGTCATGATGGCTTGCAGTGATGACGCAAAAAATGTACGCATTCAGTTCAACTGACTAGGAATCCCCCTTTCCCTGTCCCTTTCTTGTTTTTAATCTGCGAGAGGAGTGCTACACCTGGTGGAAAGAGGCTGTTCGACACAGAATGAGTCGAATAATGCGTGCTGTAGAGTTATGGAATGACACGTCACATTTTAAACGAACAGCGTCAACTTTTCTCCAATACTATCGGACCATTACCATGTCAATCAACGCTAGAATAGAAACGTAGTTCACACCCTGGATTTGGAATGTTACGGTTGCGCAAATTTGTACCGTTTTAGAATTATTATTATTATTATTATTATGAACTAATTGGTAGGCCTACCTTAACTTGTTACTTTTATTGTGAACTTTCATTATCCTCCCTCATGAGGGAGAGAAATAAGAAAATATCTTAAAGTTATGGTTCGAAGATAGGACCCGAGGCGCTGAGTGAATACATTCCTTTCATTTGTACTGAAAAACAACAAAGGAGAGCACAAACCCACAAACTGATGTGCCTATAGCAACAAATTGGACAAAATAATGAACTTAAATGGGATCCCCAATTAGAGACAACGTACGGCAGCTGCATCTAACTGGGGACCAATAAAACTCAAACATAGAGTTGCCCAGACAACCTTACCGTCACGCGCCGAAAGTTAACCAAACCCAAACATAGAGATGCCTCTAGGCATCCCTACCGTCAGGACCTGACACTTAGAGACACTGTATGTGGGTTTTAGATGTTTTATAAACAGTTGAAGTCGGAGGTTTGCATGCACCTTAGCCAAACAGGTTTCTCAATTCCTGACATTTAATCCTAGTAAAAAATCCCTGTCGTAGGTCAGTTAGGATCACCATTTTATTTTAAGAATGTGAAATGTCGGAATAATAGTAGAGAGAATTATTTATTTCATATTTTAATTATTTCATCACATTCCCAGTGGGTCAGAAGTTTACATACACTAAATTAGTATTTGGTAGCATTGCCTTTAAATATGGTCAAACGTTTTGGGAAGCCTTCCACAAGCTTCCCATAATAAGTTGGGTGAACTTTGGCCCATTCCTCCTGACAGAACTGGTGTAACTGAATCAGGTTTGTAGGCCTCCTTGCTCGCACACACTTTTTCAGTTCAGCCCACAAATGTTCTATAGGATTGAGGTTAGTGCTTTGTGATGGCCACTCCAATACCTTGACTTTGTTGTCCTTAAGCCATTTTCCAACAACGTTGGAAGTATGCTTGGGGTCATTGTCCATTTGGAAGACCCATTTGCAACCAAGCTTTAAGTTCCTGACTGATGTCTTGTTGCTTCAATATATCCACATAATTTTCCTCCCTCATGATGTCATCTATTTTGTGAAGTGCACCAGTCCCTCCTGCAGCAAACAGCTCCACAACGTAATGCTACCACCCCCGTGCTTCACGGTTGGGATGGTGTTCTTCGGCTTGCAAGCCTCCCCCTTTTTCCTCCAAACATAACGATGGTCATTATGGCCAAAAAGTTCTATTTTTGTTTCATCAGACCAGAGGACATTTCCCCAAAAAGTACAATCTTTGTCCCCATGTGAGGTTGCAAACCGTAGTTTTTTTTTTTAATGGCGGTTATGTCGATTTTGGAGCAGTGGCTTCTTCCTTTCTGAGTGGCTTTTCAGGTTATGTCGACATAGGACACGTTTTACTGTGGATATAGAAACTTTTGTACCCGTTTCCTCCAGTACCTCAATCCAGGTCCTTTGCTGTTGTTCTGGAATTGATTTGCACCAAAGTACGTCCATCTCTAGGAGACAGAACGCGTCTCCTACCTGAGTGGTATGACGGCTGCGTGGTCTCATGGTGTTTATACTTGCTTACTATTGTTTGTACAGATGAACATGGTACCTTCAGGCGTTTGGAAATTGCTCCCAAGGATGAACCAGTTCTTGGCTGATTTCTTTTGATTTTCCCATGATGTCAAGCAAAGAGGCACTGAGTTTGAAGGTAGGCCTTGAAATACATCCACAGGCACACCTCCAATTGACTCAAATGATGTCAATTAGCCTATCAGAAGCTCCTAAAGCCATGACATCATATTCTGGAATTTTCCAAGCTGTTTAAAGGCACACTCAACTTAGTGTATGTAAACTTCTGACCCACTGGAATTGTGATATAGTGAATTATAAGTTAAATAATCTGTCTGTAAACAATTGTTGGAAGAATTACTTATGTCATGCACAAAGTAGATTTCCTAACCGACTTGTCAAAACTATAGTTTGTTAACATGAAATCTGTGGAGTAGTTGAAAAATGAGTTTTAATGACTTCAACCTAAGTGTATGTAAACTTCCGACTTCAACTGTATGCGTTAATTGCTAAAAAAATATAGACTCAGCTTTCATTTGACACCCAATTTGATATGCTCCTATGAACATCACATGTTGGTGCTCATGGGTCTTTTAAGATGGAAATTCACATCTGCAAAAGAAGAAGAAAAAAGCTGTCACGGACCATATGGCACGTATTTGATAGAAAAAGACTCCCTTCACTGCTATCCTTCCTCTGCCTAGTCACCCTCAGTGCTGCATTGTATGTCTCCTTCCTTCCATCCCTCTGCCAGAAAGAGAGCGAGAGAGAGAGTCAGTGAAGCTGTGATGTCAAGAGAGTGTATTTCCAGTGACACAATGCGATATTTGCAGTGACCCACAAAATAGGCCCTATTGCAAACAGCAGGGTGAGAGATGGGGCAATCTATAGCGAGGGAGAGGGGGAAGAGAGGAGGGTACAGACAAAAAGAGAGAGAGCGCGAGAGAGAGAGAGAGAGAGAGAGAGAGGGAACTGGGGATGTGTGTTTACCTGCCAGCAGGATCACTGTGGCTCAATGTCCTCTTCCTGTTCCCAGAGGCCATGAGAACTGGCGCCATGCTGCTAGCACTCAGCCTCTCCTCTGAGAGAAAGCCCTCCAACAAAGAGGTAGAGAGAGAGAGAGAGAGAGAGAGAGAGGAAGGGTAGGAGAGGGGGAGCGTAAGGGGAAGAGAGGGGGAAGAGTGAGAGACATGGAGAAACAGGAGTGAGTGAGAGAAAGAGAGAGAGAAAGAGACGGGAGGGAGAGAGGGGGAGAAGAAAAATACAGATGGAGATACAGAGGTGAGTGAGTGAGTGAGTGAGTGAGTGAGTGAGTGAGTGAGTGAGTGAGTGAGTGAGTGAGTGAGTGAGTGAGTGAGTGAGTGAGTGAAAGACAGAGAGGAGGGGGGACTAAGGATGCAAAAGAGAGACGAGGTAGTTAAGGCCAATGTCCTCAAGCAAGAGCTACCTGCTATCATATTTAAGTAGATTAAAGGCAAGCTGCAGCCCATGACGACTGCTAATCACCGCCTGGCAGCCAACTTCACTGCGGGAAAACATGTTTCTGAACATAGCTGACTGAAAAACTGGGTTTCTCCACAGATGGCGTAATATTGCGACAATGGCTAACAATGTGCAATGTGTATTGTTGACACCTTGCTGAATGCAAGTTGTTACTGTATAGGTAAGAGTAGATCAAATAAAAGAGAGGAAATGTTAAAACGCAAGTTCAGGTAGTCTGTTCTGTACAAAGATGTTTTGTCCCAATCCGTGCCTACTGAACGGGGAGCCAGACTGTTTTAGGGGAAGGATTGTCACAGCCTGGAGATGATTGGCTTCCTCACCGACACTGAATCACAGCTTGGAGACGTAGCCTGTCAAATCATCACTGTTACTGTATGCAGCATGCAACGCTGTGCTGTGCTATTCTTCCTCTGGGGATTTGCCTTTGTCAAGGAGAGTGTTTGCTTTGTGTCTGCAATAAAAAAAAAATGGTACATGTGCAATACAGTTGTGTGTGTGTGTGGGGGGGGGGGTAGCTTGCAAGCCGGTTCATTTGAACCTCTGAATGCTTCTCGGTCTTTGATATTATTCATCCACCATTAAATGAAACCACCGGGTCTAGATAAAGAGACAACATTAAGTTATTGAGGGCAGCAGACACCGTTCAATATACAGTATATAAGAACATCTCAAATCAAAGGACAAAGCTACAGAGTCAAACTTTTCCCTCAAACGCATGCACGCACCCACGCACAAATGAGGCTAGCACAGTGTCAGTATCCTCCTCTAGCCCACCAACAGAAGGTCTATTTAAGGATAACGGCACAACTCACAGGTCATTATCAACCCAACTCATACAGACCACGGCCTCAATCTACAAACCACCAGCTACCTGCCCTGTCAGAAAATGTGTTGTTTCAAGATCACACCAAAAACTGTTAACACCAACTTCAATATAATAAGACTGCAGTGCCTGCAAGGCTAGTCAGTGCTCGCGATACGAAAAGTTCACTGACTTGCTCTTCTGTTTCATCACTGTCCTCATTTCAACTGGAAAACTGAATTACACAGGCTTGCATGCTGAGGAGGTCCATGTCTGTACACAGGGTTAGGATAATAATGGGCTGTGTCCCAAATGGCACCCTATTCCCTACATAGTGTACTGTTCTATTGGCCCTGGTCAGAAGTAGTGCACTATTATAGGGAATAGGGAGCCATTTGGGACGTAGTCAACGTTTCTCTAGGGACCAAAAAAGGAAACGAGGCCCTACTAGACTGGTGTAATTTCCGTCCCCATTTCCTTGCTTCTCCGGCAGCAATTACTGATCGCAGAGCGACTGACCATGTGATAGAAGTTAATATCATGGCGATATGTTAATCATGGGTTTATTGGACAATGCATGGGGTGATTGCGCTGTGCGGTGCGTGAGGGAGAAAGGCTTGGCAGGGAACGTAATGTGTTGGCTTTGTTTATCTAGTTGCCCACACACACCTCCTGAAACCTACATGCATAATCCCACTGAGAAACCGAAAGAACAACTTGGTAAATTAATAAACCCCCCACCACTCACTAGCCATCAGCTTTAATAGGAGCCGAAGGAGCTTAAGTCAAAGGGATGGCTCCTTATGTGTTACTAATACAGGAAGCAGGGAAAGAGGATCAGCTAACAACAAACGTTCCCACAACTTTAGAGAACGTTCCCTTAAGAGTCTCATTAGGTCATCAACTAACGTTTTCATATGAATGTTTCCAATAGACCATTCCCTTAATGTAAAATAGGACTTACCCAGAATGTGGTCACCATGTTCTCAGAATTTAATATGGGAACATTGCAATAGCACAAATTTGTCCAGTTTTCTGAGGGTTAGGAGAACATTCCATCAACGTCCCACCAAACATACACAGAACATAGTTGCCATGTTATTAGAATATAAGATATAAACCCTATCAGTCTAGAGTCCCAAGCTAAAATCATATTTTAATTTATCTGACTTTCATTAACCTGCATGTCCAGCCCTTATATTTAGCCTCACTATAAAGTGTTGTACCATTGTATTTTCTGGACAACCAGGGCTACAAGTAGAACACAAAACAACTTGACATAAACAGTTGCATTCATGAGTTTTATTGACAAAGAATAAAGCTGATAAAAAATGTATTTATATAAATACTGTAATTATTTGCGCACTGGGAAATTAATATCCTACTAGTCAGTGATAACTGTTTGGAGTTTGTGACAAAAACTATGTGCGCTTATTACAGTATTATAGACACTGTGTCCTGGGATTTCCTACGATCGTCAATGTAGAAGAACCCCTTACCTTCTAATGACTGTGTAGCTTGTGAGAGTCATAGAGCAAAACATGCCATGTACATGTTCGTGAGAGTCTCAGCCTTTAATAGATAACTTTTAATATTTTGTAGCTCAAACCATTCAGACTCTACAGCCATTTTTGTATAAAATATCCGGGCCCCTTCGAGATCCACCCTTGTCTTACAAAGACTGCTCTAGCTCAGCCCCATTAATTGCACAGACTAATGGTTGCTACTAGGGCTGTTGCGGTGACCGGATTACCGCCACACCGGCGGTCACTAGTCATGAAGGCAGTCAAATTCCACGTGGCCATTTAGCCACGGTAACTAGGCTTCTCCAAACTCTGATGCTGCTGCTGGTCATTAGTAGCCTACCAAACTTGCTAACTGCCTGGTACTCAGCACTCTATTGTCCCTCCAATCACTCTGACATCAATGCAAATGTCATCAAAAATCTAATCAAACACTTAATGAGAGCCTATGAGCTCATGTTGTTCAACATTTCTATAGGCTATGCAATCTTGCAAGAAAACAGTAATGGCCTCTATTAAAAAGAGGAGGATCCCATCAGCTTTCTATATGCTAGGCCTACTATATTTATTTTTAACTTGAATAATATTTAGCACATTGTTTATCTTTACAACAGGAGTATAGCCTACCTGGCTGGCATGAAAATGAACCACAGGTGCATAGATGACATGCATAGATGTCACGTTCGGGTGTGTAGAGAGTAGACCACGGCTCAGCGTAGCGATAGTTCGACATCGTTTATTGAATGAATAAACTATACTTGATGGGAACTATACAAAATAACAAATGCAATATATAAATGAAAGGAAACACACATACTCACGACACGGGACATAGGACAATGAACCACGCCATAGCAGTGGAACACACACATATACAGTGGGGAGAACAAGTATTTGATACACTGCCGATTTTGCAGGTTTTCCCACTTACAAAGCATGTAGAAGTCTGTAATTTTTATCATAGGTACTCTTCAACTGTGAGTGATGGAATCTAAAACAAAAATCACATTGTATGATTTTTAAGTAATTAATTTGCATTTTATTGCATGACATAAGTATTTGATACATCAGAAAAGCAGAACTTAATATTTGGTACAGAAACCTTTGTTTGCAATTACATAGATCATACGTTTCCTGTAGTTCTTGACCAGGTTTGCACACATTGCAGCAGGGATTTTGGCCCACTCCTCCATACAGACCTTCTCTAGATCCTTCAGGTTTCGGGGCTGTCGCTGGGCAATACGAACTTTCAGCTCCCTCCAAAGATGTTCTATTGGGTTCAGGTCTGGAGACTGGCTAGGCCACTCCAGGACCTTGAGATGCTTATTACGGAGCCACTGCTTAGTTGCCCTGGCTGTGTGTTTCGGGTCGTTGCCATGCTGGAAGACCCAGCCAAGACCCATCTTCAATGCTCTTACTGAGGGAAGGAGGTTGTTGGCCAAGATCTCGCTATACATGGCCCCATCCATCCTCCCCTAAATACGGTGCAGTCGTCCTGTCCCCTTTGCAGAAAAGCATCCCCAAAGAATGATGTTTCCACCTCCATGCTTCACGGTTGGGATGGTGTTCTTGGGGTTGTACTCATCCTTCTTCTTCCTCCAAACACGGCGAGTGGAGTTTAGACCAAAAAGCTCTATTTTTGTCTCATCAGACCACATGACCTTCTCCCATTCCTCCTCTGGATCATCCAGATGGTCATTGGCAAACTTCAGACGGGCCTGGACATTCGCTGGCTTGAGCAGGGGGACCTTGCGTGCGCTGCAGGATTTTAATCCATGACGGCGTAGTGTGTTACTAATGGTTTTCTTTGAGACTGTGGTCCCAGCTCTCTTCAGGTCATTGACCAGGTCCTGCCGTGTAGTTCTGGGCAGATCCCTCACCTTCCTCATGGTCATTGATGCCCCACGAGGTGAGATCTTGCATGGTGCCCCAGACCAAGGGAGATTGACAGTCATCTTGAACTTCTTCCATTTTCTAATAATTGCACCAACAGTTGTTGCCTTCTCACCAAGCTGCTTGCCTATTGTCCTGTAGCCCATCCCTGTGCAGGTCTACAATTTTATCCCTGATGTGGGCTTACACAGCTCTCTGGTCTTGGCCATTGTGGAGAGGTTGGAGTCTGTTTGATTGAGTGAGTGTGTGGACAGGTGTCTTTTATACAGGTAATGAGTTAATCTTAAAGAAAAACCTGATTTCTGATCACTCACAGCTCTTTGTCTGGTCTCAAACACAATGTGTTTAACATTTTTTTCAACATACATATTTGACATACAGTACCAGTCAAAGGTTTGGCCACACCTACTCATTCCAGGATGTTTATTTATTTTTACTATTTTCTACATTGTAGTACTTTGCATGATTACATTGTGCTTGTTCATTTCTACAGTAATTATTATTCAGCATGTCTTCACCTGGGATTTGATCTCACAACCTCTTTATGATCTTGGGATTTGAACTCACAACCTCTTGCTGCTACACCAAAATGTATGTGTCAGTTATCAGTTATTCTGACTATTCTCTAATTGTTGATTCGATTTGCTTATTTCAGCAATTTAAGGGCTTTCTGTATAGTGGTCTAATGTTGGTGGGGCATGTTACCATGTTTTAACATTACTCCCTATGATCAAATAAAATAGTTTTTATTGAGTGTACTTTTAACAGAGCTGATATTTCCTTCAAAGTGCATTCACCCTATTGCTTACACATATTGCTTACACATATCCAGTTGTTTCAGATCTACACGAGTGCCTAGGGAGAAGGGGTTAGGGTTTTGCTTCTGCAGGGCCTAACCATACTGGCCCAATAAGCACATCCCCTAGGGATATCCCTGATCGGTACAGTGTTTAGAGTGTTCATCATTAGTGGGTTTGAGAAACTAAGGGAGTACACTACTCTCACATTCTTAGCAATATATGTTAATGTCGTTATTTGGCAACAGTTACAACACCCCTAACTGATGTAATTAAAATCAGTTTATCATTTAAAGATGGGAATTTGTAGTACCCCCTGAGCATGAATTATGACCACATTTCCACTACCTCATAAATGATCAGTGATTATTAACTCTACATAGCTGAGCTTCTCTCCACTGTCTTCTTGAAATCAAAGATGAGAGAATAGTCAGATGAACTGACAACAGACTCAAACATGGTGGTGTAGCAGGAATATCAGAATGCCATGAACCAAGAGGCTGAGTTCAAATCCCAGGGGAGGACATGATGAATAATAAGTACTGTATAAATTGACATGCAAAATGTAATTATGTGTGTCAAATATATATGTTGAAAAAAGTGTTGTTTGTGTGAGTGTCCCTAACATTGCCAACAAACAGAGAGCTGTGAATGCATCAGCGGCTCACCTGTCAGAGCTTTGATGGGCTCTGCCACAGTAATAAGGGGTAATGATGAAACAACTGTTTTCTTTGGCACCATCAGGCGACGTCCTGATGACTGATAAGCATTAATGTAGATGTTAAAACATACAATCTATTTACATGACATGCATTCAGTCATCCAACAGACTCATCCAACAGACTCACCCAACAGACTCACCCAACAGACTCACATCAACGCCCTGCTCAAGGACACCTCGACAAATCTCCCACAAGGTCAAAAACGGGGACCCGAACCAGCGACCTATCAGCCACCAGCCCAAGCTCCCAACCGCCAGGCCACCAGCCTTCCAAGATCCCCCCCACAGCTCCCCGAGAGCTACCCCTCAACCATTCCCTTCCCCCACTAAAATAATAATTAAAAATAATGCACCCCCCCAAGCCCCCGTCCCCCAATGCACCAACAACCATGTCCGTGTATGTGCATGTGGTGCATTTGAATGTGAGTGTGTGTATATGAATGTTCTTGCACGTGTCTCGAACATTAATACTGAATATTCGGAGAATATGATATTACCACATTCTGGGTAAATTCTGTTCGACATTAAGGGAATGGTCTCTTGGAAACAGTCCTTGCATGTCACTGGAACATTGACATGAAAACATTAGGTAATGACATGAGGCTCTTATTAAGGGAACATTCTCTAAAGTTATGGGAATGATTGTTGTTAGCTCTTAGAGAAAAGGGGGGGAGAGGAATAGAGAGGGAGGGGAAGAAATTATATGAAAACATACAGACTACAGAGACACAGACAAAAGAGAAGGAGATAGATATGGTGAAATGAGGGAAACAGAGAGATAGAGAGATGCACAGATACAGAAGATGAAGTGTTTGTATGTGTTTGCACGTGAGAGAGAGAGACAGAGAGAGAGAGACAGATAGAGAGAGAGACAGACAGAGAGAGAGAGACAGAGAGAGAGAGAGAGACAGAGAGAGAGAGAGAGAGAGAGACATAGAGAGAGAGAGAAAGAGAGAGAGAGACATAGAGAGAGAGAGAGAAAGAGAGAGAGAGAGACAGAGAGAGAGAGAGAGAGAGAGAGAGAGAGAGAGACAGAGGGTCAGATGTTTTCACTCAACTGAAAAAGTGTGATTCTTGTGGCAAAAATCTTTTCAGCTCATCTCCTTAGCCTATGTCTTGTCTTGCTCGGATTACTGCTGCCATTTCACCAGGAGGCATATGCCAGGAAACCCGCTTCCTAAGTTACACTTGCTTTTAAGAGGCAGAGAATTTTCAGGGCAAAATAGAGGCACGCTTTCACCGGCTTTTTCTGTACATAACGCGGAATACATAATTAGGCGCAGTTTACGCTTCCCCTCCCATCTCTTTATGTGACACTCCCACTTTCCCCTTGACCATCCCATGAATGCATATGCATGACACGAAAAGCGCATTTTGCCATTTTCAGTTCCCATGACAGGCAGTCTGCACTTTCATCTCAGTGCGTCCCGTTCGTACATACCTCGCCATGGTTTTATGCGCACTTTGCGAAACAAATACGCCTGAAGTGGGCGCAAAAGCGTTAGTACATCTGGCCCAGATAGAGAGAGACAGAGGGAGAGAGACAGAGAGAGCCTCACTAAATGGGAGACGGGCCTGGCACAAACCCTTCGCAATCCCAAAGCCTTCCCCTAGCCCCTGTACAATACCTAATGTAAACCTAATCATATTTATTGTTCCAAACCAAGAGACCAAGCCCTTGCTCCAGGCCTAACCCTAACACAAGTTCTCTCTCCTGGCCCCAGTCCAAACCTGCTTCTATAGCCCCATTAAAAGTGACTCCAATGTCATTTTTGGCTACTGTCCTGCTGGCCAAAGTCAACAAGCCCCAACTACAGCCCAAGACTCACAATGGTGGTAATCTTTATCAGTAAAAACACATTAAGGTATACCAGCATATCCAGAGAGTATGTTCATTCAATGACACATTCATTTACAGTGAAATATTCTAGGGGACTAATGGCGGCGTATGCTGAAAGAGTGGAAGTTGAGCTCCTTCTTCCTGTTTTGTGACAGCATGCGGTTGACAGGGACTTTGAGGGGGCATGAATGAGTGACAGTTGAGGAGTGAAACAGACAGGATGACCAGATGGCTTTATCCATCATGCCTCTAGCACTGTGGGTTGATGCACTGGCACCAAACTATTGGAATTGGCGACATGCAGTTATGCACCGTTTCTACAGCCATTTTCATCCTCCGATGAGGTTACTAGGATTATAACTGTTAAATGCCGGTCTATAGTTGTGCAACAGGATCTCAGGAACTCACTTGGATTCTTGATATTTGTCCAACTATAGTCAAACGACAAATTGCTGTCAAATGCGAGATCGGGTCACGCAAATGGCAAACTGCGATGCTTCAAATGTGAGATCATGTTTCCAAAATGGGAGACCAGGAATGACTCAATGTCTATTTCCAGTCAATCTTTATTTATAAAAGTTAACTGACTAAGTCATTGATCATGCTTTGTGATATAGGCTAACTCTCTAATCCAAATGCATTTGTTTGCTATTGGTACATTGGGGTTGATATGGAATCCTAAAGGGGTCACAGTATCCCAAGGCGGTACTGTCAGCAACAGAGCAGCATAGTTGAACCCTGCTCAGGAAGGAAGGCTCCTAGACACAAACGTGTTACTAAGTCATTACCGGCCAGATAAAGATGCACTGGCCGACCTCTGAGACTGAAACGGCCTCTTAACACTGCAGCCGGACATACTGTAAGTGAGGAGAGAGAGATCGTTCTAGAGCTGTTACAAGTTGATTACTTTATTAATTCCTTATCCTTCCCCTCGTTAGGGTTTTATAGTTTTACTTTCTCTTCCGATTATTCTTCTACCGATTCCTTTCTCTTCCTTATCTTATCAGCATGGTGCAGGTGTTCTCGGGGACTAAGGGAACGTAATTGGATTATCAAGTATTCTCCCAGAAGGCACGTTCTTGGAACAATGCCATGGCTGCCTTCGAGCAACCTAAAAAAAAAAAAAAATCCTACCCTCTGCGGCTCGTGGTAGCTTTCAAAATCTCTCTGTTTGCTTTTCCCTGTGAAAGTAAATGCTATTTTTTTTTGCTTTACAACACAGGTAGGTGAGCAGAAAGGCGGATTCAAGGTTGAAAACAACCTGGTAAATCCACAGCCTGTATTGAAAACAAGGTGCCAATATAGTTGTTTAGTTGCTTCAAATGATTACCTTGATTATTGTATTTTATGCTATTTAGCAAATAGCCCAACACTGCTCTGGCTAAATTTACTACATTTTGGAAAGATGAACAGTGTGTTTGTAATTACAAATTGTAATTAAATTGTGTTTTAAATTGTGAAGATACGATCAAATGTCATGACCAATTTATGCAGAAATCCAGGTAATTCCAAAAGGATTCAAATACGTTTTCTTGCCACTGTATGTCCACCGCCGTAGTACAGATGAAGCCTGAGCTCAAATGTGAAGCTAACTGAAGCTGGCTAGCTTTAAAAAAAAAAAAGCCTTTAGGAAAAGATGGAGACAGAAAGAAATGGTAGACTAAAAGAAATAAAGAAAGAAAAAATATATAATGAAAAAAAGAGAGGGAGAGAGAGATAAAGAGCTCTAGTGGGCCACAGACAGTCTAAAACAGACAGCAGATGGTCTCGGAGATACACTACATGGCCAATTGCATGTGGACACCCCTTAAAATTAGTTCATTTTGCTATTTCAGCCACACCCGTTTCTGACAGGTGTATAAAATCGAGCACACAGCCAATCTCCATAGACAAAACATTGGCAGTAGAATGGCCCATACTGAAGAGCTCAGTGACTTTCAACGTGGCACTGTCATAGGATGCCGCAGTCAACTGTAAGTGCAGTTATTGTGAAGTGGAAACGTTTAGGAACAAGTAGTAGGCCACACAACCTCCCAGAACGGGACCGCTGAGTGACAAAGCACGTAGCGCTTAAAAATTGTCTGTCCTCGCTTGCCACACTCACTACCGACTTCCAAACTGCCTCTGGAAGCAACGTCAGTACAAGAACTCTTCGTCGGGAGCTTCATGAAATGGGTTCCAAGCATTGGCTGGAGTGGTGTAAAGATCGCTGCCATTGGACTCTGGGGCAGTGGAAATGCGTTCTCTGGAGTGATGAATCACGATTCAAGCAGTCTGACGGATGAATCTGAGTTTGGCGGATGCCAGGAGAACGCTACCTACCCAAATGGCTAGTGCCAACTGTAAAGTTTTGTGGACAAGGAATAATGGTCTGGAGTTGTTTTTCATGGTGCAGGCTCCTTAGTTCCAGTGAAGGCAAATCTTAACGCTACGGCATACTATGACACTCTAGATGATTCTGTGATTCCAACTTTGTGGCAACAGTTTTGGGAAGGCCCTTTCCTGTTTCAGCATGACAATGCCCCCATGCACAAAGCGAGGTCCATATAGAAAGGGTTTGTAGAGATTGGTGTGGAACTTGACTGGCCTGCACAGAGCCCTGACCTCAATCCAATCGAACACCTTTGGGATGAATTGGAACGCCTGCTGCGAGCCAGACCTAATCGGCCAATATCAGTGCCGACCTCACTAATGCTCTTGTGGCTGAATGGAAGCAAGTCCTCGCAGCATTGTTCCAACATCTAGTGGAAAGCCTTCCATGAAGAGTGGAGGCTGTTATAGCAGCAAAGGGGGAACAACTCCATATTAATTCCCATGATTTTGGAATTAGTTCAAAATGGATTACATTTACTTGTTCTCAACCATCTACACACAATAAACCGCAATGACAAAGTGGAAACACGTTTTTCTTTTCTCAATTGACATAAGTATTCACACCTTTGAGTCAATACACGTTAGAATCACCTTAGGCAGTGATTACAGCTGTGAGTATTTCTGGGAAAGTCTCTAAGAGGTTTCCTCACCTGGATTGTGCAACATTTTGCCATTATTCTTCTCTAAATTATTAAAGTTCTGTCAGATTGGTTATTTGATCGTTGCTAGACAACCATTTTCAAGTATTGTCGTAGATTTTCAATCAGATTTAAGTCAAAAATGAAACTCGGCCACTCAGAAACTTGTAATGTCTTCTTGGTGAGCAACTTCAGTATTGATACACCATCCAAAGTGTAATTAATAACTTCACCATACTCAAAGGGATATTCAATGTCTGCTTTTTTTCTACTAATAGGTGCCTTTCTTTGAGAGGCATTGGAAAACCTCCCTGGTCTTTGTGGTTGAATCTTTGTTCTAAATTCACTGCTCAACTGAGGGGCCTTAAAGATAATTGTACGTGTGGTACAGAGATGAGGTAGTCATTCAAAAATCATGTTAAACACTATTATTGCACATGCAACTTATTATGTGACTTACTATTATTTAGGATTGCCATTAAAAAGGGGTTGAATATGGAGTATTGTGTGTAGACAAGTGACAAACAACAATCAATTTTAAATTAAGGCTGTAACACATCAAAATGTGGAAAAAGTCAAGGAGTGTGAATTATTTATGAAGGCACTTTAAATCCATGCACATATGGCAACCAGAAGCAGTGTTTTCCCTTAGTACATAGAGTAGCCAGCAAAATATAAAAAGTAGCCAGCCAGGGAGTTCTGGGATTTGGGGTCCGGGTTCACACATTTTTTTGTTTTGTAGAACAAGCTCTATTTTGGTGGCCTCTAATAGGGCTGCACTATATGGGGAAAACATAGAATTGCGATTTTTGTACCAATTATTACAATTGCGATTTTATTTATGATTATAGATTTTTTTTTAAACTTGGGTAAACTGTTGGAATCCAAAATAGAATGATCCTTCTAATTTTATGGTTAGAATTTGTTTTTCACGATATAGGTACCGACACTTCCATACGGTTCGGTACTAGAATATTTGTTACTTTCTGATTGAGAGGAGATCAAGTCTGTCTAGAAGCGCAGCCGGTGTCCCCTCATAGTGTGAGCACACTGTCCCTGCTCCACTTGCTCGCTCTAGCTTGTCCTGAGGAACCATTGCACTCACTGGGAGTCTGGGATGCATCATGTTAGCTCCCTACTCATGCTGCACAAAAGTTAAAACATCTTGAATAATGCAACATGGCATGTATAAATGTTGCAAATATTAATTACTGTTCGCAAAATAATGTCCATTACAGGCTAGAACACTTAACAATGCAAGCAGATACAGGTAGCTTCCAGCTTTGTAGGCTAACTTCCCTTTTTGGGTAAAGCACATCAAGCTGCTTGCTTAGCGAGTACCACTTCCTCTCGATTCGACCCACACCTGGCACAAACTCTGGAACTCTGCCTTGCTAGCACACGTGACCACCCTCCTCAAGCGTCTTAGCCGATCGCACCAACTCAAAAGCTAGCAAATGTAGTGACGCAAGCAGGACACTTAAGGCTGAGGAGTACGTTTCACATGTGCTACATGTGCTACTCTAGCTTACAGTTGAACATCAATTCAATACCCTAATGATTTAACCTGGATGTGTCTGAATCCTGGCTTAGGAAGGCCACCAAAAATTCGGAAATTTCCATCCCCAACTACAACATTTCCCGTCAAGATAGAACTGCCAAAGGTGGCGGAGTTGCAATCTACTGCAGAGATAACCTGCAGAGTTCTGTCATACTGTCCAGGTCTGTGCCCAAACAGTTTGAGCTTCTACTCTTAAAAATCCACCTTTCCAGAAATAAGTCTCTCACTGTTGCCGCCTGTTACAGACCCCCCTCAGCCCCCAGCTGTGCCCTGGACTCCATATGTGAATTGATTGCCCCCCATCTATCTTCAGAGTTTGTACTGTTAGGTGACTTAAACTGGGATATGCTTAACACCCCGGCTGTCCTTCAATCTAAGATAGATGCCCTCAATCTCACACAAATTATCAAGGAACCCGCCAGGTACAACCCAAAATCCGGAAACATGGGTACCATTATTGATATCATCCTGACTAACTTGCCCTCCAAATACACCTCCTCTGTTTTCAACCAGGATCTCAGTGATCACTGCCTCATCGCCTGCGTTCGCAATGGGTCAGCGGTCAAACGACCACCCCTTATCACTGTCAAACGCTCCCTAAAACACTTTTGCGAGCAGGCCTTTCTATTCGATCTGGCCCAGGTATCCTGGAAGGATATTGACCTCATCCCGTCAGTAGAGGACGCCTGGTTGTTCTTTAAAAGTGCTTTCCTCACCATCCTATGCCCCTTTCCAAAAACGTAGAACTAAGAATAGATATAGCCCTTGGTTCACCCCAGACTTGACTGCACTAGACCAACACAAAAACATCCTGTGGCGCACTGCATTAGCATCGAATAGCCCCCGCGATATGCAGCTATTCAGGGAAGTCAGGAACAAGTACACACAGTCAGTTAGAAAAGCAAAGGCCAGCTTTTTCAAACAGAAATTTGCTTCCTGTAGTACTAACTCCAAAAAGTTCTGGGACACTGTAAAGTCCATGGAGAATAAGAGCACCTCCTCCCAGTTGCCCACTGCATTGAGGCTCGGAAATACTGTTACCACCGATAAATCCACGATTATCGAAAATGTCAATAAGCATTTTGCTACGGCTGGCCATGCTTTCCACCTGGTTACCCCTACCCCGGCCAACAGCTCTGTACCCCCGGCAGCTACTTGCCCAAGCCCCCCCCGCTTCTCCTTCACCCAAATCCAGACGGCTGATGTTCTGAAAGAACTGCTAAGTCTGGACCCCTACAAATCTGCTGGGCTAGATAATCTGGACCCTCTCTTTCTGAAATTATCAGCCAAAATTGTTGCAACACCTATCACTAGCCTGTTCAACCTCTCTTTCGTATCGTCTGAGATCCCTAGAGATTGGAAAGCTGCCGCGGTCATCCCCCTCTTCAAAGGAGGAGACACTCTAGACCCAAACTGTTATAGACCAATATCCATCCTGCCCTGCCTTTCTAAAGTTTTCGAAAGCCAAGTTAACAAACAGATAACTGACCACTTCGAATCCCACCGTACCTTCTCTGCTATGCAATCTGGTTTCCGAGCTCGTCATGGGTGCACCTCAGCTACGCTCAAGGTACTGAACGATATCATAACCGCCATCGATAAAAGACAGTACTGTGCAGCCGTCTTCATCGACCTGGCCAAGGCTTTCGACTCTGTCAATCACTGCATTCTTATTGGCAGACTCAACAGCCTTGGTTTCTCAAGTGACTGCCTTGCCTGGTTCTCTAACTACTTTGCAGACAGAGTTCAGTGTGTCAAATCGGAGGGCCTATTGTCCGATCCTCTGGCAGTCTCTATGGGGGTGCCACAGGGTTCAATTCTTGGGCCAACCCTTTTCTCTATATACATCAACGATGTCGCTCTCGCTGCTGGTGACTCTCTGATCCATCTCTACGCAGATGACACCATTCTGTATACATCTGGCCCCTCTTTGGACACTGTGTTTACTAACCTTCAAACAAGCTTCAATGCCATACAATACTCCTTCCGTGGCCTCCAACTGCTCTTAAACGCTAGTAAAACTAAGTGCATGCTTTTCTATCGAACGCTGCCAGCACCCGCCCACCGGACTATCATCACTACTCTCGACGGGACCGAATTAGAATACGTGGACACCTACAAATACCTAGGCATCTGGTTAGACTGTAAACTCAACTTCCAGACTCACATCAACCATCTCCAATCCAAAATTAAATTCAGAATTGGCTTCCTATTTCGCAACAAAGCCTCCTTCACTCATGCTGCCAAACATGCCCTTGTAAAACTGACTATCCTACCGATCCTTGATTTCGGCGATGTCATTTACAAACTAGCCTACAACACTCTACTTAGCAAATTGGATGTAGTCTATCACAGTGCCATCCGTTTTGTCACCAAAGCCCCATACACTACCCATCACTGCGACCTGTATGCTCTCGTTGGCTGGCCTTCATTATATATTCGTCGCCAAACCCACTGGCTCCAGGTCATCTATAAGTATTAGGTAAATCCCCGCCCTATCTCAGCTCACTGGTCACTATAGCAACACCCACCCGTAGCATGCGCTCCAGCAGGTATATCTCACTGGTCACCCCCAAAGCTAACACCTCCTTTGGCCGCCATTCCTTCCAGTTCGCTGCTGCCAATGACTGGAACGAATTGCAAAAATCATTGAAGCTAGAGGTTCCTATCTCCCTCAATAACTTTAAGCATCAGTTGTCAAAGCTGCTTATCGATCACTGCACCTGTATATAGCCCTTCTGTAAATAGCCCACACTACTACCTCATCCCCATATTTATTTTTGTTATTTTCACAAATCTTGCACTCCAGTATATCTATTTGCACATCATAATTTGCACATCCTTCATTCCTGTGTTAATGATGATAATCTGTAATTTATTTCACCACTATGGTCTATTTATTGTCCTACCTCCTAACCTTACTGCATTTTGCACTACATTTTGCACTCTGTATATAGATTTTCTATTGTGTTTTTGACTATGTTTGTTTACTGTGTAACTCTGTGTTGTTTTTGTCGCACTGCTTTGCTTTGTCTTGGCCAGGTCGCAGTTGCAAATGAGAACTTGTTCTCAACTGACCTACCTGGTTAAATAAAGGTGAAATAAAAAAAATAAAAAATAAAAACCATAAAACAAAACAGTCTGATTTCAAAGCATTGTCACCAAAAACCATACTGTCATTGCCAAACACTTTACACATCTCTGCTGTCTCTCTCACTGTTTGTGTGAATGACGTCATTAGGACTTAAAGAGACAGTGCACACTTTATAAATGAAATGTTTATCGGTACAATAAAATAAGTCCCAAATGGAAAGGAAACAGATTGTTTTTCATCGGTAGCCGAATTAAATCAGCCCAAACATGCTCAATAATTCAATGCATGCATGTACACCTCTTGAATATGCATTCACCTGTATTGTGAATAAGCCAAGGCTACATCTTGATTTACCCAGATTATCAAATAAATTATTAGCATTATGTTGTTATGTAGTGCATACATGGCTAGTCTCTATAATGATATATCTCTAACTCTCTGTCTGGATCAAGTACCATTCTGTGACTTTGGATAATACTCCTTTTTTTGCAGTGGTATCGTTTAGGTGTTGTTTTGGTATTGAGTATCATGATGGTATTGAGTATCGTGATACTAAACCTGGTATCGGTATGGAAGTCGAAATTCTAGTATCATGACAACCTTAGTTGGAATACAGTGTCCACTTGGAATGCAGTTTTGTTTGGCATGACAACTAATTAAAATGTAAGGGAGGATATGGTTGTGACAGAGTAGGAACCAAAGTGTTGATCAGTGTTTACCAGGGGACCTTAATTAGATTTAAATATATACAGTTGAAGTCGGGGGTTTACATACACTCAGGTTGAAGTCATTAAAACTAATTGTTCAACCACTCCACAGATTTCATGTTAACAAACTATAGTTTTGGCAAGTCAGTTAGGACATCTACTTGTGCATGACACAAGTAATTCTTCAAACAATTGTTTACAGACAGATTATTTCACTTATAATTCACTATATCACAATTCCAGTGGGTCAGAAATTAACATACACTAAGTTGACTGTGCCTTTAAACAGCTTGAAAAATTCCAGAAAATGAAGTCATGGCTTTAGAAGCTTCTGATAGGCTAATAGACATAATTTGAGTCAACTGGAGGTGTACCTGGGGATGTATTTCAAGGCCTACCTTCAAACTCAGTACCTCTTTGCTCGACATCATGGGAAAATCCAAAGAAATCAGCCAAGACCTCAGATAAAAAATTGTAGACCTCCACAAGTCTAGTTCATCCTTGGGAGCAATTTCCAAAACGCATGAAGGTACCACGTTCATCTGTACAAACAATAGTACGCAAGTATAAACACCATGGGACCACGCAGCCGTCATACCGCTCAGAAAGGAGACGCGTTTTGTCTCCTAGAGATTAATGTACTTTGGTGAGAAAAGTGCAAATCAATGCCAGAACAACAGCAAAGGACCCTGTGAAGATGCTGGAGGAAACAGGTACAAAAGTATCTATATCCACAGTAAAACGAGTCCTGTATCGACATCACCTGAAAGGCCGCTCAACAAGGAAGAAGCCACAGCTCCAAAACCGCCATAAAAAAGCCAGACTACGGTTTGCAACTGCACATGGGGACAAAGATCATACATTTTGGAGAAACGTCCTCTGGTCTGATGAAACAAAAATAGAACTGTTTGGCCATAATGACCATCGTTATGTTTGGAGGGAAAAGGGGATGCTTGCAAGCTGAAGAACACCATCCCAACCATGAAGCACTGGGTTGGCAGCATCATGTTGTGGGAATGCTTTGCTGCAGGAGGGACTGGTGCACTTCACAAAATAGATGGCATCATGAGAAAGGAAAATGATGTGGATATATTGAAGCAACATCTCAAGACATTAGTCAGGAAGTTAAAGCTTGGTCGCAAATGGGTCTTCCGAATGGACAATGACCCCAAGCATAGTTCCAAAGTTGTGGCAAAATCGCTTAAGGACAACAAAGTCAAGGCATTGGATTGGCCTTCACAAAGCCCTGACCTCAAACCTATAGAAAATGTGTGGGCAGAACTGAAAAAGCGTGTGCCAGCAAGGAGGCCTACAAACCTGACTCAGTTACACCAGTTCTGTCAGGAGGAATGGGCCAAAATTCACCCAACTTATTGTGGGAAGCTTGTGGAATGCTACCCGAAACGTTTGACCCAAGTTAAACAATTTGAAGGCAATGCTACCAAATACTAATTGAGTGCATGTAAACTTCTGACCCACTGGGAATGTGATGAAATAAATAAAAGCTTAAATAAATAATTCTCTCTACTATTATTCTGACATTTCACATTCTTAAAATAAAGTGGTGTTCCTAACTGACCAAATTTTTACTAGGATTAAATGTCAGGAATTGTGAAAAACTGAGTTTACATGTATTTGGCTAAGGTGTATGTAAACTTCCGACTTCAACTGTAGGTACAGACAAAGACAAAGATGTATGAATATTCTTTGCCTTTTCACTTTTCCTCTCTGATTAAGAACAAGCTGTTGCACAAAAAATGCTGATAAACTCCACCACTGGTACTGGTCTGTATTAGAGCAAACGTTCACTAGCAAGAGTTGCCCTAACTCAGTGTATTTAGCTAGGCAGTTAGCTAGCTAGCGATTAGCATTAGTCGCCTACACAATTTTTTTGGGGCACATTTACAGCTTGCTAAGACCAACTAAATAGCGTTTTTCAGAAACAAATATTATAACATAGAAAACAAGTGGATTTATATCAAGAAGCAAAGTGGAAAGCTGCGTTGTTCTTGATTGGAAAAATATGTTGACTGCATGCTGTTATTTGGTCAATGCGTGCAGAGCGAATCTCAATTGACAGGGGGCAGGGCTTGGTGTGTGTGGGATAGGTCAACGGGGACGAGCGAGGTACGGAAGCAATCTTTCCCCATTAAAAACAGTACAGCCAAGACAGATTTCAAGCAATAATGACAAACATAGTTCTTATTTTTTTTATTGTAACCCAATTATAGCTCCCGTCCAAATGTTGTGAATTATATATGTTCATGTCATAGTCACCAATCAACTCCATTACAATTGAAAGTTACTTCAACTTCAATTAGTGAATGCTAGGTTGGCTAGCTATGCTGGCTATCCTAACTGTCTGTCTTAATGAGTGTTATCACACTAATAGCACACCCTGCACATGAAAATTTATATTTTTAATGGGTATGCAGTAGGTTGATAACGATATCACCAAAGTATGTAGTGTCAGATATTTCAAACAACATTCCCAGCTAAGAAAACAGTCAAGGTATTTAATTAAGAGAATTAACTAGATTTAACAAGGCAACATTGGGGCTAATTTGAATGGGTGCCAACGGAAGATTGAGGGATTTTTACATCCCAGTAAGACCCCTGTGACAACAGTGAATGTAATTCCGTAAGGGACTATTGGGAAGCAGAGAAAAGCAGGCGTTACAGACAGCAAAGTGGCGTTTCAAAATATTGCAGCCTCTTGCTATATGGATATTGTGCTTTTCAATATCATATATAAAATGTGATTAATCATGCAGCCCTAGCCTCTGGTACATTATACTATCTTGATTAAGTCTGAAATACAAAGCTAAATTATTGAATACTTCAATGACTTTACCTACAAGATTGGTAAAATGTGTTGTGGTACTGAGTAGAAAGACATGACTTTACAATTAAAATGACTGAAAATGTATGAATTCAGTCTGTTTTGGATACCTTCTATGCCTATATGTTCAGGACTATTTTATTAGTAAGGTAATCTTTTTTAACATTAAACCTGTGTTTTCTTGAGATTTTCAAGCAGACCACAGACATAGTCTGTGTGCCCAAGAACGCCAAGGTAACCTGTCTAAATGACTATCCCCCCCGTAGCACTAACATCTGTAGTCAATACATTTTTTGAAAGGTTGATCTTGACTCACATCAACATCATCATCCCAGACACCCTTGATCCCCTCCAATTTGCATACCACCCCAATAGATTCACAGATGGCGCAAATCTTTATTGCACTCCACACTGACCTTTCCCACCTGGACAAGAGGAACACCTATGTGAGAATGTAGTTCATTAACTACAGCTTAGCGTTCAACACCATAGTTTCCCAAATTCGGCCCGGGACCACAACGGGTGCACGTTTTGTTTTTTGCCCTAACAGAACACAACTGATTCAAATAGATAGATAGATAGATAGATAGATAGATAGATAGATCAGCTTATTTACCCGAGAAGCATCACCAGCTTTTATGTTGGCTCCCCAGCACACCACTGCAAAAAAGATGGCACTGGCCACCACAGACTGGTAGAAGGTATGCAGTAGTTTACTGCACATGTTGAAGAACCTGAGCTTCCTCAGAAAGTAGAGTCGGCTCTGGTCCTTTTTGTACAGGGCCCCGGTGTTACCAGCCCATTCCAGCCTTTTGTCCATATGGACTCGCAAGATCTTGTATGACCCAACCATTTCCACATCCATCCCCTGTATAGGGACTGCAGTCAGTTGTGCCTTGGTTCTCCTGAAGTCCACCACCAT
Organism: Thymallus thymallus; assembly: GCA_023634145.1. Classification (NCBI taxonomy): domain Eukaryota; kingdom Metazoa; phylum Chordata; class Actinopteri; order Salmoniformes; family Salmonidae; genus Thymallus; species Thymallus thymallus. The sequence goes on along the minus strand of CM042393.1, from coordinate 34,893,399 downwards.
CTCCTTTGTTTTGCTGATGTTAAGCTGAAGGTGGTTATGCTCACACCACAACACAAAGTCACTGATTGTGCTCCTGTACTCCTCCTCCTGCCCACCCCTGATGCACCCTACAATTGCGGAGTCATCCGAGAACTTCTGTAGGTGGCATGTTTCAGAGTTATATCTGAAGTCCGAGGTATAGAGGGTGAACAGGAAGGGGGACAGGACCGTTCCCTGGGGGGCCCCTGTGTTGCTCACTGCCCGATCTGACACACAGCTCTGTAGTCGCACAAGTTGTGGCCTACCGGTCAGTTAGTCCGTGACGCAGGAGACTAAGGGTGCTTTCACTTTCATCCTCTTCATCTTCTCACCCATCTGAATGATGTTGAAGGGACTGGAGAAGTCAAAAAACATAACCTTCACAGTGCAACCTGCGTTGTCCAGGTGAGAATAGGCCCTCTGCAGAAGGTAGATGATAGCATCATCCACCCCGATGTTGTGCTGGTATGCGAACTGCAGGGGGTCCAGTGATGTACACACCAGGGGTCTGAGGTGAGCGAGGACTAACCTTTCCAGGGTCTTCATGATGTGGGATGTTAGCGCTACATGTCTGAAGTCATTCAGGACAGTGGGGTGTGCCTTCTTGGGCACTGGGACGAGGCAGGATGTTTTCCACAGCAGAGGGACCCTTTCTAGGCTCAGGCTAAGGTTGAAGGGACGCTGGAGTATTCCACACAGTTGATCAGCACAGACCCTAAGCACCCTTGGGCTGATGCCATCAGGGCCCGCCGCTTTCCACTGATGTAGTCTCTCCAGCTCTCTCTTCACTTGGTTGGTGGTGAAAGCCAGCCCAGGTGGGGAGGTGGGGTCGCTGATTGTCTCAACAGATGTGTTGTGAGCAAAGTGGGGGTGGGACAGCTGTGAGGGTGTGTGGCCTGGGGAGCTGGAAGGGAGGTGGACAGGGCCAGTATCGAACCTGTTAAAAAATTGGTTCAGCTCATTGGCTCTGTCCTGGGTCCCCTCCGTCTGCCCACTGTTTGACTTTTTGAAGCCAGTGATATTTCTCATACCCTTCCACACCTCTCTCACCTGGCTCTGCCTCAGCTTGTCCTCCATCTTCTCCTTATACCCTCTCTTCCCCTCAGCAATCCGCAACTTCAGCTCCCTCTGGACGCATTTCAATTTGTCCTTGTCCCTTGAAGGCCCTCCTCTTCTCATTCAGCCTTCAGGTCGCTGGTGACCCAGGGTTTATTATTTGGAAAACAGCATACCTTCCTGGTGGGTACAGTGTTGTCTACAAAAAAATTGATATAGTCCGTTATGCAGTCAGTAAGTCCATCGATGTCCTCCCCATGAGCCTCACAGAGCACATCCCAGTCTGTTGTTTCAAAGCAGTCCTATAGGGCCTCATTAGCCTACGGGGACCATCTCCTAATGGTCCTAGTGGTCGCAGGCTGCTGTTGGACCAAAGGCCTGTAGAGTGGAGTGAGGTGGACAAGGTTGTGATCCGATCTACCGAGGGGAGGGAGTGCAGTGGAGTTGTATGCGTCCTTCACATTAGCATATAACAAGTCCAGAGTTGTATTATTCCTGGTTGGGCACTTCACAAACTGTTTGAACGTGGGCAGCGTTGAAGAGAGAGATGCATGGTTAAAATCCCCCGAAATGGCAAAGAAAGCACTGGGATGCGCTGTCTGTAACCTAGCGATAACAGAGTAGATGATGTCACACCCTGTGTTTGCGTCAGCGGAGGGCGGGATGTAAACAATAACAGCAATGGCCGCTGTGAATTCCCTCTGCAAATAGTAGGGTCTCAGGCTAACGGCTAACAGCTCAATGTCCGGGCTACAAATCTCTTCCTTAAGAGTAACACCATCTGTTGTTAACTAATAAAGCCAGCCCCCCACCCTTGCTCTTACCAGAAGAAACGCTATCCCTGTCTGCTCTGATGGTCCGTAACCCGCCGATAGTGACGTTCTCTATGGGGATGTTATCGTTCAGCCAAGTCTCAGTAAAAAACATTAGGCTCACTTCCCGATAGTCTCTTTGCCCACGGACAAGACCCTCAAGTTCGTCCATCTTGTTATGCAGCGATCTCGGCTTGTACTTCCTCAGCTTTGCCTTACACTTCAATCCCGCTCTACGTCCACGCCGTCGCCTTTTCAACTCGTCCAGAATATAGAACTTTTCCCTGGGGTGCAGCAGCACTGCGTGTGCTAAATCCAGGAGCTGGGCTCTGTTGTAAATAATAATAATTGACGACTCCTGTAGACGTTCAGCTGCGAGAAAAATAAAAAGTCCCTCAGTGATATTAAGGACCGTTAAAACCTTCGTAAAACCACAGCACTCCATAATCCTGAACTTTATCCTGAACTTTTCTTGAGTTTCAAGAAACTCAAGAAAAATAGACGAAAAAACGAACAATAACAACAATGTATGCATGAACAACGGGAGCTACTTAACAGGCGACCACGCAGGGCGGCGCCAAATAGTATTATCAAAGCTTGATGATCAGTTGATTATTTGAATCAGCTGTGTAGAGTAGTGCTAGGGCAAAAAAATTTAAAATTAAAATAAAACCCTGTCATAGTGCCCTCCAAGCTCATCAATGAGCTAAGGACCCTGGGACTGAACACCTCTGCAACTGAATATGCCGACGACATGACTGTGGTAGGCCTGATCACGATGATGACGATACAGCCTATAGGGAGGAGGTCAGAGACCTGGCAGTGTGGTGCCAGAACAAGAACAACTCCCTTAATGTCAGCAAGACAAAGGAGCTAATTGTGGACTGCAGGAAACTGAGGGCAGAGTATTCCCCCATTCACATTGACGGGGCTGTAGTGTAGCGGGTCACAAGCTTCAAGTCCTCGGTGTCCACATCACTAAGGATCTATCATGGTCTGCACACACCAACACAGTCGTCAAGAGGGCACGACAACACCTCTTCCCCCTCAGGAGGCTGAAAAGATTTGGCATGGGCTCTCAGATCCTCAAAAGGTTATACAGTTGCACCATTGAGAGCTTCTTGACTGGATGCATCACCGCTTGGGATCGCAAATGCTTGGCATCTGACCCTCTGTAGCAAGGCGCTACAGAGGGTAGCGCATAAAGCCCAGTACATCACTGGGTCCAAGCTCCCTGCCGTCCAGGACCTCTATACCAGGCAGTGTCAGAGGAAGGCCCTAAAAATTGTCAAAGACTCCAGCCACGCAGGTCAAAGTCTATTCTCTTTGCCACCTCACAGCAAGCGGTACAGATGCACCAAGTCTGGAACCAACAGGACCCTGAACAGCTTTTACCTCCTAAATAGTTAGTTAAATGGTTAACCAAATAGGACTACAAACTTTTTTGTCTCATCACATATGCTGCTGCTACTGTTTACTACCTGTAACTTTATTCCTAGTTACATATGTACATATCTACCTCAATTAGACCGACTCTGTACTGGGACCCCGTGTACTGTATATAGCCAAGTTACTCATTGTGTATTTATTATTAGGGCCCGTAAGTAAGCATTTCACAGTTAGTCTACACCGGTTGTTTACTCTCTCTCTGCATTGTTGGGAAGGTCCCGTAAGTAAGCATTTCACTGTTAGTCTACACCTGTTGTTTACGAAGCATGTGGCGAATACAATTTGATTTGATTTTATTACGAAGCATGTGATGAATACAATTTGATTTGATTAAAGTCAATTACAACGTTAGGTGCCCATTAATAGACCTACAGTTATCATTGAAGAATGAAGCAGTTGTTAAACATGTGCTTTGCTACTGTCACGATTGTGTGTGTGGAGAGACCAAGGCGCAGCGCAGGGATAATAGTTTGACATTGTTTTTTTATACTATGTAAATAATAAATACTATGTATAAACAAAACCTAAGACGAACTATACAAAAATGAAAACAAACACTTTAGGGAAAAAACGTCACGTTAACAAAACACACTAATTAACGGATGTACAGAAAACACACTTTCTTCACCGTGACTGCGACATAATACGACGACATCGACAACGACCCACACCCGAGTGAAGGACAGACTCAACATATATGGGATCCCTAATTAGAGACAATGCGTTGCAGCTGCCTCTAATTAGGGATCCAACCCAAACCCCACACAGAAACAGAAAAGAACGACACTGTCAGACTCTGACCATCGCTACATAGAGAAGCAAATAGGCTTCTCTATGGCCAGAGCCTGACAGCTACACAGAAAGCAACAGTTGACTGCTCCATTGTTGACACTTTAATCAAATCAGTAGGCCTATATCAATATCTTTATAATTAGCTTTTATAACCTTCAATCTGTTTTCTTTTATCATATTTTTTTTAACAGAATGAGTCTCTCTCTCCTCTACCTATTGTTCTTGCAGTGAGGATTCAACATTTTCATCAAATGTTTTCATAATTTATCTGCAGATAATCACCTAAATGCAGTAGTAGCCTACCAGTATGCAAATTAGGGAGCCAAATGAATGGCTCTCTCACCGCTGCGATTTCCTGGCGTTCACCTAAAAGATCAGTTCAAAAAGAGCTGTTCATTTGTGAAAAACCCGTCACTAGGCTACTCTGACAGGTCACTTTAGTGGTCACTGGCAAGTCTCGACATGGGCTTCGAATCCTAGAAAAATACAAAGAAGATCTTTGGTTTACTTGTCCCGATGTGAAGTTACAGTGGAGTTCGAAATGATTGACACCCTACATAAAGATGAGCAAAAATCATTTGTATAAAATAAATAATTCAAATACTGAACTATATTGTACGCCCAAAGCATTATGGGGAAATGATGTTATTTTATACAAATCAAATTGCCCAGAGAAAAATGTTTTTTTCATTGAAAGTTAAAGCGTACTGTTAGCTAATGTAGTGGAAAAAACTCTTCCCTCTTACTAAAAAATAAAAGCACTTCTGGAGTTTGTAGATGCAAGATAGACTTTATTGCAAAAATACAACGAAGCCGAGTGTCCTGCAGGAACCACTCCCGTACATCTCTAAGTTTTTGGCTTATGTACAAGTTTTGAAATGTTTATTCATAAGACACCCGTTAACCCCTCCTGCACATTCTATTTTTTCTCCAACCTGGTCTCAAAACTCCTGATACTATTTCTTGCTTTCTCCTTATTTGGAGATAACATTGGCACAGAATACATGTCTAGTTCTAAGTCAGGAAAATGGGAGGTACACAGGAAGCCTTTACCCCTGGGGGAGTCTCCTGACTCTGGTGACATTCCTCTGGTCAAAGGTCAACCTGCTGAGTGGTAGGGGGTTGCCTACACCCTACTCTCATCTGCTGAGGACAAAGAGATCTTGTCTCTGCTTTAAAACATACAAAGCTGAATATATTCAGGGAGCTATAAAGAATTGGAAATTACACAATAACTATAAAGAATTGGAAATTACACAATACTAGCTAGATAACTTTAGCTTGCTGGTGTCAGGCTCTGGCCATAGAGAAGCCTATTTGCTTCTCTATGTAGCTATGGTCAGAGTCTGACAGTGTCTTTCTTTTCTGTTTCTGTGTGGGTTTTGGGTTGGATCCCTAATTAGAGGCAGCTGCACCGCATTGTCTCTAATTAGGGATCCTATATATGTTGAGTCTGTCCTTCACTCTGGTGTGGGTCGTTGTCGTATATTTCGCATGTCACGGTGAGAAGTAAGTGTGCGTGATTTACATCTGTTCATTCGTGTTTTGTTTTGTGAGCGTGACGTTTTATCAATTTGTGTTTTTTGTGTTTTCAGTAGTTCGTCTTTTGTCTTGTTATACATAGTAAAATACATTCTTACATAGTATAATAAATATGTCGAACTACTATCCCTGCGCTGCGCCTTGGTCATTCCAACACCCACATCGTGACAGCTGGCTTGCTGTGATCTGTCTAGTAATATTATTTGTATCTCAGAAAGCCATTTGCTTTGCTAGTTATAGTCTAATGTTAGCTAGCTAAAATTGAACCTAGTTGGTTAGCTTTAGCTACCTGCAGCATTCACACTACAGCATTTCATGCATGGTGGCTAGCTATGACAATCAGTTCATACTGTAGCTATGGGTACGGATTATGGTCCATTGTTCAGATAGCTAGCTACATGTCTTAACATAAGACTCCACTTCACCAGATGATTACATGACCCATCAAGTTAGCCAAGTGTGTCTGGGGGTGTTTTTGGCCATCCATTGTATTTCATGAACATGTGTACATGTCTAGACAATAGTGACCCATCCACTTTCATATAGTGTGTGTTTACCAGAGATGGTAATGTGAATAACAACATGACCTGCACCAAAGTCAGATTAGGATATAGGCCAAGGACTAGATCAAGAGTATTTTTACCTTATTGTAGGCTACTACTTTCACCACTTTTATTCTTGAAATATTTGGTTGTTATCTACACTACATTACTCACACTGTTTAATACATAGCCTCACATGTGATTCCTTAAAGAGATGGGTGGGGCTAAAGCTTAAGACGGTGTGAACGATGCTGAATATGTGTAGACAAAGAAGAGCTCTTCAGTAGGTGCACTAAAACATTCAAGGACCATTTTCTCAAAAGGTTACAAGTTTATCAACTTTCAAAGCAGAATGACTTTCCCATTGTTCCTCAACTGTAGTGTATGATATACCATTTTGTAGCTCTGAGTCTCTACTTTTATTCCTTGTACAAAACACCATTTCAAATTTTGAAAAATTAGAATCAGTCACAAATAGCCGCATAACATGAAAGATCAACTTTCACATTATACAATAGGTATGTTTTTTTTTTTGCTTATGCATTCTCATTCCGACGACAAACCCACCACTGTTCTCAATTTTTTTCATGGCACCCAACAAATGTAAACGCCTGGAGTTTAATAAACGACATTGGCACTTGGATTGGAACCGGTGCTTTGGTCAGATGACATGAAAAAAAGCTCAGGGAAATACACTGTAGAAACATACAAAATATATAAGGAGCGTGGGATTTCTTATACAATTTTTTTTGCCAAGCAAGCAGGACAAATCAACACTAACCATACTCATTACCATTTAAAACAGGCTCATTTTTCATACCAACAGGCTTGAGGCCCCCTTGACTGCAATTGAACTCAAAGACCCAATGCTGTTCAACTACGGCTGTAAATAACGGCAATGATAAAAGGCAGAAATTAAACTGTCTGGTGAGAAAAAGGAACCTTTGAATCAACTGAAAGGGCCTTTAATAACAGTGAGTGCTTGGCTGTGAAGGCCAGCCACGAGAAGGGCTTTCTCTGATGAAGGCCACTCAAATGAATCAACTCATAAACACAGCTGATCAACTCTCTACACAATCAGTCCTCCATTTCCAGGGTTCAATACTCTCCCGAAAAACAGCCATGCAAAATGGAGGAAAACGATCCTTCACATCAGCTTGGCGAGGATTTCAGTCTATATCAGGGACGGACTGGGAGTAAAAAACGGCCCCTGATACAACCACCTAGCTGCATCACAACCATTGATCACTATTGCAGTACTACTTTAAAAAGACTGCAGAACACACACACAAACGCTGCACATTGTTATAAAACTTCTACAGAACACACACTGAGTTTGCCATGATTGAACTACCTCACATCACATGAAGCCTAAAGTGAAAAAGAGATGCTATAATATCCACAATACTCACTGAGACATTGAACTGTCTAACTGTTGCTCAGGGACAGCTGGGTCTCTTGAAATAATCAAAAGTTGGTCTGGCATCCTGGCCATCCCTGACTCTTTCTTCCACTGAAACTGGACTGGGCCTGTCATCAACATCAATGTTCACTTCCACTGAAACTGGACTGGACCTATCATCAATCATCAATGAACTAATGAAGGCCCAATTTTGAAAAACTAAAAAAACACCCCACTATTTCATATCAAGTGAATCAATGACAACACAACACGTTTTTTTGTGTGGCTTTACTTGCCGTTCACACCGGACTGTTGGCATGATGATGAGTTTCAATGCATTGTCCAGTAAGAGGCGAAGTGTTAGGAACCGTGGCAATGAGGATTGTAGCTAGCAAATCACTGTAGCCTTATTCTCCCTCACAAAATATGAATTTGAGAGGGAAAGGACTTGATTGGTTTTACAATATGTATACAGTCGGTTTTGAGAATGACACAAGTATTGGTCTCCACAAAGTTTGCTGCCTCAGTGTTGATGATGGCAATTTGCATATACTCCAGAATGTCATGAAAAGTGATCAGATGAATTGCAATTAATTGCAAAGTCCCTCTTTGCCATGAAAATTAACTTAATCCCAAAAAAACATTTCCACTGCATTTCAGCCCTGCCTCAAAAGGACCAGCTGCCATCATGTCAGTGATTGTCCCGTTAACACAGGTGAGAGTGTTGACGAGGACAAGGCTGGAGATCACTCTGTCATGCTGATTGAGTCAGAATAACAGACTCTAAGCTTTAAAAGGAGGGTGGTGCTTGAAATCATTGTTCTTCCTCTGTCAACCATGGTTACCTGCAAGGAAACACGTGCCGTCATCATTGCTTTGCACAAAAAGGGCTTCACAGGCAAGGATATTGCTGCTGGTAAGATTGCACCTAAATCAACCATTTATCGGATCATCAAGAACTTCAACGAGAGAGGTTCAATTGTTGTGAAGAAGGCGTCAGGGCGCCCAACAAAGTCCAGCAAGCGCCAGGACCGTCTCCTAATGTTGATTCAGCAGCAAGATCGGGGTACCACCAGTGCAGAGCTTGCTCAGGAATGGCAGCAGGCAGGTGTGAGTGCATCTGCACGCACAGTGAGGCGAAGACTTTTGGAGGATGGCCTGGTGTCAAGAAGGGCAGCAAAGAAGCCACTTCTCTCCAAGAAAAACATCAGGGACAAACTGATATTCTGCAAAAGGTACAGGGATTGGACTGCTGAGGACTGGGGTAGAGTCATTTTCTCTGATGAATCCCCTTTCCGATTGTTTGGGCCATCCGGAAAACACCTTGTCCGGAGAAGACAAGGTGAGCGCTACCATTAGTCCTGTGTCATGCCAACAGGTAAGCATCCTCAGACCACTCATGTGTGGGGTTGCTTCTCAGCCAAGGGAGTGGGCTCACTCACAATTTTGCCTAAGAACACAGCCATGAATAAAGAATGGTACCAACACATCCTCAGAGAGCAACTTCTCCCAACCATCCAAGAACAGTTTGGTGATGACCACTGCATTTTCCAGCATGATGGAGCACCTTGCCATAAGGCAAAAGTGATAACTAAGTGGCTCGGGGAACAAAACATCGACATTTTGGGTCCATGGCCAGGAAACTCCCCAGACCTTAATCCCATTAAGAACTTGTTGTCGATCCTCAAGAGGCGGGTGGACAAACAAAAACCCACAACTTCTGACAAACTACAAGCATTGATTATATAAGAATGGCCTGCCATCAGTCAGGATGTGGCCCAGAAGTTAATTGACAGCATGCCAGGGCGGATTGCAGAGGTCTTGAAAAAGAAGGGTCAACACTGCAAATATTGACTCTTTGCATAAACTGAATGTCATTGTCAATGAAAGCCTTTGACACTTATGGAATACTTGTAATTATGCTTCAGTGTACCATAGTAACTACTGACATAAAGATCTAAGACCACTGAAGCAGCAAACTTTGTGGAGACCAATACTTGTGTCATTCTCAAAACTTTTGGCCACGACTGCTCTATTTGCAACTAATGGCTGTATAGACATTAAATAAAATTAGCTAAATAACGTTTGAATATGTCTAATGCAATTTAGCGTTTAGAACGACAAGGCAAAAGCAATCAGAGTCAAATGAAAATGCTTATTTTAGCGAAGTGAAATTATACGACAGTAAATCACTGATACTCAATTGATTGCCATTTCCCACAAAATCCCCACAGGACGGCGAAATCTAGGCATTCAGAGCCTTGCTAGGCGTCAAATTTGAGTTTTTCCGCTAGCCGGTTTGAACACCCAGTTACTGTACGTCTTTACCTCAATTCTTTCTTTCTGGTACATTTACACAGCAGTAGCTGACCAGTGGTAGCTGACCAATAGTATTTGCATTTCACTAAATTCTGATATAGCATGTTGTATTTGTAACACATTTAGGAACATACAGTGGGGAGAACAAGTATTTGATACACTGCCGATTTTGCAGGTTTTCCCACTTACAAAGCATGTAGAAGTCTGTAATTTTTATCATAGGTACTCTTCAACTGTGAGAGACGGAATCTAAAACAAAAATCCTGAAAATCACATTGTATGATTTTTAAGTAATTAATTTGCATTTTATTGCATGACATAAGTATTTGATACATCAGAAAAGCAGAACTTAATATTTGGTACAGAAATCTTTGTTTGCAATTACAGAGATCATACGTTTCCTGTAGTTCTTGACCAGGTTTGCACACACTGCAGCAGGGATTTTGGCCCACTCCTCCATACAGACCTTCTCCAGATCCTTCAGGTTTCGGGGCTGTCGCTGGGCAATATGGACTTTCAGCTCCCTCCAAAGATTTTCTATTGGGTTCAGGTCTGGAGACTGGCTAGGCCACTCCAGGACCTTGAGATGCTTCTTACGGAGCCACTCCTTAGTTGCCCTGGCTGTGTGTTTCGGGTCGTTGTCATGCTGGAAGACCCAGCCACGACCCATCTTCAATGCTCTTACTGAGGGAAGGAGGTTGTTGGCCAAGATCTCGCGATACATGGCCCCATCCATCCTCCCCTCAATACGGTGCAGTCGTCCTGTCCCCTTCGCAGAAAAGCATTCCCAAAGAATGATGTTTCCACCTCCATGCTTCACGGTTGGGATGGTGTTCTTGGGGTTGTTCTCATCCTTCTTCTTCCTCCAAATACGGCGAGTGGAGTTTAGACCAAAAAGCTCAATTTTTGTCTCATCAGACCACATGACCTTCTCCCATTCCTCCTCTGGATCATCCAGATGGTCATTGGCAAACTTCAGACGGGCCTGGACATGCGCTGGCTTGAGCAGGGGGACCTTGCGTGCGCTGCAGGATTTTAATCCATGACGGCGTAGTGTGTTACTAATGGTTTTCTTTGAGACTGTGGTCCCAGCTCTCTTCAGGTCATTGACCAGGTCCTGCCGTGTAGTTCTGGGCTGATCCCTCACCTTCCTCATGATCATTGATGCCCCACGAGGTGAGATCTTGCATGGTGCCCCAGACCGAGGGAGATTGACCGTCATCTTGAACTTCTTCCATTTTCTAATAATTGCGCCAACAGTTGTTGCCTTCTCACCAAGCTGCTTGCCTATTGTCCTGTAGCCCATCCCAGCCTTGTGCAGGTCTACAATTGTATCCCTGATGTCCTTACACAGCTCTCTGGTCTTGGCCATTGTGAAGAGGTTGGAGTCTGTTTGATTGAGTGTGTGGACAGGTGTCTTTTATACAGGTAACGAGTTCAAACAAGTGCAGTTAATACAGGTAATGAGTGGAGAACAGGAGGGCTTCTTAAAGAAAAACTAACAGGTCTGTGAGAGCCGGAATTCTTACTGGTTGGTAGGTGATCAAATACTTATGTCATGCAATAAAATGCAAATTATTTAAAAATCATACAATGTGATTTTCTGGATTTTCTTTTTTAGATTCCATCTCTCACAGTTGAAGTGTACCTATGATAAAAATGACAGACCTCTACATGCTTTGTAAGTAGGAAAACCTGCAAAATCGGCAGTGTGTCAAATACTTGTTCTCCCCACTGTATCTTTGGCTTCGCTGTCCTCTCCGTCTACTCTTTTAGCCGTGAACCGGGTTGTTGCATCTTTTAGCCGTGAACCGGGTTGTGGCATCTTCCTCTTGCCGGTCTAGCACTTCGATGTTAGCGTTGGTGGCACTGGTACTAGTACTACTACTACCGAATAAGTCGGTTAGTTTTTTACATATACTTGCATTTCAGTGAAGACTTTTGACTAATTTGTCTCTTAACTTTTCAGCCCCACCGTTATATTTTTTACTCTGCTTTTCCATTTTCTATTGTAGCTAGTTTTCGAGCTGTCACTGTCAGTGTCAATGTGTGTGTGAGTGTGAGCGAGACAAAGGGGGCGGGGCTAAGGGTTGCATAGACGTTCGTTCGGAATAGACCAACGGGCCTGGGGGAAAGGGGTGGTTGGCCCGTGTAGCTCAACCTTCTGCCAACCTTTTTATTAGTAGTAAAAAATGTATACAGCAGGCGGCCCACCGGCCCAGAGGTTGACCAGCCCACCGGTAGCCACTCCGCTACTGGTCCATGTACAGTATTGTATAACTACTCTATATGAGTGAGTAGAGGAGAGAGAGGGATAATGAATTGTTGTCTTAGGATTTAATTTACCGCAAAAGTGCAATGGCATCTCGCAGTTCTCAAGACTGCCTTTTGGAAATTACAAGGCACCCATTAAAAATAAAAGAAAAACAATGTTTTTTCCACCCCTTGCAGGCATTGTGAGCAGTGTGAAGTTTGACACTCCGTCATTCTTCTTCTCCGAGTGATCTTGCCAAACAACACCTGCAGACACATGCCGGGTATCTCACTCACTTTCTTTCCTTTTTTCTCTCTCACGCTTTCCTTCACTGACTAATGTCGACAATTATTCAAACTGTCTCTCTATCTTGAAGGTAGTTAGTGTTCTATTAGACTATATCTCAGTGATGAGGTTCTCTACAAATATTTCCAAAAGGTTAAGCGTTTGCAATTTCAGGTGTTATTTTGGGATTTGGCTGACAGTGGGAAAAAGTTCATACAGCTTTTGAGGTGAAGGCACTTGACAGAACATGCAAATACATGAAAGAACTAAAGATCCAAAGAGCATTTTGAGAGAGCAAATTGAGGGCTATCAGCAATTAAGGGTGAATGTTGTAACCCATCAGAGTCTAAGCCCTGCCTAAGCTGGGGGGGGATTCTACTAAGCTATATGGAATTGTTTTAAGAAAGTCATACCAAGTGTCACGCTGCATATGGGAGACCCGAGGCACTGAGAAGTAACACCTTTTAATACCAACAAAACGCGAGCACGCAAACATGAACTGGTGTGCAAAAAAGGAACACACAGACCCACACACAGGTGGAAAACTGCTGCCTCTAATTGGGGAGCAACCACAAACAGAGTTATCCAGAGAGGTATCTGGACACTAAACCTGAACACCAGAGACCTCTCTGAACATAGATCATTACAGTACCCTCCCCTCCCCCAAACGCGGACTCCCGGCCGCAAGACCAGGAACACCTGCGGGGGGGGATCGGGAGATCTGGCTCAGGAGCAGGGCTGTAACCAGGACTGCTCCGGCACTTGAGCGGGGCAGACGCCCGGGCCCGGACTGGGCACCGGTGGAGTGGACTGCTCCAGCACTTGAGCGGGGCAGACGACCGGGCCCGGACTGGGCGCTGGTGGAGCAGACTGCTCCGCCAGCGGAGCTGGGCTGGACGCCAGGTCCTGTCTGGACCCCGGCGCAGTGGACAGCTCTGGCCATGGAGCTCAGCTGGACGCCGGGCCTGAACTGGGCACCGGCGCAGAGGGAAGCTCTGAAATCGGAGCAGGACTGGACGCCATGTCTGGACAGGGCACCGGTGCAGAGGAAGGCTCTGTCCATGGAGCCGCCACCGGGCTAGGAACCGGTACTGGCGCTACCGAGCTGGGACACGCACTGGAGCTCCTGGGCTAGGGACCGGCACAGACGCCACCGGGCTAAGAACCGGTACTGGCGCTATCGAGCTGGGAACACGCATTGGAGCTACCAGGCTAGGAACCGGCACAGGAGCCTTTGTGCGGGGAGCCGGCACAGGATGCACCGGGCTGGGGAGACGCAGTGGAGAGCCCGGGCTGTGGACCGTACATGGAGGCTCGGGGCTGTGGACCGTCACTGGAGGCTCCGGGCCGTACCTGGAGGCGCTGGTCCTGAAGCAGGGTTGGCGACCGGTCCCGGACTGGACACCGCTGCTGAGACGCACTGGAGGCCTGGTGCGTGGAGCCGGCACTGGACGCACCGGGCTGGGGAGATACTCAACTAGTCTAAAGAAGGCCAGTTTTATTGCTTCTTTAATCAACAGTTTTCAGCTGTGCTAACATAATTGCAAAAGGGTTTTCTAATGATCAATTAGCCTTTTAAAATGATAAACTTGGATTAGCTAACACAACGTGCCATTGGAACACAGGAGTGATGGTTGCTGATAATGGGCCTCTGTACGCCTATGTAGATATTCCATAAAAAAATCTGTACTTTCCAAGTACAATAGTCATTTACAACATTAACAATGTATACACTGTATTTCTGATAAATTTTAAATCAAGGAAATTTCTAAGTGACCCCAAACTTTTGAACGGTAGTTTATACTTATAATTTTTTCAACTGGTACCGGGGTCTTGTGAGGGCGAGGTCTTCAGACGAGTCTTGTGAGGCCTGTGGGAGTCCTAGAGCAAAACAATATTGACATATTCATGTTTGTGAGAGTCTCACCTTTACATAGAGGGTATAGACGATTCTTTTTAGAAGATCGATTTTTGGGAAGTCTCATGCTCTGACTGCTTTAGCTCTGTCACCTTTCACCGCAGATGCGGAAGTGCGACATAGGCAGATTGGATTGAGATGTATCCAATCCAAAAAACGGATATCTCTATCTTAAACTGCTCAGTATAATGCTTTAACTAAGGTTGACGTCTGCGCCTGACGTCTGCATAACATGACGGGCTGGCATGGGGCTGTCATTCCCAGCCTGGCCCCAGGGCTGCTTACAGGGGTTGTTGGTTTCTGTTCTGTCTTTGTCTCTGAAAATTAGGTGTAAAAAGGATACATCCTCAAACTCTCTCACTTACACCCTCAGGTTAGATGACATATACAACCCGCATGCTTTTTGCACTTACATTGTCATTTAGTCTCTGTTTGAGTCATGCCATTTCACTTTGAGGGGCGAAGGGCGACCAGTTCTGGCACCAAGAGAGAAGGGGAAATAATATTAGTGCAGCAATGAAAGAGATGACAAAACAAAACCGACCGACAATTACAGGGCTGGCTAGAAGAGTGAGTAATCATAGCCTGAGTCACAGTCTCCTGTGGATGAGTTCGAAAAACATGTCCAGAGAGAGAGAGGGAGAGGTGAGAGAGAAAAGGAAACATGGGAGAGCAGAACCTCAATCAATGAATTATTGGAGGCTTACAGGTTTTGCTAAACATTTGAGATCAGGAATTACTTCTACAAGCGCTCAAACGGAGGTAAAATGCATTTGCTTTGGATAATATTGCTCAGATGGTATTTGTATCAACATTTGGAAAATGACATTTACAGTACTCAACCTAAAAAATGCTTTTTTACATTACAGTCATCAGTACATAGTAAGATGCACAATTATTTGACAAACTGAGCTAACCGTACATTTCTCCAACAACTGTGGTTGATATTGCAGATGATAATCTCATCAATAGAGCCAGAATAATCCTAGTTCACTTTGTGATCTTTGGTGTGTAAAGAAAGGGCTTTGCTGTCGTGAGTCCCGCCTTTGGGCAGGGCTCTGAATAAAACATTTTCAATGGTAGCAGTGGTGGAGCACCACATGAAATTTAGCAGCACCAGAAAATAAGATGTTTGAAATGTATTGAGATACAGCCTATATTGGGTCTATATGAAATTAACACGTAAAACTGTAAATACATAAGTCTATTATAAAAGCTGAAATGTTGATTCGAATACATTGTGTAAAAGCACTGTTTTCCTATTGCGATGCATTACATTGAAAATGTTACGCGTCTTTTTAAAAACGTCAGATTTGTGATGACCACATGCAAGAGATCTGTCATTCATTCATTGCTATGATCTTGATCTCCTGAAGAAGCTATCCTTTTTTCTTTTTTTCTGTGCCCACAAATGTTTGGGTATACTGGTAAAGTTACCAGGTTGTTAGCTAGCTAGCCAACAAGCTAAAATGACTGAACAAAGTGTAAAGAAATTGTGAGTAGTTTCAGAAAGACATGGTTTATGAATGTGAAATGCGGCCCAAGCTATAGGAAGATAAATATGTTGCGCGGGTAATATGAGTAAGATCTTTTGACCCTTTTGAAGAAAGACGTTTCGCTTTAGTAATGGTGCAACCATGATGCTAACGAATCTGCACTCACTTGTTTCGGAAACAACAGTACAGTACATTGAAGCCTTATCATTAAAACAATTATTATCTCGCATAGTGCTCCCGAAATAAAACTCCTGGTCGCACCACAAAATATTTTGTTGCATATGTGACCAAATTGGTCCCACTTTAGAGCCCTGCTGAGGGTGAAATCTGTTGAACTTTACCCACCACCCCTGGGTTGTGGCAATGCTGTCGTCATCATTGACAAGGAAGACAGATGGCTGGTTCACGGAGCAACAGGTGGACGAATGTGTGCTGGAGCTCTGTGTGCAGCTGTGAATCCCGGTGTTGGCATGCCACCATCCGGATCTTTGCTTCTCGTTAAACATCCCAGGCTCTATAGCAGCACAATTAGCATTGGCCCTAGAAACTCATATGATAGCTTGTCTAATAATTGCATTATTAGACTTGTTTGCTGACCAAGAGTACTTAGCATCTCTGAACAGAGTGCCGGGTATAATTTGCGAAAGGACACCGATTTTAGATGTAGAATGACGTGAAAATGTCAGCAGTTAGGTGGTCCCTAAAACACATTGCGCTGAACAACCGGCAGACGAACGCTATATCCACAGTCGTTGCGATGTGTGCAAGCCTGAAGTTATTTTTGCCAATTCTGTCTTGACATTAAGTACATCATCACTTGTCAAAGACATATGCTTCCCTATCAACCACATAGGTTTGACATCTGGGAGTTGGGCCTGTTTCACAATTGCCCAAAGGCCCCAACTACCATCTGCATGCTTCACTTCCCAGTGACCCTCTTGCTTTGGACTGTTGACTACAGCTCTCATTCTCCTCTTGTTGCCTCTGGAATTAATGAGACTATTAATCTTATAATCAGAGATGGCTCAGGCTTACATGGCCCCAGAGCGTTGCTCCAGACACACTTCTCAGACCGGCCGCCTTGCCTCTAATTGTTTTCAACTGGGAAGAGAATTACCCAACGGCAACAATTAAAAAGCTGACTGGCCAAATTCTCTTTCTCATGACTTTTCTCCTTTTTTACATGACTTTGCCCTTTTATCTCTAGACCACAATCAAGAACATTATTGATTTGGAAAGAAAGATGAATAGCATGCATGTAAGTGGTGTTACGTTAATTGTGTATGAATTCAGAGTTGCATGCAGGGGTTATAATTGTAAAGCGCTGCAGGCTAGCAGACTTTGACATTTGAGCAAGCTTTCTGAAGAGTTGGTTCTGAGTGCATTGTTGTGGTCACTGTACAAGGTTCTGGCCACTGGCCACTGTGCTGGGTTGAGTACTAGGCCCTAGGAGTTGATTGGCACACAAACTCAAAGTGCTATTCATGGCATAACACATAGCCAACAGTGTGAGACATTCATCCATTTTGTGTTTTGCGGCTCAACTCCATTTTGTCTTATTGTCTGCTTTGTTGTCGTTATTATAAGCAAGTGAATGGATTTCATTGACTTTTTTTTGCCAAACGTTACATTTCTTGGTGGCTCTCGAGTCTCTGCTGCCTAGCTCAAAAGCACTCCCGCTGGACTCAAAACACACCAAAGTCATAAAGAAGAGTGCATCTCCCACGACAGCTATCATGTCATATGGTGTTTTTGTTTCGAAAGTGGGACAGAGATGTCACTTGGCTCAAGCCCATGGCTACAGTGTCTTGGGCACCAGTGGTTACTGAACACCATATGAAGAACATCCACAAAACATCAGAACATAACTAAGCAAGCTGGTAACTAAATGGTTGACTGATTAGAAGACACAGGAAAATCTGAAAGGTAACTCAATGTTTCTAAATTCTATTTTCCCACAAACGGTGCATTTATTTTTGTTCTCCGGGTAAGCATGGCCTGGAGCTTCAATTCGAAATGTAAAAGGTAACACAATCTCACTCAGCGTATTCAGTGTCTCCTCTCCAGAAATCCCAGTGTGAGGTGAAATCCCCTGACCTACTTCTGACTCTGCCAGCTTTGGGTGGATTGTTTTATTAATTGGGTGGAGTGTTTTATGAATTGAGGTCGGCTCTCAGCCTCGGACAAGCGTAGGAATGCAGGATGAAAAAGTCCTTGTCACTTTCCCGCCCAAAAAGTGCATCTATCTCTGTCTCCAGGTAGGCACCCTAATTCTGTGCACCTTGCACAAAGACGAGTACACACTCTGCCGTCAAGATGGCAGCTGTCCGTTGAAAAGCCAGTGATCGCTGCAATCTGCACGCAATACAAAAAAAGGCTCTACGGGCAAGCTGGCGCTTTTTTTCTCCCTCTGATCCATGTGCTTTAAATACCCACCACCATATGGGACGTATCGTTCCAGTCAGAACACCATGCTTCAACAGACACCCCTTGCTTTGAGTCGACATAGTGCTGGGAGAAGGAAGAGCCACATCACTGCTTACCCCCAGGTCCTTCCACTCATGGCAGATTAACAAACGGAGATGTGGCAGAGCCAGCAACATTGAACCAATACCAACAGTGATTGCTAGTGCTATAGCATTTAGAGTGCCTTGTCACTCAATTCGGTCAATAAAAGTTCTTACACTGGCGTGGGGTAATCCCAAAAAGGCAGCCGGTAAAGCACAATGCCAAACTTTCCTTACATTTTATTTTATTTTCACAGGCTGCCTTTGATGCCTGTTTGATGCCTGATTGCATTATTTAACTCTGATGGCTCAATAACAAAGATAACAAGTGAACCCATATGAATGTGAAATTACTGGTCTATTCTGCATTCCATGAATGTCAACTTAGTGTAGGGAATCAATTAAGGGAATGATTTTTCAAATACTAGTGAATCTGTTGAGGCACTACAATGAATGCAGGTTAAGGGTATAGGGCTATTCTAAATATTTATTGTTTAAGCAATTATTCAGAGCTTTTATGCAAATCCTTCTCACTGGGGACCTAATAATGTAGTAGGAATAAGTTTGATACATACAACATTGGAATATGTGAAATGAAACCTTATGTATTATTAAGTAATGACTTCATTCAAATTATTTCCTAATTGATGAAGGACGCTGATTTGACCTGTGCCTCATGCAACAGACAGACAGTATATTGTTGTGAAGTACTAAGGTATGGTGAGAAGGTATGGAAGGTCTATCATCAAGAGATAAGAATAGTTTCAAAGCACACGTCACAAATGGATCACGCCTCACAGACTTACACACTCCTGCTGTGAGTGACCATCCTCCCTCTGAGGAAATTGTATTACCATTCTCAGAAAGCCGTACGTATTTCGGGCAATGATTGTAGTGACGGGGGGGGGGATCAAATACACTTTAGCTAGCGCTAGTCGGCTGTACCTTCGCAAAAACTGAGCCGACATCTTCTCATGCTTTCTCTTTCCATGACATAGACATAGACTGACCAGGTGAATCCAGGTGAAAGCTATGATCCCTTATTGATGACACTTGTTATATCCACTTCAATCAGTGTAGATGATGGGGAGGAGACAGGTTAAAGAAGGATTTTTAAGCCTTGAAACAATTGAGACGGATTGTGTGTGTGCCATTCAGAGGGTGAATGGGCAAGACAAAAGTGCCTTTGAATGGGGTATGGTAGCAGGTGCCAGACATACTGGTTTGTGTCAAGAAATGCAACGCTGCTGGGTTTTTTAACCCTCAACAGTTTACCATGTGTATCAAAAATGGTTCACCTCCCAAAGGACATCCAGCCAACTTGACACAACTGTGGGAAGCATCGGAGCTAACATGGGCCAGCATCCCTGTGGAACGCTTTCGACACCTTGCCCAGAATAATTGAGGCTATTCTGAGGGCAAAAGGGTTTTGTTTGGAACATCAAATCGTAATAAAATCACAGTATCAAATCACAATACATACAGAATTGTGAGAACTGCAATAAATATCGTATCCGGCACCTAAGTATCATAATAATAGCGTATTATGAGGTTCCTGGCAATTCCCAGACCTAAATAATAGCAAATTCTGCCATTAACAAGATAGCCTGTGAAAAATGTGAATGCCTCACATTTAATTACAGAGGAAGTGACAGCGCTTTAATATTACAGGAGGAATAGCAGTGGCCAAACTGGAGGAATAGCAGTGGCAGAAAGCAATATGCTGAATTGTCATGTTAAATGCCTGCAGTGGTTTTAATCACGCAAGGCATTAACAAATCTTTTAATTACCATTTGTCAACAACTGTGTTTAGAATAATTTCAGAGGCTTAATGTGTGTTTTTACAACGTGGTTTTAATTTTAATTTCCACCACATTTGCGTTTCTTTTAAGATGCTGAAGAGGCATTCTTCCAACAAGTGCTCTGTGTTTGTGAGGGCTTTTAAAGAGTTTTTCACTCTGACTGAATTGAGGTGTGGGACAGTGATCAAGGACATAACCGCTTATCCATAGGGTAGAAAGGTGTATTATGCACTGTGCAATATACAAAAGTATTGCAGTGATGGTAACGTGCAGTGACACAAGTACTGACCCACAGCTCCTTGTGCTTCTCTACTGTCCATGTACTTTCTTGTTATCAGAATGACAAGAAAGTCACGACCATGCAACTTTAAGAGCTCTCCAAACGGCCCTCTCCTGCGAAAACCACAGCGGTAAGGTGCTCTGGTGCCTGTAGAGCCAACCAAGACCTCAGAGGGAGTGAGAGGAGGAGGCTATGTTTGAGGTAGAGGCTCCCTAAGCAGTAGCCCTCAAGGGGATCTACGTCCTTCACGCCAGCTTCATGTATCACTCCCCTGCTTTGAAGACTTTGCCTCCTTTAGCCTGTGTCTCTCTGTCAGAGAGAGAGAGAGAGAGGAAGGGTACTACAGTGAGTGACATTCAAGGGTTGGTTTTAAGACCAAAACTATGGTTCTGCAAAAAGGGGGCAGTTAGCTCCATAAACAGACAGAGCCCTTGGGAAGACACCAGTAAGACCTCTGTTGCCTTAACTCAAATCCATCCCATGATTAAAGATGTATGCCTCAAGGACAGAATTTAAACATCCTTGACAGACACTGATATTTGCAATTGTTCGGGTTTCGGTGTGGATTGCAGTGCTGGAGGAGAGCAGGTGAAACATAAAGTAAAAAGTAAGTGCATGAATAAATAATAAAGCACTCTAACACCCGTTTGGGATTGTCTCTTATAATACGCTGGCACTCGAGCATCCCCGGCCTGGCAAAAGGGAGCAATTTGGCTCAGGGCTGAGATAAGACAGCATGAACACTCTCTTGAATGCACCCTTAATCATCACATGGAATTCACAATGGGCTCGGATCCTCCACGCTGACATGAGCCTCTCAGAGCCCCACTTGGAGAGGGAGAGTCTGGATGCGGCCTTCCTGGGTTGTATTTATCAGTGCACACGTAGCAAAACATTTGGAAAAGGACAACAAGCATATCTTACTGCTTCAGGGAGGTAGGTAGTCCCTCCCCGATTAAGCCTGTTTGCTTCCCCAGAGCTCAAGGTGGTTTTTAACAGTCCATACAGCCAAGGTTGGTCAAGACCAGGTTCACGCCCTAAGATGGTAATATATACAGATCCGGTTAGGTTAAGACACTAAAATGAAATGATCGTGTCAATCATTCTCAGGAAGTGATGATGTGATTATACATGTTTCCATTAGAAGGACCATGAAATTAATATACTTCTAAGGGGTTTGTTTGTGACCCAATTGTTACAATTCATCTCATTGTTTGCCACGGCATATACTTTTGTATATCAAGTGGCTGAATTTTTTTGTAATATTAATGAATGTTATGTTAAAGTACACGGTTCTTTCTGAGTGTGACAGGGATGCACGAATGCTGTAAGCGATCGTAGGTTATAAGGGACGTTGGCGCCCGGTAAGGGGACAGCACCGCCAAAGACCACACACACACCAAACCGAAGTTGTTGTCCAACTGAGGGGCAGCTGTGCTCTCTGTCAGGCTGGTGTCCATCCAGACTCTCACCATCACCCACGTCACATCTGCTGAGGTTCCACTCCTGACTATGTGAGGCGACAGCAGCCCCCCTGCCCTGACTCAGTGCCAACAGCGGAAGACACAGGCAGCCTGCACTGACTCAACCCAGCCTTGGCCAAGCAAAGCACACTATGCTGCCATGGAGACAAGGGCACTGTCCATGTGACAGCCTCAGTGTTATTATAAGACGGGGTGGATATCAAAATGTAGCCTAACCCGGAAAGGCAACTAGTTAACTTTGTCTAGCTAACTCTCAGACCACACAACTAATTTTCATGTGACCTCTGTGACAGTTTACTGACCGACCACTCACTAACTTTCAGCTGGCTCTCCTATTTTTTCCCAATGGTCCCTGGCTACGGCTTTCTGGGCACGTAGAGTCTCACTCAGCTGTTTACAAGCAGGCCAGTTTATGGAGAAATCAATCAGCTCGGCTTCCTGATTTATGATTCTAGCCATAGCTCTCTGTGTCTCTGGTCGGAAACTTTTCTCTAGCTTCTTTTCCAATGCCGCATTTAGAGAGGCTTTGGAAGGCAGATCACTCTACAACTCTACAGGGATCTGAGAGGGATAGTGCTTTGATTAAGGGTTCGATTAACCTACAGTAAAAGAGAGGTCAGTGGGGCAGCACCAAAATGTAAAGGCTCTTAAGTTTCGGAGAAATCGAAAAATACCTTTTTGAGCGATCAAGAGTCATTAGGAACCGTTTATCCATTTGGAGAAAGGCTTCAGTTCAGACAACCAACCACTTGAAGAGAAGGTGAAGACAATACTTGTAAGCTTAAGCAACAACTAGTGGGAGTCATAAAAGAGATAAATAATTTGCACCTTTACTGCGTTTTAAGTCGATGAAGCTGTGCTTTGAAATGTTAAATGTTTCACTCTAAAAGTCCTCTCAGTGGATCGTCGTGTACATGGTTCTTTAAATGTGTGGTAAGATATCAGCAATAAACTCACAACATCTACCTCAGTGGTATTCAAACGTATTTCTGGGAACCCCATTTTGTGGACAGAATTTCTGGCGACCCCACCCCAAATCTAACAACACAAAGTACCATGTACACGATTTTTACATCAACAAATAACCTTCAATTAATTACATTTTCATCTCTTTTATCAAAATTAGTAGAACCAACAAATATACAGTATTTCCCCAATAGAATTGTATTTTTCAAAATGTATAATGTGCAATACAATAATCTGTACTCTTAATTTTTTGCACTCACCCAAATGTTTTTTTCAGTTGGTGTGTAAAACCAATTGACCTCTGCTACAATCATGAATGTCCAGATCAGGAATGGCAAAATGGCTATCATATTCCCCCTTTCTCAACATTACGAAGGGAGAGACCATAAGGTAATCCCCTGGTCCATTTAAAAAATGGCTGCTCCATGCAAAAAATACAGTCAATTAAAATCCCTTTCTAGATAGAGCTCCAGTAACTTGTTGTTGCTTTCCTTTAGGTGGGAGGACAGGGTATTTCCTTCTATACTGAACAAAAATATAAACGCAACATGTAACGTCCCATATTTCATTAGCTGAAATAAAAGATCCCAGAAATGTTCCATACGCGCAAACAGCTTATATATATATATAAAAAAAGAATACATCACTGTTAGTGAAAATGCCTCCTTTGCCAAGATAATCCATCCACCTGACAGGTGTGGCATATCAATAAGCTGAATAAACAGCATGATCATTACAGAGGTGCACCTTGTGCTGGGCACAATAAAAGGCCACTCCAAAATGTGTAGTCACACAACACAATGCCACATGTCTCAAGTTGTGAGGGAATGTGCAATTGGCATGCTGACTGCAGGAATGTCCACCAGAGCTGTTGGCATGCTGACTGCAGGAATGTCCACCAGAGCTGTTGGCATGCTGACTGCAGGAATGTCCACCAGAGCTGTTGACAGATAATTTAATGTTAATTTCTCTACCATAAGGCGCTACCAACGTCGTTTTAGAGAATTTGGCAGTACGTCCAACCGGCCTCACAACCACAGACCACGTGTAACCACGCCGGGACCTTCACCTGCAGAATGGTCTGAGACAAGCCACCCAGACAGCCAATGAAATTGTGGGTTTGTACAACCAAAGAATTTCTGAGCAAACTGTCAGAAACCATCTCAGGGAAGCTCATCTGCGTGCTCATTATCCTCACCAGGGTCTTAACCTGACTGGTGTCATAACCGACTTCAGTGGGTAAATGCTCACCTTCGATGGCCACTGGCATGCTGGAGAAGTGTGCTCTTCACAGATTAATCCCAGTTACAACTGTACCGGGCAGATGGCAGACAGCGTTTATGGCATTGTGTGGGTGAGCAGTTTGCTGTTGTCAACGTTGGGAACAGAGTGCCCCATGTTGGCAGTGGTTTATGATATGGGCAGGCGTAAGCTACGGACAACGAAGACAATTGCATTTTATCAATGGCAATTTGAATGCAATTCAAATTGCCAACGAGATCCACCGTGACGAGATCCTGAGGCCCATTGTCGTGCCATTCATCCGCTGCCATCACCTCATGTTTCAGCATGATAATGCACGGTCCCATGTCGCAAGGATCTGTACACAGTTCCTGGAAGCTTAAAATGTCTCAGTTCGTCAATGGCCTGCATACTCACCAGACATGTCACCCATTGAGCACGTTTGGAATGCTCTGGATGAACGTGTACAACAGAGTGTTCCAGTTCCTGACAATATCCAGTGCAACTTCACACAGCCATTGAAGAGGAGTGGGACAACATTCCACAGGCCACAATCAACAGCATGATCAACTCTATGCGAAGGAGATGTGTCGCGCTGCATGAGGCAAATGGTCACACCAGATACTGACTGGTTTTCTGATCCACCCCCCTACCAATTTTTTGATGGTGTCTGTGTCCAACAGATGCATATCTGTATTCCAAGTCATGTGAAATCCATAGATTAGGGCCTAATGAATTTATTTAAATTGACTGATTTCCTTATATGAACTGTAACTCAGTAAAAAAAAAAGAAATTGGTGCATGTTGCGTTTTATATTTTTGTTCAGTCTAGATACATTTAAGAAGGGAGTGCTACAGGCTATGATGCCGCATCACAGGGAAAATAGAGGGAAATAGGAATAACTGTAGCTTTGACTCACTGTCCCCATGATCAAAAGCAGCACTTCTACGCAGAGGAATACCGTACGTTATGAGTCCAAAGGGAACCCTAAAATCATTGTGTGAGGATTTGGAGGGACAAAGACAACTGTGCATTTTAGCCAGTCTTTCAGTTTCAACAAATTATAAGGGAAACATATTATTCTAAATCATTACTACTGAAACCCCCCTCCTTTTCATCTCCGAACTGCTTCTAGCCTTCCTCCTGGCGCTGACTGTTCAAGCCATGAATGAGTTACCCTGCCTTCCATGATCGTCCATCTGTTGAACTATTTTATTTAATTTTTTTCAAAATTGCTTTAAAGTGCTTTGAGATTCTTTATGTATTGAAAAGTTGTATATATTATTAAAAAAATGTTTTATTAACATAACAAAGTATAATGTCTTTACCAGGCACTTTTCATTACTATATTGCTTGTTTGAATGTTGTGCAGTGACATCAATATCAGTTCATTAAGAGTCCATTTGTGCAGTAAATCATCTATGCCTACATGCTTCCTAAAGCTTGCCATGCATTCTGTCAGCCAGTTAAGAATTTTCCAAATCAGAGGTAAGAAACATCAAACTGCTTTGGCATTTACACCCTCTATCAGGTACTAACAGACAGAGAAGGGTCACTTTCTCCACACAAGCATTCTATGATGCTGGAGGAAATCCGAAAGTGCTATTTCCTGTTGAAATAAGATCTCCTTTCGCTTCCAAGTCCCTAAAGGAGCATTTCTTCCTATTATCAAACATTTCCATCCTTAGACACCCCACACAGTCAAAGCTCAACAATACAGGGAAAGATGAATTTTTTGGACCCCGAAAGCTAGCTAGTGGGAGGAAAGAGAAATATCAAGGTTGCTGGTATGAATACAGCTCCGGCTTCTATTTTGGGTGGAGGCGGGGGAGCTGGGAGTAGGTAAACATAAACAATAACATGAAGAAGAAAATGAGGAGGACATAATGGGTCATGAAAATGAGGAGGACATAATGGGTCATGAAAATGAGGAGAACATAATGGGTCATGAAAATGAGGAGGACATAATGGTTCATGAAAATGAGGAGGACATAATGGGTAATGAAAATGAGGAGGATATAATGGGTAATGAAAATGAGGAGGACATAATGGGTAATGAAAATGAGGAGGACATAATGGGTAATGAAAATGAGGAGGACATAATGGGTAATGAAAATGAGGAGGACATAATGGGTAATGAAAATGAGGAGGACATAATGGGTAATGAAAATGAGGAGGACATAATGGGTAATGAAAATGAGGAGGACATAATGGGTAATTTGACTGCTGTGAGGAGTGTGTGTTAAATGTAGCTCCCTGTGAAATAAAGCCACTGGGTTTGGGTGTCGAAGTTTCACCCGCTGTCGCCGTTGTTTCCAGCAGGGGGAGAAAAGCTGAAAAGCGAGCGAAGCTATTTGATTCCCCC
This sequence comes from Thymallus thymallus, assembly GCA_023634145.1. Taxonomy (NCBI): domain Eukaryota; kingdom Metazoa; phylum Chordata; class Actinopteri; order Salmoniformes; family Salmonidae; genus Thymallus; species Thymallus thymallus. The sequence continues at coordinate 34,866,866 of CM042393.1, read as the reverse complement.
CTTTTTGATAATATGAGAGGTGGAGAGAGAGGAAAGAGGTAACACGCCACCCTCCTGCTCATCACCTGCTAATTAGGAGGCAGTCTTATGTCTCGTCCCCGCTGTAATCCTCCTTCTCTCTGCTCACGCAGCGCTCCAGAAAGTAGGTTAGGATTTGAATATTGTTGTCATTAAGCGAAGTTGACAGAGAGGTAATGCGCTCACTTCCTTCTCGCCAGTTCTGAGGGACTCTGGCACCGCACGCGTTCGCTAAAGCGCCCTAATTAACTTTCAGCCGCTCTTCATCGCCACGTTCGAGGGGGAAGCGCGTGAGTGATGGATTTTAATGAATGATGATGCGACAAGGAGTTACTCGTGGGTGTGCAGACCGAAAGAAAAAAAACGTTGTAAACTTTGACAAGATAGTACAATGAGGACTTGATTCACATCCCACTATATAGTACAGGAAGGAGGACAGGGAACATGACTAAGCACTCCTACTGTACATCAAACATGTAAGACTCGCTGTGACAGCCGTGCCAAAGTTAAAATACACATCCTACTGTAAAAGTCTTCGGCGTTTCAGATCAGTGTTTCAGAACAAGCCTGCTAACCTTTAAACTGCTACAGCCTTTGACTGACTTTTTATTTACCAAGTTTAGCAGCATATTGGTGGATGGTGCTAGTTTTTTCCACCTAGAGGCGTGGGGAAAAAGCCTTACCAAACCTAAACCAGAGAGCTCAAACAAAGCCACGTTGATGTAAAGTAATTGGCTCATTGACAAATGATGTAGATGGCAGAACATTTAACTCCGTACATCTACTTTACTGAATCCTAAAAAGCAACTGCGTCCGATGCAATACGTAGATCCTCCGCCAATAAACAGATCAATTGAACCTCATCAAGTGATTGGTCGATGATTGGTATTGAGAGCCACTACTAGTGATGCATTTCCTTTAGAGAATGTCCACTACTATGGGCCACACCATTAGAGTAACATTTCAAAGGGATAAATTTACCCTCCAGGTAAAGATGGAATGACTCCCCACTCTGCTGTGTCTGCAGTGATTGAAGCCCCTTGTCTGGTGCTATTATGGAGCCCCTGCATTATGACATGTAGTGGAGGTAATGAGAGCCATTCGTTTTCATTACCTCCACAGTTTCTACCCGCCGCATTGGCCCCACTCATCACCCTGCTCTAACACACACTGTGGAAGAAGGGCAGCCAAGGGGAGAGATGGAAAGGAACATGCACCTGCACATACGAGCCAGAAAAGTACTCACCCCTCACACACACACAGATACAATGCATAGCTATACGTTGACTGAGCACAGGCAAATATGATAACTAATATGCTAACTACCATGTTCAATCTTTGTCTGGAGGGTTTAGAAAATGAGGATGCTGAAGTGAAGTGTGGTAGAATGGCTTGAGTTATCTAGGTCACTGATAAAAGAGTATGTGGTTAACTTTGGTGATAACTTCTCTAGGTTAGAAGGTCCACGGCTCTTTGTTCTGATGGGAAAGCGTGTATGTTGAACAACCGTGACTGTTCTACCTGGACTGTAAGGTTGTAACAAATAACAAGGTTATTTTTCTATTGTAGAGACTACAAGGATGTGTGTGTGTGTGCGTGTGCGTATGTGTGCGTGAGGGTGGTTGGGTGGATTAGTGTGTGTGTGTGCAGTGGAAGGGCCGGCTGGCTTCTGTGTTTTGCTCTAGGCTGCATCTCCATGACAGCCCGGAGTAGTCACAAGCCGTGGTTGGTGACACAAGGGTGAAGGGACGGAGGCTATGATTAATCCTGTCTCCTCCTCTCAGCGGATGTTAATGATTCAAGAGGATGCACTGAAATGTCACAGGATATATTTCCTGTAGACGTGCGGAAATGTCACATGATATATTTCCTGTAGACGTGAAGACAAAAACCACCCGGGAGCGTGATGGATGGTGAAAACTCTTACCTTTCTGTAGTAGGTGGCTTTCCGTGGAAGCACAACCACTGATGAGCCTTCCTATGCAGTCAAATAATGTATCTATTCATAGCACGCTAGGCTATGTTGGGCTGATATTCAGAATTGATGACAGACACATTTTGTCCAATGGCAGTGCCAAACTAAGATGTCGCTCACTTGCTAAGATTCAGTCGCTGTGGAGAACTTGTAGAGGTCAGACTTGTAGAGGTTTACATAGGCCCATCTCTTACAACGGCGTCATTAAAAACATATCAGACTCCTCCGGATATGCGCATGGGTCTAAGGCTCTGCATCGCAGTGCTAGCTGTATCAATACAGATCCTGCCATCCACCCCAAGGGGCACTGGCACACCTCCCTCTCTCCAAATGGCAGTGTGGCTCGAGGCAGAGGCTACATCTGCATTGGGCATACTCCAGAGGGAACCCTCCCAACAGTCTCTTCTCCCTCCCTCCCTGGCTCCCCTAGCTTTAGATGCAAACACGTCCCTCTATGAAGGCCCTCAGATTAACTCAATCAACAGAGACGGTGGCAGCAAAAACAGAGCCCAGATTCCCATCCACTGCCCTTTCCCATCCCCTGCCTGAGCCATCGAAGTCCCGCAGTCCTGCAGAGCAGTCAAAGTCACCACAGTGTATCAGTGGGGACAGAGGCCCTTATCTACAAAATGACTGACCCTGACAAATCCTCCAGTAAGGCTCAGCAGGCTGGCTTCTCTGATTAGTTCATAGACTTTGGGTAGTGCAGAGTGGTGTCACAGACAATGAGTTTTGTAGTGTAGAATTATGAAACGGGTCGCGGCTGGGGGTGGTCGAGGAAAGCGTCCATGAAGAAGGTGTTATAGTGTGCACCTGTGTCCCCTATTAAGAAGTGAGACTTTACCTGAGGGGGTATTGCCGGGGGGATAGAGTCTATGGCGGAGGCAGACATTGGTTTTAAACAAAGGGTAGAATTGGATCAAGTTAGCAAGAGACAACAAGAGTTTCTCATGACATGTTCAATTGATGCTTTTGGATCAGACTTAACAACATTTGTAAGGTACACTAAACCATAACAAAGAGCTCTATCTGACAGACAAAAGTAGGAAGAGAAACCCAACATAGCTACTGTCATACACACAACACGACCACTGGGTCTTCCTAATACTCAGCCAATGAGAACACAGATCGACATCAGTAGTGAAGTTGCCCACCAGCTGAAGGTTCCTGTCCTGCCTGCAAGTGTCTATGGGATAGACAGATACCCATTTGCTAAAACAGACAATGTCAGCACAGTTATTTTACCTAGCCCCCGTACAGAACCGACATCACAATTATTGGGAGGGGAAAAAAAAGCTATCGGCAGACGCAATGCAAGTGGAAATTGAGACGGTGAGTGCAGCGTGTCGACAGCATTGTGAGAGGGGCCAGGTGGAATGGAGTTCTTCATGCATCTCCTTTTCATATGAACAGATGGGAGCAGTTTTTTGCTGCTAAACCTTTTTGGCGAGTGAAGATATAATTACAGATTAAATGGGCTGAGGTAATTGGTTGTTGAGTAAACATTCTTTCCATTTTCAATCGCACTTCGTTCTCGAACTGACAAGCTGTAATGACTGGTTTCTGTGTGGCCTATTGCATTGTGTATGTCCTATGCCTCACATCTATGATACAGTGCCTTCAGAAAGTATTCACACCCCTTGACTTTTTCCACATTTTATTGTGTTACAGACTGAATTTAAAGTGGATTAAATTGAGATTGTTAAAATAAGTTCAGGAAATGTGCTAATAATAGTTTTTAACATGATTTTTGAATGACTACCTCATTTCTGTACCACACATACAATTATCGAGCAGTGAATTTCAAACACATATTTTCAAGCATAGTGGGGGGCTGCATCATGTTATGGGTATGCTTATCATCATTAAGGACTGGGGAGTTTTTCAGGATAAACAAACAAAAACAGAATGGAGCTAAGCACAGGCTATATCCTAGAAGAAAATCTGGTTCAGTCTGCTTTCCACCAGACACTGGGAGATGAATTCACCTTCAGCAGGACAATAACCTAAAACACAAGACCAAATCTACACTGGAGTAGCATGCCAAGAAGACAGTGAATGTTGTTTTGACTTAAGCTGCAATATGTAACCTTTTGGGCGACCCGATCAAATTCACATAGAATTATAGATTTGTCATTTCTCATTGAAGGCAAGTATAAGAAGCAGTAAATCTATTCTATGTGTGCTATTTCAATGCTTTCGTAAGTTTTGTTTTTGCCTCTTTTAGTTTTGGTTTTGTACACCAGCTATAAAGCAACTGAAAATACAATATTTTTGGTTATGGAAAATATATTTTACAGTGGTTTAGATGGTAAAATGATTCTCTACACTATAATTGTTTTTTTTTCACATAAACTGAAATTAGGTGAACTATAAGAATTTGAGCAACCAGGAACTGGTGGAGCAATTTCTGGCTATTGCACCTTTAAATCTACTTGAAAAGCTATGGCAAGACTTGAAAATGGTTGTCTAGCAATGATCAACAACCAATTTGACAGAACTTAAAGAATTTTGAAGAGAATGATGGGCAAATGTTACACAATCCAGGTGTGGAAAGCTCTTACAGACTTACCCAGAAAGACTCACAGCTGTAATCGCTGCCAAAGGTGCTTCTATCAAGTATTGACTCAGGAGTGTGAATACTTACGTAAATTAGATGTTTCTGTATTTCGTTTACAATAAATTAACAAAAGTTTCTAAAAACATGTTTTCACTTTGTTATTATTAACCGAAAGGTCGCTGGTTCGAATACCTGAGCCGACAAGGTGAACAAACCTGTCGATGTGTCCAGGGGTTGACCCTGTAGGTAGGCTGTCATTGTCAATAAGAATTTGTTCTTAACTGACTTGCCTATTTAAATTAAGGTGTTATAAAACCTTTTTCTGTCCACACTGTATGATCAAAATTAATATTACTGTGGGGAGAGCATTTTCAGGCAATTCACCATTCACCTTGAGGGTTCCTATGAATTGAAATGCTTTTTTGCAAAACCTTAATAAAGCTACGCTGACTGGTGACATACCGAGAAAAATATGAGCCAAACATGCTGTCAGCTCAAGACAATCAACTGTGAAGCTTGTGTACGATTTCAAGCACTTCCCGTGTTTGTCAGTGAGAGCAGATACGGTTGGGGATGCAGTCTATTCATGACGCTCCTCTCCCCATATCTCGACAACAAAGCACAGCACAAAAAAAGGACAAGAAACCACAGGAGCTGCCAAGGCAGAGAAGGAAAGACGGAGGGAAATGTGTTGGCAAGCTTGTAAGCTTGTTTTGTCTATGTTGACTCTGTAGAGTCAAAAGAATTTACTGGAAATACCCACATTTCCCTTTCTTCTTTCGTTGCCGTGTGTATACACAGAGCCTCTTCTGCTCTCCCACTCTCCTCTCAGTCGTGGTCCATTGCCCTGTCCGTCTTCAGCAGGGGGGAAACCATAACGGCCTTCTAGGCCTTCAGAGAATTGTTGTATTGTTAAAATATAATCGTCCAACAAATTGTCTCACATTTTTGGGGTTTGATACAACGTTTAGAAAGATTGTTTTTTTTTACCCCCATTGAAAGCCTAGGTCCAATAGCCATGGTTCACCACTGGTCCTCAGTCAGCAATGACATTTGCTGAAACGCCCAGTGGAGTGTTCAGCCTTGAAGGGATATCCAAAGCTTTGACCCAAAACCACTCTTTTCTGTCCTCCCTTCCATCACACTCCCTTTGTGATGCCACTGGCGTGGCGTGCTGGCTCTCTGAATAAGACCTGCATATTTTAGGACTACCCTTGCGGCCAATCACATTACAAATGCAATGTTCAATATTTCAACGCGGTTTGAGCGTTGGGCCAGTAACTGAAAGGTCACTGGTTCGGATGCCCGAGCCAACAAGTAGAAAAACTTGTTGATGTGTCCTTGAGCAAGGCACTTAACCCTGATTTCCTCCAGGGGATGGACCCTATAGGTAGGCTGTCATTGTAAATAAGAATTTGTTCTTAACTGTACAATAAATTGCCTATACTAGACTAATGTAGGTGATTGTTAACGGGAAAATCGATGGCTACAACCATCAAGCTAGTAGTTTAAAGGTTAATAAATCTAAAAACATTAATGTTATAAAACATATTGTTATATTTATTGTTATCACATCAATTCAGGCAATTTATGGCGCAGCTATACTATAAATAAATATCAGCCCTGAATGTAAAACTAACCACGGTTCTCCAGCTTGAAGAACTTGAACACTGACAGGTTTCCATGAGTCGATGAACAGTTTAGAGAAGACCGGATTGGCAGAGGAAATGGCCCGGTTCCCCTGAAATGCCATCTGCCTGGTGGCACCATCTCAACTCTGTAAATAACGAGTGTCCGTAAAGCAGTGGGGAGGGGGAGGATCCCCAAGAGGACATTCTTTACACTCTACGAGACAGGCTCAGCCTTCTCCATCCATCCATTATAAATGAAGTCTGGCATCAGCGGCGCTGCTCATCCCTCTCTGTGGGCAGCCGGCGTGAAATATTCACCTGTTCCACTCCTTCAGGAGAGTGGGGGATTAATGGAAATAGAGCCTCTCCGGCCCCCCCGGTGAAAAGGTTGAAACGCTGACACTGGCTGCATCAGCAGAGCAGCCCCAAGGGGAAGGGAGGGGTCTAGTCCATGTTTGGTACAAGTGTAGAATGGCAATGTGTAGAACAGCAGCATCACCTGGCTGAACCCCACTCAAGGGTTCTCACTTGGTGGAGAAAATGTCTGCCTGAGAATGTGCTGCACACTTTCTCCAAGAATGCACATACATGACATTACTCATCAGCCAGGCTTGCACCTTCTCTACTGATGGCTGGTAAATAATGGTGTAACCAGTTGGAGGTAGCCAGCTGTCACAGAAACCACCACATAGATTTGTCAAAACCTTCAAAGGGTGTGAGGTGACACGGTGAGTAATGGAGCTAGGTGTGGGGTGGGAGAAGTGATTCCAAAGAGGACTTGATGTTCCTCTTCATCCTCTATGCCTAGTCATAGACAGAACACCGTCTGCAGAGATACTGAAGTGATGGGTTGTTTTATTGATTTAACAGGTCGGTTTTCACATTAACCTCTGATTGGTCCGGGAGATAAGAAGTTCTACTCTCAGTTTAATAGTCCAACACATGTAACAGGGGGTGTGTGTGTGTGTGTGGGAACAATTGTCTGTGTGTTCCTGTGTGTGTGTGCGTGGGACGGAGGGGGGATCAATAAAGGTATGGAACACATTCAGTCACAATGTTAGGAGGTAAAGCTGAGTCATCAACTCCAAGCGGCAGACTATCCGGCGGAAAACTGAATGGTGGACACATTTTATAAGATCAAACCACTGTCTCACACCCATCAGCATGAAAGCAAGGAAGTGAAACAAAACCAGAAGAAAAGATTGGAGCAAAGTTTGAGAGCACCATTATACCTGAAACACTGCAAGAAGAAGAGAGTTATCCCTTCTAAATCCATCCACCTGCTAGTCCTTGGAAACAGTAGTGAAGGCAGATTCTGAAGCATTCCTATGTCTAGATAGCAATGTACAGTCAACAGATTGCTTTTCAACACACTGTACCATTAGATCTCATTCCTTCCTCACATGTTTCCAATTACATACAAAGAGTGATTGGAGATGTGGAACACTAGTGGATCAATCACAAGTTCCTCAACAGTGACCTGAGGTTCACATCCATTACATTCGAATCCATAACCACCACTCTGCCTCACTGCTGGCCTCGATACATGTATTAATGTCATTGGGGAGCCATTTCCTCTGGGTTTCAATCAAAGAAATAACAACTTCTTGGTTAAAAAAGAAAAGAAAAAAGGAACCCACTACACTGTAATACAGAGTGGGGGAAAATGACCAAGTGAAGATGGAGTGCTCTACATGACAGTTCCCCAAAGCCAGAAGTGGATGGAGCACCACTTAAAGAAATGTTAGTGCCTTGGCAAGAATCTTCAGAGTGTGAAGATTTATTGAAGATTTGATTTACAGTATGTAATGTGCCATTTGAGGAGGGATTCACTGCTTCAGATTCACACTGTGGTCGTCAGGCATTTTCTCAAGCAGGTTTATTGACTGTGTGTGTCGGGCTACGTTTTTCAAAGGGCCGTTCTCGCTGCGAGCCAAGTAGCCCTCCCACGCTTCAGACTGCGCACTGCCTGGTGGAGGATTGTGGGTGCTTGGCTTGCTCTCACATACATGAAACGAGAGCCGTCCATCCTCCCCAGACGGTTACTTCCATCCATGTTACATAGCAGAAAGGATTAAATAGACGCCTCTGTGTGGTGGAGCACAGTTTTATTTTTTTTTACTTCTAATGTTCACGTTGAGCTCAAAATGTTAGCTCTAACCAAACTCTGTCTTTTGGAGCATCTGGCAGATGAGGGAGGGAGTAAACTGGGTAACAGAGACTGGGATGGTATAGCAGGCTAAGAGGGAAGGAGTGTAATCAGATCATATCGAAGAGGACAGGCGAACAACAGACTGCTACTGAATCTGCAGAAAATCACACAGCGGAACGCACTGAAGGAACACCCAGTTCCATTGATTCTTTCTGTGAATGAAATAGCTCGAACTGTACTGTGTAATGGTTTGACAGGCAAAAAACTCATGATCCAACCCAAGTGTGGACATCTCTTAGTCAGTTTGTAGAGACTGTATAGGAACCATGCTCCTGCAATTGTAAATCTATTCCCTAACTGGAGCAGGCATGCAGTGAGAGTGAGATTTGTTCCCCACCACGTCCCCTTCGTCTCAGAGATAATTAGAAATGGTCGAAAGATCTAGTATTGAATCATATTCCAGGAGTGTGCTTTGATTAATATTGTGTTCACCAGCTCGAAGAAAACAAGTTATCCGTCTGCTGCAGATAAAGGGGGTGATTTGCAGTCCACTTTGTGGTCCATTTTGTGTATTTTCTCAATGTTTCAGGTCTGCTCTCTCCCTGTGCCCGACTCCTCCCTTCCTCCCTCCACCCCTGATTAATGCTGATGCATGCCTAAGTGCTGTAGTTAAGATGAAGAAGGGCTGATGATAATGGCTTTCCGCCTGGCTTGGTGGTGCACTCCGTCTGGAGCTGAGACAGATGTCAAAGCAGGGAACGAGAGGGAGGGAGAAAGAACAATAGATTGAGAAAGGAGGCAGAGCAGAAACCGAAGGACCTGGCTTTTCCTCCTCATCTGCAGAGCCTCAAGTGTGTGAGCCCCTATGTAAAGCAAGTGGACTTGCACACGACAGGAGGCCCACTGAAACAGAACACTCTCTCAATCAATTGTCGTGACATTGGATTAGAGCTGGCCATTAGGTGTTCACTGAGTATACCAAACATTAGGAACACCTTCCTAATATTGAGTCCCCCCCCCCCCCCCCATTTTTCCCTCAGAACATCCTCAATTCGTGGGGGCATGGCCTCTACAAGGTGTCAAATGCGTCCAACAGGGATGCTGGTCCATGTAGACTTCAATGCTTCCCACAGTTGTGTCAGGTTGGCTGGATGTCCTTTGGGTGGTGGACCATTCTTGATGCACACAGGGAACTGTTGAGCATGAAAAACCCAGCAGTGTTGCAGTTCTTGACACAAACCGGTGCTCCTGGCACCTACTACCAAACCCCATTCAATGGAACTTAAATATTTTGTCTTTCCCATTCACCCTCTTATTGTTTTTATTTTATTTAACTAGGCAAGTCAGTTAAGAACAAAAAAACAACGCTGGGCCAATTGTGGCCGGATGTGAAACAGCCAGGATTCGAACCAGGGACTTTAGTGACGCCTCTTGCACTGAGATACAGTGCCTTAGACCACATACACAATCCATATCTCAATTGTCTCAAGGCTTAACAATCCTTCTTTAACATGTCTCCTCCTCTTCATCTACACTGGTTGAAGTGGATTTAACAAGTGACATCAATAAGAGATCATAGCGTTCACCTGGATTCACCTGGTCAGTCTATGTCATGGAAAGAGCAGGTGTTATTAATGTTTTTTATATTCAGTGTTTATCACATAAATAGCGTTATAGTATGTGAGCAGTGCAACACTACTGAAGGATGGATGCTGGCTACATGATAGAGAGGACATTTAGATATAACACAGCTGCATGTTCTCCACTAGTTTAGTAGATTCATACTCAGTTATGTCGAGCTCTATCAGCTTAAGCATGAATAATATTCCAGTATTACGGTCATGTTAGATAACCAAGATGCTCGTGAGAGCTAAGGTGCCCACAATATCAGTTATTACAGCCGTAACATCATTATTTATACAATGAAAATTGGTCTGATGAGTTATGATTATGCTTTTCAATTTTATTTGAAAGGAAAAGCGAGATAGCAGAGAGGTGCATCTGTAAACAGCGAGAGAGGAAAAATGGGAATTGAAAAATATTTCACAAACAAGTCTCTTTGGAGTGGCTCTATGCAGAGTGAACATCAATAAGAAGGACAGCTTTGATCAATTAGGAGTCCCTCCCCGTACTTTAGAACAGCAATGCAGGAGGGGAAAACGTGACAGTTTGCAACTTATTATCTCTAGACAAACAAATAATGAAAGATGGGGGAGTTTGTGAGGATTGACTGTGGCAATAATTTCACCCTCATTTCCAGCTACACTGTCTTTTCCAGATGTCTTTATATTCCTATCTGGAGCCTTTCGGAGTTTCTTGGCGATCTCCGTGCAATGTTGTTGCCGAGGGCAGCGGTGTGTGAAATCCATCGACGCTGTCTAAAAGGCCATGTCACCGGCTATGTTGCTAGGAGATGAAGATTTGGACAAGTGTGTCGATATCTCCTAATGAAGCTTAATGGACCTGATCATTGTGTGGCTCTCTGGGTCTTTAAGTTCACTCCAGCCTTGTTTATTTAAATGTCCCATTACTTTGAGAATGGTGTAATTGCAGACCGCAATTAGGGGCGTTTTCTGATATCGGTGTTTCTTGATGTCAAGATACACCCATTGATGCTTGCCATTGGTTTGTGGCCTTCTAGCATTGTAGCTAAGCCTAACCCTAGTTCACCTAACCTGACACAATTCACCTAACCTGACACATTAATTATCCTAACCTGCTTTGTAATCACATCTGTTACCATTCCATGTTGCACAAACACATATAATAATTAATGACTTGGCAAACTACAGAGTATATCACAAAATCACCCTTTATGTTTTACATTCTAGTAGCCTATGCACTCACTACCTGGTTATATTTTGAGAAAACCATCACAAAAATACAAAACCAGTCTTGGGCTGGTATATCATTTCCTTATTATCAGGATATTAATTCCTTGGACCATGTTGATCATGTTCAGCTTCATATAGAAGAAGTGGAATGTCAAGAGTATCCACTACATTGGCAATATTGAGTTCTTAAAAAACAGAAGTTGTCTGACTTGCTGTTGGTGCATACAGTCGGCTATATTCGGCTTACCACTCAGGACCTAGTTTAACAATTATGCATCCATCCGTGAGTAACTCTGGTCCGTCAGCACTCATCCACTCAGGACCTATTTATTCATACAGGTCTGTATATACATACTCATGTACAGTTGTTATATTATATCACATGCAATATTGTAAGTAATTATTGGACGTAGGCATTCACTCAGGAATGCATATTAGTATCCTGCCAGTTGCACCTTTTCTCATTGCTTTTAGTATATCGAATGTGCAATAAGTGCAGTTGTCTGTAATTAAACCCTGCGCACTAAGGACTGTATTTTAAGGGAATTACTATTATTACCCCAAATGATATCATACACACATTTAGCTATTAAAGTATCTCTTCCTGTCATTTACCTGTACAGTTTGTGTAAACATGCAAGTATTCACTTATCTGTAAATAAAACTGTATACCTAACTGTACAGCTAACTTAACCATGCAAAATTTTCACTTACCTGTTCATTTACCCAGTCTGTCTATTAAGTAAACTATTATTACCCTCGCTCATATCATACGCATTTTTAGCTACTGAAGTATTTCTCTGCCATCGACCTGTATAGTATAGTTAACCATCCAACATCCACCAATGTATAGTGTACATATTCAGCCAACCACTCATACTATGCAATGTCCTTTTATAGCTTTTTTTTGCACTCCAGATATCTTGTATTTCTATACTTTTTCATACTACCGCTCTATGTATCATGTACCGTGTATCTGTCTTTTGTGTACTTTCGTTGTGGCATTTTGCACCTGCCCTGTGTTTTTGTTGTAGCTGCTTGACAATGAAATTTCCCCCCCGGGGGATCAATAAAGTATCTATCTATCTATCTATCTATCTAAACGTGCCCATTGTTTACTAATTGGTTGATGATGTCGTTGTACGTTTTTTTCCCCAATTTCGTCATTTCAATTGGTAGTTACAGTCTTGTCCCATCGCTGCAACTCCCGTAAGGTCGAGAGCCATGCGTCCTCCAAAACACGACCACGCCAAGCCGCACTACTTCTTGACACAATGCACACTTAACCCGGAAACTAGCCGCACCAATGTTTCGGAGGAAACACCGTACACCTGGTGACCGTGTCAGCGTGCATGCATCCGGCCCACCACAGGAGTCGCTAAAGCGCGATGGGACAAGGACATCCCGGCCAATTGTGCGTCACCTCATGGGTCTCCCGGTCGCAGCCAGCTGCAACACAGCCTGATATTGAACCAGGATCTGTAGTAACCAGCTTGCACTGCCTTAGACCGCTGCGCCACTCGGGAGGCCCGCCAGCTTTAATTTTTTATATTAATCAAATCAACAAAAACAAATCTAAAACATAATTGTAATTTGACATTATCTCAATTGAATCAATTTTAAATTCAGGCTGTGTAACACAACAGAAACAGTCAAGGTGTGTGAATACTTTCTGAAGGCACTGTATGATGTATTATGTTTATAAATTAAATATTGTCTACGCAATAAATGTCACATTAGGCCTACATTCAGACGTAGCCTACAAACTTCAATGGAAAAGGTGAACTGTCTGTTCTACCGTTTAACTGCACTTCGGATCGCATAGAGCAAAATAGGCTGCTTGAAATTGCTTATCTATTTACTACTGTGAAGTGGGTCCAATTAAAAGAGAAACGGGACAAATGGTAGCCTATCCTAACTTGTTATTGACATCTATTTCCTAGGCTATATTATTTATTTCATTTCCATGATCATTGCAGAATAAATTCCTTACCTTTTCTGTGATGGGTTCCTATAGGCCTTCAAGTTATGATATAATTCTTCCCTTCTCTCGTTTAATTGGACCCCCTTCGCAGTAGTAATATAGATAAGCTATTTCAAGTATTTTTCTCAATGCCTTCTGATCCGGAGCGCAATTTATTAACGGTAGATGACCACAACAAATGCGCATCTCTCATTTAATTGGGCCTATTACACAGGCTATTCTTTTTTTTTAAATGTATTTTGCTCTACGACTACGATAGGGAGCATGGTTTATAACATACAGTAGAATTTAACAGGGTGAACAGACAGTTCGCCTTTTGCGTTGTGTGTAGACAATGTTTCAGAATTCGCGGGCAGTGCAGCGTATAGGTTTTAGAAATTAGGCCCTAACAAATGATCAAACAGTCTGTTTCCGCAGCTATTTGCTATTGTTTTTGTCTTCCAGAAACGTTTGTCTGTCAGATAGCAAATGCCACTGCCAAGTTTAACATTCTGCCTTCAAACTCCTAAGTCATTTGATCAAGTTCTCCATTGCTATTTCCTTAAGAAACCGCCTCCGCCTAATTCCAATTCTTCCAGTATACAGCAAATAGGTTCGCTATTGTCACCATAAAATATTTTCATGTAGAGTTATAATGCTTGTTCACGTGCGCACAGTTTCAGGACGGGTCTGATTTATAACGGGAAACATACGTATGGTGTGCGCCAAGTTAATAAATACCAGCACAGACAGCAGTGTAGATGACAGCTCCGGGTGTTTAATTGGCCTGTCTACCTGTCCAGAACTGGACACCGGCCTGGCGAGGAGCTCCGACTCATCCTCTTTCTTTCCCTCGGGAAAGAGGTGAGCCAGACGCTTCCTCCAGATCGCCAATCTAGCCTCAAAACTATCCGCCTCCTCGATCTCCCGAACGTCAGGGTTGGGCTTGGTATCGGGAGGAAGGGCCACCCAGAGTCTCCACCACTTCGCTTGTTCCTCCTTCGACCGACCGTCTTCCTGTTTTCGGCCGTCGGAGGCGGAAGTGGTGGGAGCTGTTCTTTCAAACTTGGGTGGCTGACCGACGGTGGATTGCGTGGCGCTGGTACTGAGGTCCATGGGCTGGGAACACGCACTGGATCTCCGGTGCTGGGAGCTGTCGCTGGACGTACCGGGCTGAGGAGGCGCGTGGGTAGGGCAGGCCGGGAGCGCGCTGGAGATCTGGTACTGGGCCCGGAGACCGAACGCATCATCTCATCGTCCTCCTTGGCCCACCCAAAATACCTCCTCAGCCGCTTCTCCTCCTCCTTGTCCCTCGCGTCCCAAGGACCCCACAACCCCCCCCACCGTTAATATGGGGGACCTTCGGGGCTGTCCACGGTCGGTCCTTCCTCTCCTCTGACTCCGTTGGTAAGAATATGGTCATGCTCCTTTTTTGTGGCAGCTGCAATAATCATGTCATCAGCAATTACATACACACCATCAATGTCCCCAAAACTCTCATAGTTTGTCTGTTGGAATACTTCACACGATTGAAACGATACCTCCCCCACGGAGTATTGAACATTTTCTTGCCAGCCAATTTGCATTGCACATCTTCTGGTGTTGGAATGGAAAAGTGCTGGCCTAGTATGGCCTTGTTCAAGTCTTTTGGGTCTAGGCATACCCTAAGAGTGCCATTTTTTTTCTGTTATGACTAGACTACTAACCAACACTGTGGGTTTTGTGACTTTGCTAACCACACCCTTTGTTTCTTGTTCATCCAGTGTCTCCATGAACTATTGACTTTTGCGTCAACATATATGTGGTGCTGGCCCGGAAATTCCCAGAGTCCCCGGAACACAGCTGTGTAGCTTTTAAGTAGCTCCTCTTTAGTGCGTGGCGGAGCATGACATGCTACTGTTCCGACTTTTCTGATGAGGTCTAGCTGAACACAGGCATCCCTGCCTAACAGCGGTGTATCCAATGCATCAGAAACATAGAACTGAAGATGAGCCTGTTTGTTCACAGTCTGTACTTGTAGAGTCATCACGCCCCTTGGTTGGATGCGACTGCCTCCATATGCTAGTAGCACAGTCTCTGTCTCCCTCATTTTGAATTGTTTGGGCAGCTTGTCTACTATTAGCTTCAGCACCCGTGTCTAACTTAACGTTTTCAGTACGTCCCCCTATGGGTAAGTTTGTGTGCCAGCCAGCATCTCTTTTTGGCGTGATTGCCCCTATGAACAGCATATCCAGGTCCTTGACCTCTGTTTCAACAGGCGCAACATCCGCCACCTACCGACACACAACTGCAAAGTGATTCTTCTTACCACATTTTTTACATACGGCATTAAAGGCGGGACAATTGTTTGGTTTATGCGCTCTCCCACATTTACCACAAGGCTTTGTTTGCTTCCAACTGGTTGGCTGCTCATTGTACTTGTGCTCTGATTGTGCTCGAGGGCGGTGCACAGCATGGAGGGTCTTTTTCTCTATAGCATGCACAAACTGCTACGTGCTGCCGCTAGCAGACATAGCTCTGGCCTGAGCTGCAGTCACTTCTTTTGCACGGCAAACATCAATAGCCTTAGCTAAGGTTAAATCAGAAATGGAGAGTAGCCTCTCTCTTAGCCCACTGTCGGTGACGCAGAACACAATTTTGTCCCTTAGCATTAAATCTTCCGTGTCTCTGAACTCGCAGTTCCGTGCACTCTGTCTCAGTTCAGTTACAAACTTGTCAATACCAGCTTGTTCATTGAATTTATGTGGCCAAAACTGATGTCTTTCAAAAACAGTATTTCTACGTGGTGCACAATCATTTTCAAAATCTTTCAGTACCTCAGACAGTTTCTTATCTTCTGAATCAGGATATGGAATTGTCACAATGCGGCGTTAAGGGACGATAGACGGAGCGTTCGGGTAGAGACATTCCTTTTATTTTATACTTCTCACAACTAAATACTAATAATTGCAAAAACAACAAAGAAGGAGAGTAAAGCAACTGGACAGCCAGACAGGCACCGGTGGAGCGGACTGCTCCAACACTGGATTGGAGCAGATGACCGGTCCCGTGTGCCAACCCCTCCTCTGAGCAGGGCTGGCTGCCGGCCCCAGACTGGGCACCGGCACGCTAAGGAGCTCCTGCCCACCTTGGGCATCGACGCAGAGAAGGGTTCCAGCCACAGAGCTGTGCTGGCCTCTGGAGGTTCCAGGCTGTGGGCCGTCGTTGGAGGTTCAGGGCTTCGGACTGTCGCTGGAGGCTCCGGGCTGCGGACCTTCGCTGGAGGCTCCGGGCTGCGGGCCTTCGCTGGTTCAGATGCCCGCTCCCGTATAGACATCAGCTCTGTCACGAGAGCATATCGGCGTTCGAAGTCCTCGTCCTCCTCTATTTTTTGAATGAGCGGGTCCGTCTGCGTCTCAAGGGGAAGAGCAATCCAGGCTCTCCACCACCTCGCCTGTTCCTCCATTGATCGATCAAAAAACCCCTCGGGTCTTTCTCTATTATATATCGTTGGAAGATGAAGTGGTGGGCGATCCTCTTCTTCCAGCCTCTCTGGGCTTTGGATGCGCACCGATGATGTGGTGCGCGGAGTCGGCACGGACCGTACCGAGCTGTTGGAACGCACCACTGGGCGGATGTGTGGAGCAAAAACAACAAAGAAGGAGAGTAAAGCAAAGTGACTTACGTGCTGCAACAACTGCAGTCAGACACGAACAATGATCCACAACGCAGGTGGATTAGTGGAGCGCTTGTACAGAATCCCCAATTAGAGACAACTCTAGACAGCTGTCTCCAATTGGGGATCACCAACAACCCACTCCTGATGATGTGATGACCTGACTGTGGCTCTCCCACTCCCTCTAGTGGGATTCTGAGGCCATTGTTGTTTTTGCAATTATTAGTATTTAGTTGTGAGAAGTCTAAAATAAAAGGAATGTCTCTACCCGAACGCTCCGTCTATCGTCCCTTAACTACGCAATGTGACAGGAATATCCAACGTGTTGTATATCTCCAGTGCCTCCTCGCCGATGCAATGTAGCAACACAGCTATCTTCCTAGCTTCTGGCTGGTCATTGAGCCCGCTTGCTAAGTAGTACAGGTTCAGTCTTTGTTCCCATTTCCGCCAATTTTCTGCAAGATTCCCAGTCAACAACAACGGTGGTGGTAGCGTAAACGACTGCATTGCTGCTAATCCCCAAAAACGACCGCACGCAGCATCAAAGTCTTGCACGACACTCACCTAACTTAGCGCTAGCCTTTAGCTCGCACGTTAACTAGCCACTAATTCCGATTTGCCCCGGGAAAAAAAAGTTTTTCCACTAGTTGCCCACTCCACTAGCTGGTCATTTGCATTTACTGTTACTCTTCAGCCGGTACCCCCTGTATATAGCCTCGTCATTGTTATTTTATTGTGTTACTTTTTATTATTGTATTACATTTTTACTCTTTCTTTAACTGCATTGTTGGTTAAAGGCTTGTAAGTAAGCATTTCACTGTAAGGTCTACACCTGTGACAAAAAAAGTTTGATTTGATTTTGAGGGAAGCAGGTGTGCGTAATGATAGTGGCAGGAGTGCTGGGCAGCCTGGTACTCGAGGGAGAGCGGGCGTAACAGGCTCAGATGGTAGACAACTAGGAGGCCCACGGCAGACAGGTTCCACCGGCTCCAAAAAGGGGTTACAAAGGCTACCTTTTTCCATAATACTTACACGAAAAGCCTGAACAGTCAGAGCCTCTTATAGGGAACCAGAACCTGCTTCAACTTGACTATGTGCACCGACACGGCGCAACTGCATCCCAAGTTCATAGAGTCCACGGTTCCAATAATCCATGTACAGTATGTGCGTAAAGCCGCACCGGACACAGGCCATGCAACCTCCGTCGCATCAAAGCATCAGCTGAAACAGACGCATCAACAGATGTCCAAGAAGCACCACAGCTATCATGGAGGCCATCAGACCCAATAACCGCAGGCACGAGTAAAAAGGCACAGAGTCCCAGCTGAAACAGTGCCAGACAGTCATGATTGCGACCCTCCTCTGTTGGGACAAAAACTCATGACTCAGGACCGAGTTCAGAACGAGACCCAGAAACTGAATGCGCTGAGTGGGAGTCAAACAACTTTTCTTGGGATTCACTATGAACCCCAGAGACTTTAAAACCAGTGTGGCAGTGTGGAGCTCCACCTGTTTCCTTAACTCTGCTATGAACAGCCAATCGTCCAGATGATACTCTGATCCCCTGGCACTCCACCAGTGTCAAAGCTGCCTCCACCACCATAGAAAAGGTGCGGGGCAACAGGGAGTTCGAAGGCAGGAACAGAAACACATAAGCCACACCCTCTTAAAATTAAACCTCAGAAATCTTCTGTGGGGAGGATGTATAAGCGCATGAAAATACGCATCCTCAGATTGATGGAGGTGAACCAATTGCATTAGCCACCGAAGCGTGAGCATTTTGAACTTGTACTCCTTGAGGTGCTTGTCCAAACCACGTCCAGGATGGGACGCAGCTCTTAGGAACTAGGAAAAATCGGCTGCACCAACCGGCTCTGTACTTCCGACACGGGAACCACCCCGAATAGCACTTTTCCAAAGAAGAGAGGAATTCTCTCGATACCCTTGGACACCATAGGCCATTGGATAGAAGCATTGCACTCACTACTGCAACTCACTCCAATAAGAGCGTCCATCAAATGACCAAAATGCACAATGTTACCATTGACAGCCCAAAAAAGCCCCCGTTTGTCCTTCTCAGTGGTGTGTGACATCGCAGCCCTGCATATAAAAAATATTGGGGACCATATATCATACCTGAGTCTCGTCATAATCAAGAGTTGGACAGGCATTCACATGTATTTTGTATTTTCCCAGCAAAAAGGTTGTATTACGCAAGTTCCCAACATGACATGAATGCACTGCCACTTCCTGAATGCACTGCCACTTCCTGCTTTCATTTACACAATGAAACGTGACTGCGTGGACTCCATAGCTGAGCCAAATTATTCCCTTCGCTCCAGTAGGCTATTCAGGAGCGAAGGACTAAGTTAAGCCTCTCTTTTAAACTCTGACCAGGTGTCTAACTAGCTTTCCATACCGGAATGCAAGCTAGCCGCGTCCCCTCTAAAACAGTTCCATATTCATATAACTTGGCTGAATGTGAGTTGTTACAGAAATAGCCATTGCTTGGCTGGGATTGCCCATCGGGGAATTGAACCCCAGTCCCCCACTTGACAGGCGGGGAACAGCTCTGACCACAAACAGACCCTCTCTCCCAGTTTCCGGCAGCCCTGAGGCAGCCATAAACTGTTTTTTATTTTTCAAAGAGAGGGCCTTTTCCAATAACCCCAATCTCCTAAGGAGTCAACGTACAATTGAGTCTGAACTCAGCCAGTGATACCCGTCACACAAACTGATCCAAGCCAAGGCAGCCTGAGCTTGTTTCCACCCCAGGCAAACAGGACAGCACTTGTGAGTCTCTTTAATTTTCAATGTGAAACCACAAGCCCTAGGACACGGTCGGAGGTTCAAATCTGGCTGGTTAGCCTTTTTGAACTTACTCTTATCACTGGCCATCTTACTCAAGCAAAGAAGCACTGGCTACACAAGAAGAGCAAAAGTGGTAGGCTTTTAGCAAACACAAATCCTATTCAAGCAAGGAGGCATTAGTTACACAAGCAGAGTAGAAAGTAGTTAGCTTTTAGCAAACAAACAAAAAATAAAAATAAGACCCAAAACTCGCAACATCTTGGGGGAGGAGTACTCTCTCCCCACTAACAGACACATACAGTACCTTCAGAAAGTATTCACACCCCTTGACTTTTTCCACATTTTGTTGAGTTACAGCCTGAATTTAAAATTGATTAAATTGTGATTTGTTGTCACTGGCCTAAACAAAATACCCCATAATGTCAAAGTGGAATTACGTTTTTTTTTTTTTTATAAAAAAAATGTATAACTTAAATGTCTTGGGTCAATAAGTATTCAAACCCTATGTTATGGCAAACCTGAATACATTCAGGAGTAAAAATGTTCTTAACAAGTCACATAATAAGTTGCATGGACTCACTCTGTGTGCAGTAATAGTGTTTAACATGATTTTTTAACGACTACCTCATCTCTTTACCCCACATCTGAAAGGTCCCTCAGTCAAGCAGTGAATGTCAAACACAGATTCAGCTACAAATTTTTTTTATTGAATATCCCTTTGCGCATGGTGAAGTTATTAATTACACATTGGATGGTGTATCAACACACCTAGTCACTACAAAGATACAGCTGTCCTTCCTATCTCAGTTGCCGGAGAGGATGGAAACCACTCAGGGATTTCACCATGAGGCCAATGGTGACTTAAAAAAAAGTTACAGAGTTTAATGACTGTGATAGGAGAAAACTGAGGATGGATCAACAACATTCTAGTTACTCCACAATACTAACCTAATTGATAGTGAAAAAAAGGAAGCCAGTACAGAATACAAATATTCAATAGCATGCATCCTGTTTGCAACAAGGCACTGCAAAGAACAAGTAATACTGCAAAGAATGTGGCAAAGCAATTAACTTTCTATCCTGATAAGTGTTATGTTTGGGGCAAATCCAATACAACATATTACTGAGTACCACTGACCATATTCCCAAGTATGGTGGTGCTGCATCATGTTATGGGTATGCTTGTAATCGACTGGGCAAAAGCACAGGCTAAATCCTAGAGGTAAACCTGGTTCAGTCTGCTTTCCACCAGACACTGGGATATGAATTCTCCTTTCAGCAAGATAATTTTTAATACATACATTTTTACTCTGTCATTATGGGGTATTGTGTGTAGATGGATAAAAAATATATTTAATCAATTTTGAATTCAGACTTTAACACAATGAAATGTGGAATATGTCAAGGGGCGTGAATACTTTATAAAGGCATTGTTAAGTCGGAGCCGAATATGGTCGTTTTCGTGTGCTTGTAAGGTTTGTAAATCGCATGACGCGTTCTCCTTCAGGCGAGCTAAATAGCGAAGAATTGAGGAAATGAATGCGAGTCCCAGTGTTATAGCCAGGAAGGCGGGGCTTTAGATTATTATGATTTATCAAAGAAAATCTTGCATTTACACAGAACAAACATAGGTACAAGAACAGCATTAAAGAATGGACATTTTTACAAGTATCGACTGACAGCGACTCGATGTAGTATGAGATGCAGTTCGCCGCTTAACTCCATCGTTTGTCGTGAAGTTTAGTTTAGTCAGCAAGGTCTCGGACTACATATTCAGAGTGATTCGGGGCTGACTCAATGGGGTCAGATGTTGTCAGCAATATGGAGTCCCGTTCCAAGGATTGGTCCAATGGCATTGGGCGATTCCGAGCAAGCGTGAAATATTTATGGTATGTCAGATTGTTCTGGAAATTCTCACATAGGAACATTGGGAGGAAGGATGTTTGATATGCATTTTACATTTGTAACACAAACATGTTTGTAAAGTCATGATTAAAGTGGCCATTTTAGGCCCTTTTTGGACCTATACATTCCCCTTTAAGACCCAATGATCTGTGAACCATACATGATATAGACAACACCCCAGTGTCATTATACCTCTTATATTGTGCTCCAAAAATGGAGTATCGCTACTTTCTGAAATACAATTTGATACATTAAATTATTCAACATTAAAACTATTAATATTAATATCTCAAAAGTACCCATTTAGATTTTTTTTTTTTTTTAGACGTTCAGAGGATATCTTTGAATTATGTTTTGATATTCTACAGAATTCCAATGCATATTTAGAGTTTTGTGGATATGCACCAAATCCTGACAAATTCTGAATCCAGAATGTGTCTTTTAGACATACAGTGGGGAGAACAAGTATTTGATACACTGCCGATTTTGCAGGTTTTCCTACTTACAAAGCATGTAGAGGTCTGTAATTTTTATCATAGGTACACTTCAACTGTGAGAGACGGAATCTAAAACAAAAATCCAGAAAATCACATTGTATGATTTTTAAATAATTAATTTGCATTTTATTGCATGACATAAGTATTTGATCACCTACCAATCAGTAAGAATTCCGGCTCTCACAGACCTGTTAGTTTTTCTTTAAGAAGCCCTCCTGTTCTCCACTAATTACCTGTATTAACTGCACCTGTTTGAACTTGTTACCTGTATAAAAGACACCTGTCCACACACTCAATCAAACAGAATCCAACCTCTCCACAATGGCCAAGACCAGAGAGCTGTGTAAGGACATCAGGGATAAAATTGTAGACCTGCACAAGGCTGGAATGGGCTACAGGACAATAGGCAAGCAGCTTGGTGAGAAGGCAACAATTGTTGGCGCAATTATTAGAAAATGGAAGACGTTCTAGATGACGGTCAATCTCCCTCGGTCTGGGGCACCATGCAAGATCTCACCTCGTGGGGCATCAATAATCATGAGGAAGGTGAGGGATCAGCCCAGAACTACACGGCAGGACCTGGTCAATGACCTAAAGAGAGCTGGGACCACAGTCTCAAAGAAAACCATTAGTAAAACACTACTCCGTCATGGATTAAAATCCTGCGCACGCAAGGTCCCCTGCTCAAGCCAGCGCATGTCCAGGCCCGTCTGAAGTTTGCCAATGACCATCTGGATGATCCAGAGGAGGAATGGGAGAAGGTCATGTGGTCTGATGAGACAAAAATAGAGCTTTTTGGTCTAAACTCCACTCGCCGTGTTTGGAGGAAGAAGAAGGATGAGTACAACCCCAAGAACACCATCCCAACCGTGAAGCATGGAGGTGGAAACATCATTCTTTGGGGATGCTTTTCTGCAAAGGGGACAGGACGACTGCACCGTATTGAGGGGAGGATGGATGGGGCCATGTATCGCGAGATCTTGGCCAACAACCTCCTTCCCTCAGTAAGAGCATTGAAGATGGGTCGTGGCTGGGTCTTCCAGCATGACAACGACCCGAAACACACAGCAAGGGCAACTAAGGAGTGGCTCCGTAAGAAGCATCTCAAGGTCCTGGAGTGGCCTAGCCAGTCTCCAGACCTGAACCCAATAGAAAATCTTTGGAGGGAGCTGAAAGTCCTTATTGCCCAGCGACAGCCCCGAAACCTGAAGGATCTGGAGAAGGTCTGTATGGAGGAGTGGGCCGAAATCCCTGCTGCAGTGTGTGCAAACCTGGTCAAGAACTACAGGAAACGTATGAAGGTTTCTGTACCAAATATTAAGTTCTGCTTTTCTGATGTATCAAATACTTATGTCATGCAATAAAATGCAAATTAATTATTTAAAAATTATACAATGTGATTTTCTGGATTTTTGTTTTAGATTCCGTCTCTCACAGTTGAAGTGTACATATGATAAAAATTACAGACCTCTACATGCTTTGTAAGTAGGAAAACCTGCAAAATAGGCAGTGTATCAAATACTTGTTCTCCCCACTGTATATGATATTGGGATTACTCCGAATATCACAGATGGACAAATCTTATGGCCGGATATGGACTAATTCAATATCCTGAGATATGCAACATCCTATTTTCTCTCTTCATCTTGACAAATACTGACTGTATACATTGCATATCTGTGTTTCCAGATATGCTTCTCTTGGCTGAGGTCCATATCTTGATATGCTTTTTTGATATGCTGAAAATAAGGACGATTTCTGATGCATTTCTGAGTTTTCAACACATGTTCAATGATTTGATAAATATGAAATCCACCTTCTTTAATGTGTATTTTTTGGGATTCCCTCCGGATATTGACTCATTAGATATCCTGAGATAGACCTATGTGAACATCTTATTTCCTCTATATACTGACAGAAAGGCTACAGTTTATTTTCTCAGCACTCACAATGCATATGCTCTTGACGGAAGTCCATATCAGTAAAGATATGCATTTTTATATGCTACAGTGCATTCGGAAAGTATTCAGACCCATTGACTTTTTCCAAAACGTGTTTACGTTACAGCCTTATTCTAAAATTGATTAAATAAAAATATTCCTAATAAATCTACACACAATACCCCATAATGACAAAGAAAAAACATTTTTTTCACATTTTTGGCAAATGAAAATAAAAAAAACAAATAAAAAAACACCTTATTTAAAGAAGTATTCAGACCCTTTTCTATGAGACTCGAAATGGAGCTCAGGTGTATCCTGTTTCCATTGATCATCCTTGATATCTTTCTACAACTTGATTGGAGTCCACCTGTGGTACATTCAATTGATTGGACATGATTTGGAAAGGCATATATCTGTCTATATAAGGTACCACAGTTGACAGTGCATGTCAGAGCAAAAACCAAGCCATCAAAGGAATTGTCCGTAGAGCTACGAGACAAGATTGTGTCAAGGCACATATCTGGGGAAGGATACCAAAATATTTCTGCAGCATTGAAGGTCCCCAAGAACACAGTGGCCTCCATCATTCTTAAATGGAAGAAGTTTGGCACTAACAAGACTCTTACTGAGGAATGGCTTCCGTCTGGCCACTCTACCAAAAAAGGCCTGATTGTTGGAGTGCTACAGGGATGGTTGTCCTTCTGGAAGGTTCTCCCATCTCCACAGAGAAACTCTGGAGCTCTGTCAGGGTGACCATCGGTTTCTTGGTTACCTCCCTGAGGCACATGACAGCCCAATTTGGCACGACAGCCCAACAAATAACGAAATTGCCTCCCCATTTTTTGTATTACTGGTTAAGCTAACAAGCTAACTAACTTAGCTAGCTAGCTAACTAGCAACTTATCTAGCTATCTAGCTTGTTCCAGTTAGTTTCTTGTCATGAATTAAGCAAGTAGAGTAGATATCTGATGGTATGCTTATGTGAAATAAATACAAATTATTGCAATAGAGACACCATTTTTATTCATGATTTATGCATTGACAGTTTGGAGTGGACCACTAGCTAGATTTCCATCCAATTGGCGACAGATTGTTATGTGAATGTTCTCAAATCCACATAAAAACAATATGTATTTTCCCTCCAGAGATGTGTTTAAATCAAATTCACTTGTGCGTGATGACGTAGTACCCCTAAAATACCTTTTGCAGTAAATTCCCATGTACCAAATGAAAAATTTGTTAAATGGGTTTCCATTGCATTTTCAACCCCAAAATGTTTGTTATTTAGCGTGTGCCCACTCTGGTATTGGCATGTGCCCTCTAACCAACAGAGCGAATGTACTGTAGAGCCTACAGTCATGGCCAAAAGTTTTGAGAATGACACAAGTATTATGAGTGATCAAGTATGAAGAGTGATCAGATGAATTGCAATTAATTGCAAAGTCCCTCTTTGCCATGAAAATGAACTTAATCCCAAAAAAACATTTCCACTGCATTTCAGCCCTGCCACAAAAGGACCATCATGTCAGGGATTGTCTCGTTAACACAGGTGTGAGTGTTGACGTGGACAAGGCTGGAGATCACTCTGTCATGCTGATTGAGTCAGAATAACAGACTGGAAGCTTTAAAAGGAGGGTGGTGCTTGAAATCATTGTTCTTCCTCTGTCAACCATGGTTACCTGCAAGGGAACACGTGCCGTCATCAATGCTTTTCACAAAAAGGGCTTCACAGGACAAGGATATTGCTGCTGGTAAGATTGCACCTAAATCAACCATTTATCGGATCATCAAGAACTTCAAGGAGAGAGGTTCAATTGTTGTGAAGAAGGCGTCAGGGCGCCCAAGAAAGTCCAGCAAGCGCCAGGACGGTCTCCTAAAGTTGATTCAGCTGCGGGATCGGGGCACCACCAGTGCAGAGCTTGCTCAGGAATGGCAGCAGGCAGGTGTGAGTGCATCTGCACGCACAGTGAGGCGAAGACTTTTGGAGGATGGCCTGGTGTCAAGAAGGGCAGCAAAGAAGCCACTTCTCTCCAGGAAAAACATCAGGGACAGACTGATATTCTGCAAAAGGTACAGGGATTGGACTGCTGAGGACTGGGGTATCCAGCATTTTCTCTGATGAATCCCCTTTCCGATTGTTTGAGCCATCCGGAAAACACCTTGTCCGGAGATGACAAGGTGAGCGCTACCATCAGTCCTGTGTCATGCCAACAGTAAAGCATCCTCAGACCATTCATGTGTGGGGTTGCTTCTCAGCCAAGGGAGTGGGCTCACTCACAATTTTGCCTAAGAACACAGCCATGAATAAAGAATGGTACCAACACATCCTCCGAGAGCAACTTCTCCCAACCATCCAAGAACAGTTTGGTGACAACCAATGCCTTTTCCAGCATTATGGAGCACCTTGCCATAAGGCATAAGTGATAACTAAGTGGCTCGGAAAATCGACATTTTGGGTCCATGGCCAGGAAACTCCCCAGACCTTAATCCCATTGAGAACTTGTGGTCGATCCTCAAGAGGCGGGTGGACAAACAAAAACCCACAACTTCTGACAAACTCCAAGCATTGATTATGCAAGAATGGCCTGCCATCAGCCAGGATGTGGCCCAGAAGTTAATTGACAGCATGCCAGGGCGGATTGCAGAGGTCTTGAAAAAGAAGGGTCAACACGGCAAATATTGACTCTTTGCATAAACTGAATGTCATTGTCAATGAAAGCCTTTGACACTTATGGAATACTTGTAATTATACTTCAGTGTACCATAGTAACTACTGACATAAAGATATAAGAACACTCAAGCAGCAAACTTTGTGGAGACCAATACTTGTGTCATTCTCAAAACTTTTGGCCACGACTGTATATGATGAGATTATTATTATGGTCAAAAGAGCAAGATAATTTTTATTTGTCAAACGGCTGCCAAGCATCAATGATCATGTCACCATTATAAGACCCTCGATATTTATTGGTAAAGGGGATCAAGCTCATCACCTTGCACTTTAACCCTGCGAAATGAATCATAATTGTTGTAATCTGTAGCCTAATAAACCTGAAAACCTGCCTGCTTTCCCAACGAGTCGTAATGGGAGGACCACAGAACATGTCATCGTGGTGGTAGTGTTGGTCTGTAACCTGGTTACAGACCAACACTACCACCACGTTGCGTTTGGACCGCGAGGGATCGCCGCTGACGACCCAGTCTGCACCCGGGCAGGCGTATTGAATGTGCAACTTTTATTTTGTGTTAAATAAACAAAATAAATGTTTTAGCAAAGATTGACCTACGTTTGCATCTTTACAGAAAACATGTTGAGATGGGATTTGCAGGGATGAGATTTGGAAATAGCATAGCAACATAGATAAATATGACGATGTTTTCCTTTCCGCGCATTGTATAGCCTACTGAATATGGTGCAAATGTATGCTTAGATATGTCAGCATGTTGTCACATACCCTTTCCGGAGTTAGAATATTCTACAAAAATGTTAGCAGGTGCGTGTCTTGAACGTGCTGTTTTTCACCCCAGATATCTCCCTGGACTCATACAGTAGCAGGGAGATTTCTGAGGTCCACATTAGATGCATGTAGAAACTGTCTCATTACGGATAATATTTTAGCTCTGTATATGAAATGAAGGACAGTTTGGTCTCTCAACTACCTTTAAAGTTAAGATGAGCACCACCAAAAGAGTGAATGGGGAAATATGTTCAAAGGGAACTCCCTCTGGTGGTGAATTGCAGAATGTGCAATCCTACAGGAGCTATGTGATTGGTTAATTACATATAATGTAAATTTCTATGTATTAAAAGTATACATTTTTCAAAAGTAGCAGAAATGCCACTCTGGAAATGTGTTGTGTTTGAAGGGTGTATTGTTCCAAACAATATGTTTAAAAATAAGCAAAATCTAAATGGGTACTTTTGAGATATAAATAATAATAATATTTGTAATGTTTAATAAATTAATGTAAAAATACTGTATTGAGAATCTAGATGTATTCCATATTATTATGTAATTATTATTAATTATAATAATAATTATTATTATTATACTATATGGATTATAATGACACCAGATGTTGTTTGTAGGGTCTAAAATGGCAACTTTCATAATGATTTTGTTTAAACAAATTTAAAACACATGTTAAACATCCTTCATCCCAATGACATTTTTATGTGAGAATTGCCAGAAAAATCTGATACCAAGACATTTTCGTCTATTCTGGCAATGAATCTGCACATTTATTCGACCTGGCTCAAGTATTCAACAGTAAACAGGGCCCCAACATCAACGCGTTGCTATGTTTTGTAGTGAAAAAAGATAGAGGAAGAGAAGTGTTTCCAATGACGTCATAAGTGTGCATTGTGTGATTTTAACCAATTATGAGTAGGCATTGCCTACTAATTGCCGACTAATTGTTGATGGTTCTCTTTAGTTTTTACTACAAAACATAGAAGCGCATATGTTGATGTTGTGGTGGTGCTGGAGATGATTAATAAGTTAATAATAAGTTGAACATTTTTTAAATGTCCCTTTAAGAACAGATAATTACAGTGTCGTCTATGAAATGCAGTCGAAAAAGTGATTTCCCTGTGTTTTGTATATACTGCATATGCACACTTTTAGGTTGGAATAATACTGTAAAATTGTGAAAATTATATAACATAGATAGATAGATAGATAGATAGATAGATAGATAGATAGATAGATAGATAGATAGATAGATAGATAGATAGATAGATAGATAGATAGATAGATAGATAGATAGATAGATAGATAGATAGATAGATAGATAGACTTTATTGATCCCCCGGGGGGGAAATTTCATTGTCAAGCAGCTACAACAAAACACAGGGCAGGTGCAAAATGCCACAACGAAAGTACACAAAAGACAGATACACGGTACATGATACATAGAGCGGCAGTATGAAAAAGTATAGAAATACAAGATATCTGGAGTGCAAAAAAATAAAAGCTATAAAAGAGACATTGCATAGTATGGGTGGTTGGCTGAATATGTACACTATACATTGGTGGATGTTGGATGGTTAACTATACTATACAGGTTGATGGCAGAGAAATACTTCAGTAGCTAAAAATGCGTATAATATGAGCGAGGGTAATAATAGTTTACTTAATAGACAGACTGGGTAAATGAACAGGTAAGTGAACATTTTGCATGGTTAAATTAGCTGTACAGTTAGGTATACAGTTATATTTACAGATAAGTGAATACTTGCGTGGTTACACAAACTGTACAGGTAAATGACAGGAAGAGATACTTTAATAGCTAAATGTGTATATGATATCATTTGGGGTAATAATAGTAATTCCCTTAAAATACAGTCCATAGTGCGCAGGGTTTAATTACAGACAACTGCATGTATTGCACATTTGATATACTAAAAGCAATGAGAAAAGGTGCAACTGGCAGGATACTAATTTGCATTCCTGAGTGAATGCCTACGTAAGTTAAGTCCAATAATTACTTACAATATTGCATGTGATATGATATAACAACTGTACATGAGTATGTATATACAGACCTGTATGAATAAATAGGTCCTGAGTGGATCAGTGCTGACGGACCAGAGTTACTCACGGATGGATGCATAATTGTTAAACTAGGTCCTAGCACCCCAACAGTTCCAGATCTATGTTGCCGACGGCACGGCACCCCGGTGAGGCATTGTATAGTCTAATAGCCGCCGGCAGGAAGGACCTCCTGTAGCGCTCTCTGGCACACCGTGGTGGGATCAGTCTGTGACTGAAAGTGCTCCTCTGCGTCATAACCATAGCGTGCAGAGGGTGGGTGACGTTGTCCATGATGGCCAGCAGTTTGGCCAGGATCCGTCTCTCCACCACCTCCTCTAGAGTGTCAAGGCTCATCCCCAGGACAGAGCTAGCCTTCCTGATCAGCTTATTTACCCGAGAAGCATCACCGGCTTTGATGTTTGCTCCCCAGCACATCAATGCAAAAAAGATGGCACTGGCCACCACAGACTGGTAGAAGGTATGCAGTAGTTTACTGCACACGTTGAAGGACCTGAGCCTCCTCAGAAAGTAGAGTCGGCTCTGGCCCTTTTTGTACAGGGCCCCGGTGTTACCGGCCCATTCCAGCCTGTTGTCCATATGGACTCCCAGGAACTTGTATGACCCAACCATTTCCACATCCATCCCCTGTATAGGGACTGCAGTCAGTTGTGCCTTGGTTCTCCTGAAGTCCACCACCATCTCCTTTGTTTTGCTGATGTTGAGCTGAAGGTGGTTCTGCTCACACCACAACACAAAGTCACTGATTGTGCTCCTGTACTCCTCCTCCTGCCCACCCCTGATGCACCCTACAATAGCAGAGTCATCCGAGAACTTCTGTAGGTGGCATGTTTCAGAGTTATATCTGAAGTCTGAGGTGTAGAGGGTGAACAGGAAGGGGGACAGGACCGTACCCTGGGGGGCCCCTGTGTTGCTAACTGCCCGTTCTGACACACAGCTCTGTAGTCGCACAAATTGTGGCCTACCGGTCAGGTAGTCCGTGACCCAGGAGACTAAGGGTGCTTCCACTTTCATCCTCCTCATCTTCTCACCCAGTAGCAGGGGCTGAATGGTATTGAAGGCACTGGAGAAGTCAAAAAACATAACCCTCACAGTGCAACCTGCGTTGTCCAGGTGAGAGTAGGCCCTCTGCAGAAGGTAGATGATTGCATCATCCACCCCGATGTTGCGCTGGTATGCAAACTGCAGGGGGTCCATTGATGAACACACCAGGGGTCTGAGGTGGGCGAGGACTAACCTTTCCAGGGTCTTCATGATGTGGGATGTTAGCGCTACAGGTCTGAAGTCATTCAGGACAGTGGGGTGTGCCTTCTTGGGCACTGGGACGAGGCAGGATGTTTTCCACAGCACAGGGACCCTTTCTAGGCACAGGCTAAGGTTGAAAAGACGCTGGAGTATTCCACACAGTTGGTCAGCACAGACCCTCAGCACCCTTGGGCTGATGCCATCAGGGCCCGCCGCTTTCCACTGATGTAGTCTCTCCAGCTCTCTCTTCACTTGGTTGGTGGTGAAAGCCAGCCCAGGTGGGGAGGTGGGGGGAAGGGGGGTGTTGAGGATCAGTCCAGGGGGAGCAGGGGCGGAGGTGGGGTCACTGATTGTCTCAGCAGAGGTGCTGTGAGCAAAGTGGGGGTGGGACAGCCGTGAGGGTGTGTGGTCTGGGGAGCTGGAGGGGAGGTGGACAGGGCCAGTATCAAACCTGTAAAAAATTGGTTCAGCTCATTGGCTCTGTCCTGGGTCCCCTCCGTCTGCCCACTGTTTGACTTTTTGAAGCCAGTGATATTTCTCATACCCTTCCACACCTCTCTCACATGGCTCTGCCTCAGCTTGTCCTCCATCTTCTCCTTATACACTCTCTTCCCCTCAGCAATCCGCAACTTCAGCTCCCTCTGGACGCATTTCAATTTGTCCTTGTCCTTGTCCCTCTCCTTGAAGGCCCTCTTCTTCTCATTTAGCAGGGCCTTCAGGTCGCTGGTGACCCAGGGTTTATTGTTTGGGAAACAGCGTACCTTCCTGGTGGGTACAGTGTTGTCTACACAAAAATTAATATAGTCTGTTATGCAGTCAGTGAGTCCATCGATGTCCTCCCCATGAGCCTCACAGAGCATATAATGCCCTTTTAGTGATGTCATCACCACGCAGTATACTTTAATAGACCAATAACAAATCTAGTTTGCAGTCTTCTCTGCCAATAACAGCTAGTTTTCAGGTTACATATCCCTCCCATTAGGCTCCTCCAACTAGGCCTCTCACTCAGACTGCTCCTAGACATTCCTAGCAAAATTATTGTTTGAGAAATTACTTTTTGAGAAGCTATTTTTGTTAAAAAATTGTTTGTTTAAAAAAAATCACGGTAAGGTACCTAATTGTTACCCAGAAAGGATTTGATATTGAGATAAAAACGGCTAGATTGTACCTTTAACTGGAGTGGTTTTGGATTGTTGTGTCATTGAGTCAAAACAGATTGAGGTTACTGTTTCAAGAACTCTGACGAACAACCAATCCACGGCATAATCTTGGGCAAAAAGGCCCAATGAGGGTGTGGGTTGGCTGGAGAGAGATAAAAGAGATTGGCAGGCTGAAATATTGAAGCGTAGTCAAACACAAACTACATGGGTTCTTTCCCACAGCCGTCAAATGCTGTAACAGTCGGCGAGTTAGGCAATCACCCAGTCACCTTACACATACAGAAACCCATGTACTGCTATGAACACGGACACACTCCATTTCTATCATGAACACGAACAAATAAAAGCACATAGAGACCCACATGAACTCACACAGCCTATTGGCTGATACACATACAGGTAACTACCAAAATAATGGAAACACTTGAGTAAATGAGGGATACAAAGTTTATTGAAAGCAGGTGCTTCCACACAGGTATGGTTCCTGAGTTAATTAAGGAATAACATCCCATCATGCTTAGGGTCATGTATACTGTACAAATGCTGGTCAGGGCATTATTTTTACCACCATGGCTACCATAGGATGACAATGCTCCAATCCACAGGGCACAAGTGGTCACTGAATGGTTTGATGATCATGAAAACTATTTAAATCAAATGCCATGGCTGTCTCAGTCACCAGATCTCAACCCAATTCCGGAACGCCTGAGACAGCGTTTTCCAACACCATCAACAAAAAAAGAATGGTGTTTCATTCGTCCAATAGAGTACCAGACAAGTGAAAAATCTATGCCAAGGTGCATTGTGGCTGTTCTGGCTCGTGTTGCCTCAATGCCCTATTAAGACCCTTTATGTTGGTGTTTACTTTATTTTGGCAGTTACCTGTAGATAGATAACCTATACTCTTAGAAAAAAGGTGATGTCTAGAGAGTTCTTCTGCTCTCCCCACAGGCAAACCTTTTGAAGAATTATTTTGGGTTCAATGTAGAACCCTCTGTAGAAAGGGTTCTCCATGGAACCCAAGGTGGAATCACACTACACAGGCTCCGACGCCCGACACATGTGGCAGGGGCTACAGTCCCTTTTGGATTACAAAGGAAGACTCAACGGTGATCTGCCCAACGATGCCTCCCTACCAGATGAACTCAATGCATTTTATGCACGCTTTGACAACAACAACATCGTGCCGGTTGTGAGGGTCGTCACCAACCCAGAGGATTAGGTGATATCGCTCTCCGAGGCAGATGTTAAAAAGGTCTTTAATCAGGTCAACACCCGCAAGGCCGAGGGGGCTCGACGGTATTCCAGGGCGTGTTCCCAGAGCATGCGCAGAACAGCTGGCAGGCATATTCTCAGTCATTTTCAACCTCTCCTTGTCCCAGTCTGTAATCTCCACATGTTTTAAGATGACCACCATCATTCCTGTCCACAAGAACTCTAAGGCATCGTGCCACAATGACTACCGCCCTGTTGCACTCACTTCTGTAATCATGAAATGCTTTGAGAGGCTGGTTATGGCACATGTTAACTCCACCATCCCAGACATCCATAGATGACGCAATCTCAATTGCTCTCCACACTGCCCTAACCCGCCTAGATAAGAGGAATACCTATGTGAAAATGCTGTTCAACACCATTGTCCCCTCCAAGCTCGTCACCAAGCTTAGGACTCGGTCTGAACACCTCCCTTTGCAACTGGATCCTGGACTTCCTGACGGGCCGACCCCAGGTGGTGAGGGTAGACAACATCACCTCCGCCACGCTGACTCTCAACACAGGGGTGTGTGCTCCCTGTTCACCCACGCACGACTCCAACGCCATCATCAAGTTTGCTGACCACACGACGGTGGTCGGCCTGATCACCGGCGATGAGGAGTCAGCCTACAAGTTTCTCTTACTAAAGACTAAAGATGGTCCAAACAGTCGTGAAGAAGACGTGACAGCACCTCTTCCCCCTCAGCGGGTTGAAAAAGTTTGGCATGTACTCTCAAATCCTCAGAAAGTTCTACAGCTGTACCATTAACAATTTTGACCAGCTGCATCACTGCCTGGTATGGCAATAGCACCGCCCTCGATGGCATGGTGCTACAGAGAGTGGTGCGGACAGCCCAGTACATCACTGGGGCCGAGCTCCCTGCCCATCCATATCAGGTGGTGTGGCCCAGAAAATCATTAAAGACACCAACCACCCAAGCCATAGACTATTCTCTCTGCTACCGTCCGGCAAGCGGTACCGGTGCATCAAGTCTGACACCAACAGGCTCGTGAACAGCTCCTATCTGTAGTAAGATTGACTATCTGAGTTAACCTTGTATCTTTTTTTGTCCTTTTCTATTTTTTTTTAGGGCCCCACACACACTCACTCCATCATCTGCTCACTCAAACAAAATATGCACATACATTTTTACTGACTCTACAGACGCACACCCACTCACATACAAGCTTCTGCTACTCTGTTTAGTTTATATCCTGATGCCTAGTCACCTTACCCCTATACATATCTACCTCGATCCAGTATCCCTGCACATTGTAGATATGGTATTGGAACTGACGCTGTATATAGTATGTTTGCTTACTTACTTATTGTGTTTTTCATATTTCTTATTTCGTGTTCGTTTTTTTCTAGTATTACATTGTTATTGATTATTGCATTGTTGGGTTTTGAGTTTGCAAGAAAGGCATTTCACTGTACTTGTGCATGTGACATTAAAACTTGAAACTTGAAAGGGTTCTACCTGGAACCAAAAAGGATTCTCCTATTTGGGACAGCCGAAGAACCCCCTTTGGAACCCTTATTTCTAAGAGTGTACACATTCTCTGCCACCCTTGCACACACAATCTCAAACACATTTGCACGTGCACACACCCACACCCATCTGTCAACCTGGATGGTGTAATAATAACCCAGTAAATAACTGCTCCCATATTTAACCCTCCCAGACATCGCCTCGACAAGCTCCGGGAAATGGCTGTTAAACACTAGTATTTCAGTTCAAGTATAGAATCAAACAATAAGGACATATATGGTATCATGTAATATTTATCTTGTAACATAAATAAGTGGTTTAAGAAGTAGGCAATCATTTTACAAATAGTTCCATTTATATAATTACTTCAGTCTAAGAATCGGGTTGAATTTCTTCACATAAAAAAACAGTGAGAACTAAAAACCACAATCGTTACACTTGGAATTACAATGAAGTGCATTATTCCAACAATGCCTGAATGCAGTTACAAACCACAACCCCCTGCATGTCCATTATCACCTACTTCTGCAAGAAATTAAACTTGCTATACCCATGTAGGAACACATCGATGCAGGCAAACACCTAAAGTTCAATATCTCCACTGATAATTAAATGGTTTTAAAGTACAGTATGTGCAAACCCCCTCCTCCGTGCATCAAATCAAAACAGTCTCTTTCATTGATTCGATTGTCCACACATAAAAACCGGCTGACTCAGCCAGTGCTCAATGTAATGCTCGGGCGGTGAGTCGGAAGCAGGTGCAGGTGAAAAGTTTAATAAAACAACAAAACCATGAACGAGACAACAACATGAGGCAGAACTCTGATACACAGGAACAATACCAACTGGTGAGTGAACATGGGAGAGTGACATATAGATGGGAGGAAATGATGAGTGTAATGGAGTCCAGGTGTGAATCATGATGATTAACAGGTGTGGGTAATGATGATTGCCAGGTGTGTGTAATGATGAATCCCAGGACCGGTGGTTAGTATTCTGGTGACGTCGTACGCCGGGGGGGGAGGAGCAGGAGAAGACGTGACACTGAAGTAGGCACTACTCACTCCTCTTTTATTGTATACTGAACAAAAATATAAACTCAACAATTTCAAAGATTTTACTGAGTTAGCGTAAAATATAAGGAAATCAGTCAATTTAAATAAAATCAGTAGGCCCTAATCTATGGATTTCACATGACTGGGAATATAGATATGCATCTGTTTGTCACAGACACCTTGATAAAAAGGTAAGGACTGGGGTCAGAAAACCAGTCAGTATCTGGTGTGACCATTTGCCTCATGCAGCGCGACACATCTCCTTCGCATAGAGTTGATCAGGCTGTTGATTGTGACTGGTGGAATGTTGTCCCACTCCTCTTCAATGGCTGTGTGAAGTTGCTGGAAAATGGCGGGAACTGGAACACGCTGTCATACATGTCGATCCAGAGCATCCTAAACATGCTCAATGGGTGACATGTCTGGTGAGTATGCAGGCCATGGAAGAACTGGGAAATGTTCAGCTTCCAGGAATTTAATCATCTACTTTATATACCACACCTATCAGGTGGATGGATTATCTTAGCAAAGGAGAAATGCTCACTGAGAGGGATTCAAACTCATTTGCGCTCAAAATTTGAGTGAAATAAGCTTTTTGTGCATATGGAACATTTCTGGGATCTTTTTATTTCAGCTCATGAAACATGGGACTAACACTTTATATGTTGCGTTTATATTTTTGTTCAGTATAGTTTATTCACATGTGAGGCACATTGGCTACAGGGAGTAGTTGTGCCTGGTAAACAAGTATGTGTCTGACATCACTCTATTTCACGACCCAATACTGCAGGTAGAGAAGCGGTGGAAAGGGAGATATCCTCTCAGCTGTGCTGTATTAGGAAGGGATCAGCCGCCCGGATTTTCGAAAACCTCTTCCTATCTGTCTGTAATCTTACTAAGAAATCTAATAATGTGGCAGGGGAAAATAGGAGGGAAACAGGACAAGCATGCATTGTTAGGGAGCTGAGGAGGAGAAGTAGGTGTTTTTGTGTGGTTGAACACATTGCCAGGGTAACTGCAGTTAACAGTTCTATTCTTGTCATGTGTCAGTAAATACGATGAAGCAGCGCGTTGTCGTCAACAGGGCGTATTCTGCTCCCAGAGTTAATTGGGTGTGAAAGGACATCAATAAGGTTTAGAGCCTTCGGTTTAAATGGGGTTGGGGAGGGGAGGTGTGATGACGGATGGGATTTGAGACTGCACTGTTATAACACCTGTTTTTAAACTCACATGAGGCAAACGTACATTATCTCTACATTCTTGAGCAAGCTAAGTTACCCAATGGCAGCTGTGTGTCTCAACTCAACACATTTTAATTTTATCATAGAGGAAAGTAAAGAGAAACATTAGGCATATTCAGTACATACTGTACTTTGAAATGTGTATATATACAAAAATTAAATATGAATAAATACACAGTGAAAAACAAATAGCAAAAATAGTATGGCTATATGTGATCCATTTCAGAAAGCTGTGCGTATGACGGACGTCACTATTTCACAGGAGAGGCATTGTTCATCAACATGTGATTTCTTTGCAGAAATGCCTTCTTGAACATGTGAACTTTCATGTGCCTTGATAACAAACTTGTGTGTCATCTGTAAATATATTACAAGCCTAGTTGGTACAGGGAGTACCAGTACCAAGTTGATGTGCGTATGTATGTGTGTGTGTGTGTGTGTGTGTGTGTGTGTGTGTGTGTGTGTGTGTGTGTGTGTGTGTGTGTGTGTGTGTGTGTGTGTGTGTGTGTGTGTGTGTGTGTGTGTGTGTGTGTGTGTGTGTGTGTGTGTGTGTGTGTGTGTGTGTGTGTGTGTGTGTGTGTGTGGCGTCAGTATGCATTTGTGTGCCTGCTATGTGTGTGTGTGTGGGCATATGTAGTGTGTGTGTGTGTGTGTGTGTGTGTGTGTGTGTGTGTGTGTGTGTGCGTGTTGGGATGTCAGTGTAAGTATGTGTGAGTGTGTGGGTAGAGTCCAGTGTGTGTGCATAGAGCCAAAAAAGGGTAAATGCAGGTAGTATGGGTACCCAATTGATTAGCTATTCAACAGTCTTATGGCTTGGGGATAGAAGCTATTCAGGATTTTGTTGTTTCCAGACTTGGTGCACTGGTCCCGCTTGCCGTGCAGTTGCAGAGAGAACAGTCTATGGCTTGAGTGGCTGGAGTCTTTGACTATTTTATGGCCTTTCCTATGAAACTGCCTGGTGTAGTGGTCCTGGATGGCAGGGAGCTTGGCCCCAGTGGTGTACTGGGCAGTAATCACTACCCTCTGTAGCGCCTTTGTGGTCTGGTGCCTTGCAGTTGCCATACCAAGCGGTGATGTAGCCAGTCAAGATGCTTTCAATGGTGCAGCTGTAGAACGTTTTGAGGATCTGAGGGTCTTTTCAGCCTCCTGAGGGGGAAGAGGCACTGACATGCCCTCTTCACAACTGTGTTGGTGTGTGTGGACCATGTTAATTACTTAGTGATGTGGAATTAGAGGAACTTGAAGCTCTCGACCCGTTCCACTACAGCCTTTTCGATGTGGATGGGGCAATGCTCGCACCTCCCTTTCCTGTAGTCGACGGTGAGCGAGAGGTTGTTGTCCTGGCGCCACACTGCCAGGTATCTGACCTCATCACTATGGGCTGCCTTATTGTCATCGGTGATCAGTCCTACCACCGTTGTGTCGTCAGCAAACTTGATGACGGTGTCGGAGTCGTGCTCATCCACGCAGGCCTGAGAAGCCCCCGTGTTGATGGTCAGCGTGGCGGATGTGTTGTTGCCTAACCTCACCGCCTGAGGGCTTAGAGGGGACTATGGTGTTGAATGCTGAGCTGTAGTCAATAAACAGTATTCTTACATCTTGGTGTGTGAAGAATATGATCGTAAAGATCCATTACATGGATTCTATCAGCCGTTATCTCACAACAAAGGCAACGCGGTGCGAGTGGAGAATTTCCATGCACTGTAAAAAAGGTCCAGAGGTTTTAGTTGTTGCATGGCAACGCTATTAAACTCAACCATAAATAACGAGTGTAGACATATAATAACACTTATTCAGGGTTACTTATTTCCGCCACTCAGGAATGTTTCCAATTGTCCTCCAGACCCTGATATGCTTTAGCGATCTAATCTGGAGAATAATGTGGGAATTTGTATGGCTGTCTATGACAGTGGTGCCACAATGAGTTTGACAGAAAGCTTGTCTATGTGGTAGAGGGGATGAAAGATAATTATCTCCTCTGTGTCGCTCTCCCTCATCTGCATACATCCATTCTAGCCCTCTTCTCTATTCAGCTACATCTACAGGGCTCTGCGTTGCACAACCACAACCTGATAGCCTCCTCGCCCTGTGGATAGACTAGCGAGCCGGTGCTGTTATTATTCCATTATTCCATCAAATCGAACGGTGGAGAGCTTAATTTTGTCTAGTATGGAGGAAACTAAATGTGTCTGTATGGAGGAATAGAGGGGGATCAAAAGAGGTTCCATCACTCCCCGGAGACAAGATGGCTGCCAGTAAGGAGTTAGTGCCTCTCAGTCGTCACCAGGATTATTGTTGGACGGTTACCACTGGCTCAGTAATGTGAAAGATGCTCAAGTTGCTATCGCTACCTTGAGGTTTTGTTTCAACGAGGTGTGGAACATATTATCAAAGCGAGACACTGTTCTAGTATAGCTGTTTGGATGTACTCTGAAATGCGTCAGCCATAAGAAAAATACGACATTCAGAATCATTGGGTTTTAAAGGTAATTGATGAGAGCGCTCGATATCGAGAAGTACGAGTTCAAATGCAGTTTTAGATGGTAGACTAACCCTGATCCCCAAAATGGATGATTATCATGCCTGATTCCTTCCCTGTCAGATATGTCACTTCTATTCAAAGTTCATCAAGATGACAGTGGTGTAAGTCTCCATCACCTCAACTGTCTATCCATCATTCTACATATTATACTTGTATAGGCTTAATAAAGCATGCATGACAAAAATCTATGCATAGACATCTTGCTGAGCAGTACTTTCTACAATCAACCTCCAGCAGTGCCCCTTAATCAGATAAGGTGACCTGTACATCCAAACAATAAGAGCTCCCTGAAATAGAAGTCATGCTAGCTGTATGATCCAATTGTTCCTAATAGGCTAGTCCTTATGGTCTGCCAGAGGTCCAGAGTCACCCAGTTTGACTCATGTTATTACCAGGCCCAAATTAAGTTAAACTATGTCAAATGCCACAGCGTGACCGTGTTGTTGGCCGATGATTCCCACACTGTCAAGGGTTTCTAATCGGTGGCACAGCGACATCTGTATCACAGGGCTTCCATTTGGAGAATGCAATTGTCTCCTAGTTTTAATTTGATTCACCTCATTCCACCAGGCCAAGACGAAGCCCTGACCAAAGGGTCCGATCTGATCATTACAGCGGTGGTGACAGACAGTGGCCTGGAACTCTGGGTCGACCCATGTCTGTCAGCTTTTTATGTCTATTAAGGCTGTCAAATTCAATTCGAGTCGAAGGGGCGGGTGTGGTTCAACATCCTATTATCTGTTTGCAAAAGGGGCTTTAACAAAATTTGCTGCTGTGGAATCTAAACATACCATTCCAACCTATTACAACTGCTGGGCTTTAAAAGGTAATCACTGGGTTCCTGTGTGTCTGTCTGTCTGTCTGTCTGTCTGTCTGCCTGTCTGTCTGTCTGTCTGTGTTAAAAATGTATGGTTAGCCCAGGGCAGGGAACATACTAAGAGCTAGAAGAAGAAAAAAGAAATAAAAGTTGTCATGGATGAACCTGCTCACCTCAGACACCAACAGCTTTTCATGCCTCAGACAACTTCCCACTAAACACCTCCTGGTGCTCTTGGACAGCTAGCAGCCCTCGCTGACATGCAGTGAATGAAGACACTTGAGATTATAAACTAACTCTAAATGTCATTTGTCTGTTCAGTGTGTCAGAGAGGAGGTAGGAACCTACATTTACTGTAGAAACTGTCATTTGTCTGTTCACTGTGTCAGGGAGGAGGTAGGAACATACATTTACTGTAGAAACCGTGATTTATCTGTTCACTGTGTCAGGGAGGAGGTAGGAACCTACATTTACTGTAGAAACCGTCATTTGTCTGTTCAACATCATTGTTTTTCCCTAGCTTGTTAAGGTCGGTACAGTGCATTCGGAAAGTGTTACGTTACAGCCTTATAAAAAATAAAAATAAATGTTTTCTTCTCATCAATCTACACACAATCAAGATGCTCTCAATGGTGCAGCTGTATAACATTTTTGAGGATCTGAGGGCCCACGCCAAATCTTTTCAGCCTCCTGAGGAGGAAGAGGCGTTGTCATGCCCTCTTCACGACTGTGTTGGTGTGTGTGGACCGTGATAATTCCTAGGTGATGTGGACACCGAAGAACTTAAAACTCTTGACCTGCTCCACTACAGCCCCGTCAACGTGGATGGGAGCGTGCTTCGCCACACTGCCAGGTCTCTGATCACCTCCCTATAAGCTGTCTCATCATCGTCAGTGATCCGGCCTACCACCATTGTGTCGTCGGCAAACTTAATGATGGTGTTTATTCACACATCAAAGCTAGTAACACTGAACCATGTATGAGAACACCAGCTGTTCTCGGGAACAGTGTGATCACGTTCTCTGTAGCCAATGTGAGTAAGACCTTTAACATGTAAAAGTCTAAGCTGTTGGGGGGTACTAAGCTAACATATGGAATTGTTTTAAGATGGTCATACCATGGATTATTTAGCTATTTGATAAAAAAAATTCATTCAAATATATTTATATGAATATTAACTAAAGCCCATAGAAACGCATTGAATAACACATTCATAAATGGCAAAAAATACAGTAAAAAATGTTATTATAATGATTAAGGTTTTGAAGTGTCTGTCCTATATCTAGGAGATATAAGAAAGTATTTTAGTTTTTTTGACACATATTTAACCCCTTATTTGTGTTGCCACAAAACTACCTCCATACTTTCATTCGTTGGGTTTACCTTCAGACGAGTCCAATGACACTTGTGGGTGTCGTAGAGCACAGGTGCGTCAATAACATTCACAATGCCGCGGGAACCGACGGATTAGCACGATGCAGACTCAGAGCATGTGCTGACCAGCTCCCTGACCCAGTCTGTAAAACCTACATGTTTCAAGCAGACCACCACAGTCCCTGTGCCCAAAAAACAGCAATGTAACCTGTCTAAATGACTATCGCCCCATTGCACTAACATCTGTAGCTATGAAATGCTTTGGAAAGCTGGTCATAGCTCACATCAACGCCATCATCCCAGACACCCTGGACCCACTCCAATTCGCATACCGCCACAACAGATCCACAGATGAAGCTCTTAGTATAATATCTAATGCTGTTCATTGACTACAGCTCAGTATTCAACACCATAGTGCCCTCCAAGCTCATCACTAAGCTCAGTACCCTGGAATACTGGACTTCCTGGATCCTGGACTTTCTGATGGGCCGCCCCCAGGTGGTGAGCATAGGCAACAACACATCCGCCATGCTGACCATCAACACGGGGGCCCCTCAGGGTCCCCTCCTGTACTCCCTATTCACCCACGACTGTGTGGCCCTGCATGACTCCAATAGCATCATTAAGTTTGCTTATGAAATTACAGTTGTAGGCCTATCACCAACAACGATGAGACAGCCTAAAGGCAGGAGGTCAGTGACCTGGCAATGTAGTGCCAGGACAACAACCTCCCCTTTAACGTCAGCAAGACAAAGGAGCTGATTGTAAACGACATGAAACGGAGGGCCGAGGACGCCCCCATCCACATAGACGGGGCTGTAGTGGAGCAGGTCGAGAGCTTTCTCTGTGTCCACATCACTAAGGAATTAACATTGTCCACACACACCAACACAGTCGTGAAGAAGGCACGACAATGCTTCTTCCCCCTCAGGAGGCTGAAAAGATTTGGCCCTCAGACCTTTAAAGAGTTCTACACCTGGGTGTCCCGTTTGGTGCAGCGGCCTAAGCCACTACATTGCAGTGCTTGAGGTGTCACTACAGACCCAGGTTAAATCCCAGGATGAGACCCATGAGGCGGCACACAATTGACACAGCGTCGTCCGGGTTAGGGGAGGGTTTGGATCTCCTTGTCCCAGTGTGCTCTAGCGATTCTGGGCTCCTGCAATCTGACTTCGATTGCCAACTGGACGGTGTTTCCTCCAAAACATTGGTGCGGCTGGCTTCTGGGTTAAGCGAGCTGTGTGTCAAGAAGCAGTGCGGCTTGGCAGGGTCATGTTTCGGAGGACGCATGGCTCTTGACCTTCGCCTCTCCCGAGTCAGTAGGGCAGTTGCAGCGATGGGACAAGACTGTAACTACCAATTGGGGAGAAAACGGGGGTAAAAGTACAACAACAACAACAAACAAGTTCTACTGCTGTATATAACACATTGTATAAGAGATTCAACTAAATTAAAGTAATCAAGGCATTTGTATATACATTTTAGTCGTACTTTATCAAACGTCTTTTCAAAATATGCTATGAAGACGAGGCCTGGTATCTATGATGTTCGATTGTTTTAAGTAATTGACATATATTATCTCCAATATATTCTCAGTGTAAAAAACCTGCCTGATCAGCATGAACAATATCTTATAAAACCTTTTTTATTCTATGTGCTATGCATTTCGGGCAGGATTTTCGCACCACAACATTGAAGTGTAAGAGGCCTATAGTTTTTTAAATGGACTGGACATGCTTCAGTAGTAATGAAATCAGACCTTTGTGTCTACCATTTTATTAAAACATGGAATGGATCTTTAGTACGTAAAAAAAGGGTCTGATTACTGGTATTTATTAAAAGTATGTTTTTATTTAATCTTTATTTAACTAGGCAAGTCAGGTAAGAACAAATTATTATTTACAATGGTATACCATCAAGCCCTGGTGTTTTTCCAGAATAAAAATATTTAATTGCCTGAAAACTTTCTCCTCTGTAAGTTGGCCTTCACTCAGGTCTTTCTGTAAGTTGGCCTTCACTCAGGTCTTTCTGTAAGTTGGCCTTCACTCAGGTCTTTCTGTAAGTTGGCCTTCACTCAGGTCTTTCTGTAAGTTGGCCTTCACTCAGGTCTTTCTGTAGATTTGTTAATTGTACATTATTATTATTAGGAAAGAAATCCTTACAGCTAACATCATTCAGTGGAGACTGAAAAGAAAACACATGCTTACAATATTTGTTTTCAAGAAAAATGTAGTGCATTTTTCACAATGTTCCATTAAGTTAAGTTACGATGACAGCCTACCGGTGAACAGTGGGTTAACTGCCTTGTCCAGGGGCAGAACGATAGATTTTTAACTTGTCAGCTCGGGGATTTGATCCTGCAACCTTTCGGTTACAGGCTCAATGCCCTAACCACTAGGCTGACCTATGATGTGCAGAAAAAGTCAATGATTCATTATTTTGTCTTAGTTAAGTACATATTGTCATCAGGTAGGCTTTGATTACATTTCCAATACCCTCGTCCACGTGGAAATTCAGTTAGAGTTATGTGGAGGCCAACGGTTGAGGTAACATGCGCTAATGTGATTAGCATGACGTTGTAAGTAACAAGAACATTTCCCAGGACATTGACATATCTTATATGGGCAGAAAGCTTAAATTATTGTTAATCTAACTGCCCTGTCCAATTTACAGTAGCTATTACAGTGAAATAATACCATGCTATTGTTTGAGGAGAGTGCACAGTTTTGTACTTGAAAATGTATAAATAAACCAATAGGCACATTTGGGCAGTCTTGATACAACATTTTGAACCTTAACGCAATGGTTTATTGGATCAGTCTAAAGCTTTGCACATACACTGCTGCCATCAAGTGGCCAAAATATAAATTGTGCCTGGACTCCTAAGTAATATTATGACCTTTCTCTTGCATTTCAAAGATGATGTGACAAAAATGTTTTCTATATATCTTTAACCAGATCTAATGTATTATATTCTCCTACATTAATTTCACATTTCCACAAACTTCAAAGTGTTTTAAATGATATTAAGAATATGCATATCCTTGCTTCAGGTCCTGAGCTACAGGCAGTTAGATTTGGGTATGTAATTTTAGGCCAACATTGAAAAAAAGGGTCTGATCCTTAAGCCTCCTCCATGTATATCTCAGTAGGTCAGGGTTTTTCAGCCTCCATATATCTAATAATTTTTTATTTGTCACATGTGCAAAAGGTGTAGACCTTACA
Source organism: Thymallus thymallus (assembly GCA_023634145.1). Classification (NCBI taxonomy): domain Eukaryota; kingdom Metazoa; phylum Chordata; class Actinopteri; order Salmoniformes; family Salmonidae; genus Thymallus; species Thymallus thymallus. The sequence goes on along the minus strand of CM042393.1, from coordinate 34,821,961 downwards.
GTGAAATACTTACTTACAAGCCCTTAACCAACAATGCAGTTTTTAAGAAAAATAAGTGTGAAGCCAAAAATAGATAAGTCAAAAATATTAGCTGTTCAGGAGTCTTATGGCTTGGGGGTAGAAGCTGTTAAAAAGCCTTTTGGACCTAGACTTGGTGCTCTTCACGTGATGTGTTTGGACCATGCTAGTTTGTTGGTGATGTGGACACCCAGGAGCTTGAAGCTCTCAACCTGCTCCACTACAGCCCGTCGAAGAATGGGGGCGTGCTCGGTCCTCCTTTTCCTGTAGTCCACAATCATCTCCTTTGTCTTGATCACGTTGAGGGAGAGGTTGTTATCCTGGCACCAGACGGCCAGGTCTCTTACCTCCTCCCTATAGGCTGTCGTGATCTCCTTAAGTGCATTTCAATATTAGTCTACACCTGTTGTTTACGAAACATATGTGATTTGATTTACAAGCCTGCAGAGACTGCAAGGCTAGTCAATGTTTGTGGTGCAAAAAGTTAACCGACTTGCACTTCTGTTTCATCACTCTCCTCATTTCAACTGGAAAACAGAATTAAAGCCTTTTCGTTTGTTTCTGAGACACACAGAGGCTTGCATGCTGAGGAGGACTGCGTCCGTAGACGGGGGGAGGATAATGATTTGATTAAAAAACTTCAGCCATTACTGTGACTGTAGGTTGTTTTCTTTTATGAGGGCACCGAATGGGTGCTTTGGTCCAAATGGGTCTTGGCCAGTGGTAGAACAGAGAAAAATAAAATTAGAAACTAGCTCATTACTCCCTGACAAGTAATTTGCCATGACAGACGGAGTTAATGAAAAAAAAACTGGCATGATCTGAGCCGAGAGAGATTTAACAAACATTAAATTATGATGTCTGTCCTTAGAGGTACAGGTTTACAGGTGTGAACGTTCAGATTACATAAACACCAGCGGGAGGTTCCATGGGATAAGCTTTCCCACCACCATGACACCTTGTCCATTCTACAGGGCTGAGTCAGACAACTTTCATGGGCACCTCGTGGGGTAAAAGAAAAAGCTCCTTCAAGGAAGGGCTGGTCACATCAGTAATTGACCTCTCCTCCTGCAGTGACGTGTGTGTGTATTTGTGTGTGTCTTTGTGAGAGGGCCATTGACGTGAAGGGTAACAGGCGTATGATTAAAGCTTCAGCCGCGCCCAGCAGATCATGGATAATTCCAGATAAACCCAAACATTGACTTGTGAGGGTCGGCCTCAGAAGTGCCCAGGGAGCAACCCCTGTCGCAGCAAGCCAGAGCTACAATCTGACATAAATGACCATGGCTCTGTGTGACAATACAGCTCACAACAGTGATAGCCCTACCCTACCGCCATCACCTCCTCCGAGCACGAGACTGTGTCCGTGACATTGTCCGAGGGGACGGAGATGAGGGAGAGAGAAGGGAGGGTATGGATTATTTGATTGTGTCTGTATGACAGGTCAAGCAAGCTTGAGTGGTCCATGCACAGTATGGGATTGTGCGTGACAGTGTGTGTATTAAAGGGATGGGGAGGCCTATGGAGTGTACAGTGTACGTGTCAGAGCAAACAGGTTACTGCCTGTGTATTCCTGGTGTATATCCATTGATTAAAAGCAGTTACTTACAGGCATCTCATGAGCTACCACTAAAAACTACTGATTACAAACCCAGGAAAACAGCACTGTACTAGAGAAGAACTGCATTTAGAAATAAAATAGATTTTTCCCCCTTTATCGTCACACCTGAAGAATTGGTTTGCATTTTCCCAGGTCTAGTGATGTACAGACAAGCCATCTGGGACAAGACTTTACCAAACAAAAAACGGAACATTGGTCTAATGTATTGTTTAAATGAGAGAACTGTACTCGTACGAAATGTCCTTTACTCTCACTGATCTCTCACTTCAACTCCATTCCTACAGCTCATTCCATATCGGCGTCTGTCTGCGTTAGCTCAGCTCGTTGGCATTCAACTGGTTTTAACTGAGTCAGCAGAAATTACATTATTCACCAGGCCGAACGTCCCTTTGGTTCTCGGTGAAATTAGTCTGACTTCTCTTCCCTCTGTCTTCCACTGCAGGACATAGTCAATTAACAGAGCGTGAAATGTAAAGGCTCCTCCACTTATAGCAATGTGTCATTATTTCGGTGTCAAGTGACTTTAATGTGGCACCCTCCTGTGCAGATGTAAGTCAATCAATTCTCCATTCAGGTGTGAGTGCTCCATTCAGGTATGTGTGGTGAGTTAAGAACACTGGGGGAAGCCTGAGGCTACTGTGGAAGTTAGCCAGCACAGAAAGGAATGACTGCTCACTGGGGATATGCATCTGTACTGTCAAATTACATTCAGTTTCTCATTTCACCTGCAGTCAAATGGAAATCAAGTGACCATTTTCCTCTTTGTCTCCCCAAAATGGCGGATCTTTGTTTACCATCCCCCTCAGCAGACCTCCATTGACCATGCCACCCGCTGACTAACTGCAACTGACACATTGAATGGCTCACATGTTACTTGTTTGGCCCCAGTGACAATTTAAAGTGTCGACACGCAGAAGACATGACACACAGGAAAACAGATCCCTCGGTCTCCTCTTAAAGGTAGACGCTCCCCAGGGCACCTCAATCAATAGGGCAATGGGAGATCTCCTTTTTTTAGAGTGCCGTCCAATCAGAGAAGAGAGAAAGGAGACCCTTAAAGGTCCAGGCGCTTTTTTCCACAGTCAGCCGCCAGTTTAAGCAGCAGAGGCTCAAGGAAATATTGGATACCTGACCACTGCCCTAACCAGAGGGAGGTAGAGACACTGATCCTCATTGACTTGAAACTGAACCATTCCCCCCCTTAACTACTTATGGGCACAGTAACCGTTTGTCTGACCTTGCCCTTGATGGGACAAGCCTGTAGCACGTGTGCCGTTTACATTGACTGGGTGAAGGGTCCATGTCCTTTGGTTTCAGAGGTGTCCAGGCTCCTATAGATGCCCACCCTAGCCCATTTGTAGTGAACCCGAAACAGTAGATTATAATGAAGAGCGTACTGCAGCACTTTTCCTCTGTGTGTTCAATCCCTGTACAGAGTCAGAGCCAGTGCAGTATGGTAGCTAGTACTCCTTGACCTACAGCAGGCCTTCTACGTGACGCTACTGTATAGTGTTTCACCAGCAACTGATTCTACATCGATCATTATTTACCAAATCTCCATATTCACACCAAATACTATATGCAGTAGTGTTTCCCTACCGGTCTATGTCTAAAACATACTTTTTTTCTATTTAAATAGAAAATGTTAATGCTGCCTGGATGCCAAGGATGTTGCTTCAAGGCTTTTGAAACCCACCCATTGAAAGATTTATGGGGAAACACTGTCAAGTTACTGTACTGTACGCTTCACTTGCAGTTTCTACAATACATTCCATTTAATAATACATTCTAAAGCAGATATCCCTCCAATTTAGAATATGTTCCCCTATAATCAGTATTCAAAGCAGTCCGCTACTTCTACTGACACCTAGTAGGCAATGCAGAATAATACCATGAGTAGAAAGTGTCCACATGGTTTCAAACTGAACAACCTTACTGTCAGAAAAAAAGGTGCTATCTACAACCTTAAAGGGTTATTCTACCCTCTGTAGAAAGGGTTCTACATGGAACCCAAAAGGGATCTACCTGGAACCAAAGAGGATTCTACCTGGAACTTAAAAGGGTTCTCGTATGGGGACAGCCAAGGAACCATTTTATAACACTTTCTTCTAAGGGTGTGCTGACTGAACCATCCCATGCAGAAAATAAATGTTTGCCAACACTTAACCTCAATCTGTTTCTTTTAATGGCCTTTCAGTCTGCCTGGAGTGCCTCCAAACAAGTTGGCACAAACAGTGAGTTTTCCAAAAGACTAAGACCATGACCTAGTACGTCGCCTCAGCACCCACATCTGTCTCTCATGCCACTGGGTTAGCTTTAGCCTAGCGTAAAACATGGGCGCAATACAGGGTTAGCCACAGTCTAAACAAAGTACACTCTTAGAAAAAAACAATGTTTTTCAGCTGTCCCCATAGGAGAACCCTTGAAGAACCCTTTTTGGTTCCAGGCAGAACTAGTTTGGTTTCCATGTAGAACCCTTTACACAGAGGGTTATACATGGAACTCAAAAAGGTTCTGCCTGGAACCAAAAATGTTCTGCCTAGAACCAAAAAGGGTTCTGTAAAGGGTTCTCCTATGGGGACAGCCGAAGAACCCTTTAAGGTTATAGATAGCACCTTTACTTCTAATATAGATAGATAGATAGATAGATAGATAGATAGATAGATAGATAGATAGATAGATAGATAGATAGATAGATAGATAGATAGATAGATAGATAGATAGATAGATAGATAGATAGATAGATAGATAGATAGATAGATAGATAGATAGATAGATAGATAGATAGATAGATAGATAGATAGATAGATACTTTACTGATCCCCAAAGCGGAAATTTCTTTGTCAAGCAGCTACAACAAAACATAGGGCAGGTGCAAAATGCCAGAACGAAAATACACAAAAGACAGATACACGGTACATGATACATAGAGCGGCAGTATGAAAAGTATAGAAGTACAAGATATCTGTAGTGCAAAAAAGCAATAACAAGACATTGCATAGTATGGGTGGTTGGCTGAATATGTACACTATACATTGGCGGATGTTGGATGGTTAACTATACTATACAGGTCCATGGCAGAGAAATACTTCAATAGCTAAAAATGCATATGATATGAGCGAGGGTAATAATAGTTTACTTAATAGACAGACTGGTTAAATGAACAGGTAAGTGAATATTTTGCATGGTTAAATTAGCTGTACAGGTAAATATACAGTTATATTTACAGGTAAGTGAATACTTGCATGGTTACATTAACTGTACAGGTAAATGACAGGAAGAGATACTTAAATAGCTAAATGTGTGTATGATATAATTTGGGGTAATAATAGTAATTCCCTTAAAATACGGTCCTTAGTGCGCAGGGTTTAATTACAGATAAAAGCACGTATTGCACATTCGATATACTAAAAGCAATGAGAAAAGATACAACTGACAGGATACTAATATGCATTCCTGAGTGAATGACTACATAAGTTAAGTCCAAGAATTACTTGCATATGATATAACAATTGTACATGAGTATGTATATGCAGACCTGAATGAATAAATAAATCCTGTGTGAATGAGTGATTACGGACCAGAGTTACTCACGGATGGATGCATAATTGTTAAACTAGGTCCTAACACCCCAGCAGTTCCATCTATCTATCTATCTATCTATCTATCTATCTATCTATCTATCTATCTATCTATCTATCTATCTATCTATCTATCTATCTATCTATCTATCTATCTATCTATCTATCTATCTATCTATCTATCTATCTATCTATCTATCTATCTATCTATCTATCTATCTATCTATCTATCTATCTATCTATCTATCTATCTTACGGAATTACATTCACTGCGGTCACATGGGTCTTACTGGGATGTAAAAATCCCTCAATCTTCCGTTGGCACCCATTCAAATTAGCCCCAATGTTGCCTTGTTAAATCTAGTTAATTCTCTTAATTAAATACCATGACTGTTTTCTTATTAGCTGGGAATGTTGTTTGAAATATCTGACACTACATACTTTGGTGATATCGTTATCAACCTACTGCATACCCCTTAACAATATACATTTTCGTGTGCAGGGTGTGCTATTAGTGTGATAACACTCATTAAGACAGACAGTTAGGATAGCCAGCATAGCTAGCCAACCTAGCATTCACTAATTGAAGTTGAAGTAACTTTCGATTGTAATGGAGTTGATTGGTGACTATGACATGAACATATATAATTCACAACATTTGGACGGGAGCTATAATTCGGTTACAATAAAAAAAATAAGAACTATGTGTGTCGTCATTGCTTGAAATCTGTTTTGGCTGTACTGTTTTTAATGGGGAAAGATTGCTTCCGTACCTTGCTCGTCCCCGTTGACCTATCCCACACACACCAAGCCCTGCCCCCTGTCAATTGAGATTCGCTCTGCACGCCTTGACCAAACAACAGCATGCAGTCAACATATTTTTCCAATCAAGAACAATGCAGCTTTCCACTTTGCTTCTTGATATAAATCCACTTGTTTTCTATGTTATAATATTTGTTTGTGTAGCTTGCTCTCTGAAAAATGCTAGTTAGTTGGTCTTAGCAAGCTGCAAATGTGCCCCCAAAATTGTGTAAGAACAACGCAGCTTTCCACTTTAACCTACTGTAAAGCACAGCTACAGTACAACCACTGGGTTAGCTTTAATATACTGTAAACCACAGCTACAGTACAGCCACTGGGTTAACTGTAGCCTACTGTAAAACACAGCTACAGCAGAGCCACCGGGTTAACCGTAGCTAACTGTAAAACATAGCCATTGCACAGCCACTGGGTTAGCTTTAGCCTACTGTGAAATACAGCTACAGTACAGCCACTGGGTGAATTCTATCCTACTGTAAAACACAGCTACAGCCACTGGGTAAGTTTTAGCTTACTGTAAAACACAGCTTCAGTACAGCCACTGGGTTGGCTGTAGCCTAGCATAAAGCCACAATAGAGGGTTAGCCATAGCCTAAACAAAACACAGCTACAGTACAGCCACTGGGTTAGCCCTAGCCTAGCAGTTTATTTTGAAGGACCTCAAAGTTTTGTAGACTCTTCTCTAGAGTTGCTATGTGAATGACACCAGCATATATTCAGCTCCCGGTGCATTACTTACTCCTCCCAGCCTATCCATCCCTCTTCAACCTCCACTCTTGAAACCGCCCTTGCATAATTCCGTCTGTATTTTTCATACTCCTTCAGCGCCATAAATGTTTGTAAGCATTAGCTGCTATCATGAGTACCCTGGAGAGAAGGAGGGATGGAGAAAGAAGGAGAGGGAGAAGAAGGAGAGCACACACAATGGGAGACACCAATGTGAGGACCAGCAAATAGGAGATGTATTGAATACCTATATGCCAGTGGGTTGATTATGCTTGAATAAGCTAGGGGCTTTAGCAGCAGTGGGAAACCGTCAAGGCCTTCTACACCTTCAGAGAAGGCCCAAGAATTGATCAAATAATTGTTGTATTTTTTAAATAAATGTTTTAATTTATATTTCATATTTTCAATAATAATAATATTTCAATGATATTCTGATGATATTATTATTTTCAATGACATTCTGATTTAATCTCTTTTGTAGTGGGTGGGAACATTTTTACAACAACGTATGGAAACTTCCATACAGCGCAATAGCAAGCACGGTCCCACGGTCTAAACTAGCTAGTTTTGCCCACGGTGTAAGCTAGCTAGTTTTCCCACGGTCTAAACTAGCTAGTTTTCCCCACGGTCTAAGCTAGCTAGTTTTCCCACGGTCTAAGCTAGCTAGTTTTCCCACGGTCTAAACTAGCTAGTTTTCCCCACGGTCTAAGCTAGCTAGTTTTCCCACGGTTTAAGCTAGCTAGTTTTCCCACTGTCTAAGCTAGCTAGTTTTTGTTATTGCGTTTAAGCCGTCGACTCCTGCTACGAGGGTCACTTCTTCAATCCCAGTGCTGGACACTTGTTTTATTTTTGTTTTTTTGTTTTTTATCCTTGCCCAAACCTTTAACCCTTAACTACTCAGGATGAATGCCTAATTGTAACCCTGTCCCTAACCTTAACCCTAGCAATCATAATGAATGCATAATTAGTTTACCTTTTGTGGAGTTTGACTGACAGCTAAGAATAGGCTGTTTATTCTTTAACATCATGCTGTTTTACAAAAAGTGTGCTCTGAAGTGTGCAGGCATTATGAGTCTGCAAAACTTACATCCTTGGATGTGTCACTGGATTTTTGAGTTTGATATAACATTTTAGAAAATGTTCCCCCGCACCACCACTGAGGGTCCAGTAGCCACAATTCGCCACTGTCTAGTAGTAAGGAGCATTTTCTGTTGATCTGTGTCTTTCAGAGAGGCTGTCAAAAGAGATCTCAAATATCAGCACAGACTTGAAGGTAGTTGAAGTCTACTGTTTTATGTGTCTTAAAGATGGACTGTAGATGTAGTATACAGAGCCGTGGAGCGAGTGGAGAGATGACGACGGGAGTAGATTCCAGTACAGTAGGAGCTACTGTTTGCGGGGGCTGATGCTCATGTTCGAGTTGCAGGAGTTCTGGAAGTAATTTGTGGGCGAGGGTAATTTTATGTACAGTAATGCTAACGGGAAGACGGGTGAGTACACTTGCCCACACAGCGGAGGCACGAAAGTCAGTTGATGATGGCAGTGCGTGAGTGTGTGTCGACAGAATTAACTGCTTCCTGTATCAGAGAAAAGTCTTTGATGATTCCTCAGTTTCCATCCAACAGTTCTCCTCTTTAGCCTGGCTCACAACGATAGCCTAGTTTCCCTGTTCCAAATCCCCTTTCACTTCTCCCTTCTCTATAGCATTCTCTAGTAGAGGTCTTCACGGATGCACCTGTACCCGAATACCCAAGACCCAATATGGGACCAGAGCAGGTCCGGATCCAGAATTCTAAATAATATCACGGGTCTGGGTCGGATTTGATTGTCATGGATCTCGGTTATGTGTCATTTTAACTGACTTGTCCGGAAGGACCCGTACAGATCCGAATGCGACTGCTACAGTAGAGAGAGCGAGAGAGAGAAATTGTATAATTTTGGTGCTGCTCTTTGCTTTTCACGAGAGTTCCACGTGTAGCTTGTTGTTGTTGACCAATCATAAGTCATCAAAGCGGCAATAGGCTACAGCCATAGAGCCTCTGTGGGGCGAAAGTTAGGACATATCTAATCAATGGAAAAGTTCAAGGAGAAGGATAGGCTACAATGTCCAAGAACCATCAGGTAGGCTGCTACTTTACATTCTGAATGGAGTTGTTGTTGTTGTTTTTTGTAAATGTGTAGGACGAGAACGTGCACGCAGCCTCAATTAGCCTCGCTATCTATCTTAACTAGCTTCTTCCGGTTTGATGCTGTCAAGACAGGTACTAAGTAAACATATTGGATGATAAATATCCTAGCTATGCGAGCTATTAGTCTACTATAGCGCGAGTCGGCTTGGTTGGTTGCTGTCTCTCTTCTCTCCCTCCCCTCCTCCCTGTTTGTGTCACTCACTCACACTCACAGTAGCCTACACACACAGCTACTTCCTCTCCCTCGAGCTTTATCAGCTCCTTTGCTGCTCATGCTCTAGTGCACCCACCAGCTCCTCAGGTGCTCTCCACCAAGCCACCACTGCCTTCATCACCATACTAGAAAGGCTGACTCACCGCAGCGCTTAATTACAGAAGTGACTTAAGAGTGTGTTTTATGCACCCACTGATTGATATTAACCCTCTTTGCTTCAATCTCCCGGGCCAATAGAACGAGCGGCATGCCAGCCTGGCGGATCACTGACCCAGAGGAAAAGGAAGAGGGAAGTAAGTAAGGAAAAGCACACAGCGCCCTCTACTGTACGCTAGGAGAACTGCCATGTCTCTCATTGCTGCACATGCATCTCTTTAAATTCTTCTCTCCTTATTAGTTTGTCTTCTGCTTTGACAGGTTGGGTAACAGTCAAACAATCCAGCTCCAAGTTAATCAACGCCTCTTTAAACCTGACGAGACTGAAAAGAAAACAATTATGGTTTCACTTGAAGAAAAGCAAGCTGTCATTTCTAATCAGCGAACGGGAACTGTGTGGCAGACTGTCTTAAGATTCTTACTCCACTGATGTAGACGAATCCCGATATCTGCAGTAAATCTGGTGACCTTTTAACCTCCGACCCCTGTTGATTTAATGGGGTCACCTCGAAGCTGATATGCAGGGCAGGGGGGGAACGCCATGTAACTGTGACTGGCTTCTGTAGAAAAGGTCAGAGTTTGCCTCCGGTCGATGAGAGGGTCACACAAGGACAGGCATAGGGGGGGGGGCTCCAAGCCAACCTTGGGAGGATAGAAACGAGGTACTGTTACTGTGTATACATTATGTTACAATGCAGCTGTTGGTTGTATTATACATTGCAATATATCCATGTTCAGGTTCACCCGACCTCTTCAAATAAACACCAAGTGGGTGGTAGTACAGGAGCAAGACAGCAACATACTGTAGTATCAAGCTAGACAGCTGCTGTACCATTCAGAAGCTGTATTTTCCTGAGGCGTGTGTGTGTGTGTGTGTGTGTGTGTGTGAGTGTGTGTGTGTGTGTGTGTGTCACCTGAAATTGGATTTTGCTGTGAATCAACTGCAGTGCTCATTTCCCAGTACTCCGTGTGTTGAGGGGCTCATTTGACTGTGCGCTCGGTTGCTTGAACAGGTGGCAACGGTGAGAGCCAGGCTCAGCACGTGACCCCACTCCAGGGTCTACCCACAATTCAACAGGATCACCTAGCCTTCCCACTGAGCCGGCTGGCGCACACTGCGTTAACGACCCCCAGCTGACGTACACTCACACACACCCACACCAACCCATGTGCACGCACTCTTCTCAAATGTACACCTGTCACATTTTGTGATATTGACAATGGCAGTGTACCCTTACATACAGATGTTCTGGTATACAAATAAGAGTATGTGTACTGCCTATAGTAGAAGTATAGAACAGTGTATACATTTCTGTGATTTGTTGAACGACACACTCCCCCCATCAACACGACCATACAACCACCGGCCACTTTGAACAAGTGCAACAGCTGTGCTCTGTGGATGCAACAACAGCACTTAAAAGCATGTATCAGGTACTTTATACTTGTCAGATCAATCCTACTAAGTCCCAAACCAAACGACAGCCAGATTGATGGTCGGATCTCTGGGCTTTTTAGATAAAGCTAACGGGGCGGTTCTGGAGTTCCTTTCTGGTTTTTGGCACTCTGGCTATAATTGTTAACCTTGTGAAGGCCCGAGGGGTCATACATCAGCCTCTCCATCACTCACTGTCGAAAATCAGGAAGGAGGGAGGGAGGTTGAGAGACGAAAGGCCTTTTCCAAAATAGCCGGGACCCAGCTGAACACTTACTGCTACTGAGCTGGCATGCAGCGTGGCTATACAACTCCCGTCTTCCAGCTAATTAGTATAACTTTTAAGTGCAAAAAAAACTGTCTGTCATTAGTGGAAAAGGCAACATCTAAAGCTCTACAGACACACACACAAATTATTTGCATCATAGCTGGACACAGTTTCACCTCTGACAAGACACACACGCCCTATCACACACAATTTAGACCAGTGTTTGTTTGAATATCTTTCGAAACGGTTGTTACCAAACCTTCAGCTGGCATTAACTTAAGAGAATGTACAGGGAGGCAAAGGTTCAGTATAATTCAGAGTGATACCAAAGAAGCCAGGGAAAGTGGATCAAAGAGACGATGAAAATAAGAGAATATCCCCTTGCATCAGGCTGATAGAGTTGACTGCAGTAAAATTAATAAACAGTTGATAATAAAATATCACCAAGAACCCCCACTTTCCCACTTTTAATTATAGGTTTTATTTTTTAAGAGGCTGTATTTTGAATTAGAATAGCGGAGAGATGGGTTTGGGTGTATGGGTATGTCACACCACTATCAAGTCTTCAATGCTGAGTAAATTACTTCAAAAAGGTCATGGTTTGACATTTACTCAGAAAACCATATAAACCATGCATGCGGCCATACTGGGTGGACGTGGCTTTATCAGTGCGGTTCTGGGGATGAAACAAGGCTTTGTACCTGGGTGAGTAAGTACATGGTGTTCCCATGACTTTCAAAGGACAAGATGCTGCTGTTACCAACCACTCTTCAGTTCTTCACTCTTTTTTATTGTTAAACGATAAGCTGACATACCGGTATACCAATATTACTTTTCCTGTAAGAGTCAAATGCACACATCTCTTCCATTAACAAAATGGATTGAGGGTCACAGACAAGAAAAGGGAACGAATCAAGACTTGGCCAAGACTGGGCAAAACCCCAGGCAAAATTTCCACTAAATTCAGGCTCAATCCAAGCCTACTAATCCCTTTGGCCTAGGTACTGTCAAGGTCAGACCTTCAAGTCAATGTCACTCCATGTGTGAGCCCACAGTGGGTATCATCAGTCAATCACATTAGCTCTGTTTAAGTGTATGCTGTATTTGTAAGATGGGGGGTGGGGGTGTGGGGGGGTATAACACATGATTGAATGGACGAGCGCTGCTGGGTACGTCCCCTATGGGGCCCATTTGATTTATAGAGTGGCCTTTGAGTACAGACAGAGAAAGAGAGAGAGAGATAGAAAAACAACCCACCCAGGGTTTCCCTCTAGTTTGGGGGCCACATTAACAGTCGAGGGGGAAAGCACTGAGTTACAGTAGCAGGGCCTGTGATTACACACACACACACACACACACAGAAACACACCTGACAGGCAGGGGGAGGAGGGATATAGGGGTTGGCCCTCAGGTGTCCAGTGGTTTCCTCTCTGCGGTGTCAGCGTTTGCACCAATTAGTGTGTGTTTGAGCAGAGATGTCCCTCCTCTCCGCTAGTGTCCAGGACGTGGAGGGGAAGCGAGGTGTGAACCCAAGGAAGTAAAGCCTGTTAAGCCTTTATATGATTCTCACCTTGTTCTTGTGCTGGTATCTTGTCGCAACAGATAAGAGTGATCAAATGTTTTTTGCAGCCTCCAAAAATAATAATGTAAACAGTAGGAAGGGGAACTTGTGCAATGAAGTACTGTGGCCTGTATGGCGTGTTTTTCCCAACTCTTGCGAAAACCACTGCAGTCTCTTCAAGCACTTTTTATTTGCTCCAAACCCACAAAAATGTACAAACATAGAAATTAGAGATTGACTCAGTCGTGTGTGAGAGGGTCCAGCTAAGCCTGGCATGTGTGTGTGTGTGTGTACACACCTGCTGCCGGAGCCAGCCAAGCAGAGCAGTGGTGGCCTGGCCACAGTGTGGACTTGCCTGGAATCACACGGGCGAGGGGAGATAAAGAAGAAACTCAATTCCACAATAGCACACAGTCCCAAGCCAAATGACAGCTTCCAGGAGCTCCTCTAAGCCTCTTACCAGGATGAGACGGGTGGTGGGCAGAGAGGGGGAACGTCAGTGCAGTAAGCAAAGCACGGTGCAGATAGTGGTTTACAAGCGGCGAAATTTGCCAAAAATGTATCAACTAAAAGTGTACATAAGTCAGTGAAAGAGGGTAGAAAGTAATGTCGTGAGGACAGGGAGTCGAAAGTTTTGCTTCAATAGAGTGACCAGGGGTGTGCAACGAAATACATTAGTGCAACACTTTCGGCAGATCATTTCTTAATTGTCATCAGAAACCAGCGGCCACACAAGTAAATTAGCTTACGTTGAAAAAGCAAGGTATTTATTGCAAAAAAACTTTGCATGGCCACCATATTTCTATTGTTTACCATAGAAGTAATGTAGCCAGCTACGTTTCCTAATGTTTTGCTTTATGTTAGTCTTGCATTTTACACAGAGAAAAGTAGCTACACATATCAGTCAGAGAGCTGTCTGCTGACAGAATGCCTGTTTGTGAATGCGGGAACTTGATTGGTCTGACGATGAAAGCAAAGATTTCTCATTCGTGTGGAGAAGGGCAACTGAAACACCAAATTAGTCTGAAGCTGAGCAGAAATGACAATAAGAAGCATTTCTTATACACTGTATTTTTTTATGTGTGTAAAAAAAAAGCGCAGAATTCTTTATTAACTCAAACCCCTGGGCCTGTCGCTGTAAATCACCTCGCCTAAAGATTTTTAACAGACTGCCGCCTGCCATAAATTTCCCCCCAACAATTATTGATTAAATGCTTTCTCCTAATAATGAAAAGGATAAATCTCCCTTTCTAAATAGAAAAGGTATATCATCGAATCAAAGAGCTACATGCCCCCCCTCAAAAAGCCAGAATGATTGCAATAAGAACAGAGCGAGAGAGAGAAAGAGAGAGAGAGAGCACATGAGAGGAGAGAGACGTAGTGAGGGAGGATGGGAGAAGAGTTAGAAAAGAAAAGGGAGGGAGAGAGAGAGGGAGGGAGGAGAGCATGTGATGAAGATGTAGTGAGGGAGGGATAGAGTGATGAGAGAGAGAGAAGAGAGCAAATGAGGGAGATGTAATAAAAGAGGGAGGGAGGGAGGGAGCGAGAGAGAGAGAGAGAGAGCGAGAGGGAGAGAGGGAGAGAGAGAGAGAGAGAGAGAGAGCGAGAGCGAGAGAGAGAGAGAAGAAAGGAAGGCTTGTATCTGCAACCAACAATGGTATTAGTAATCAGAGGGTCCATTGCTCAGAGAAGCCAGCAAAGTACTTATTGATCCCAGAGTACTGTGTTTTCCTTAAATACAAAAAAGACAGAGCACACAGACATTATAGGACTGTGTTATTTAAAAGGTGAGTGGATGGTTATGCCTGTAATTTTTGATCAATGCTGATGGGTGGGCAGGGACATATCCATATATGTCTGGATAGGTCAGATAATAGAATAAATCCCCCACACCTGCGGCTTGTTCAGTAGGGCACACCGTAACAAAATGCTTTCAAACCAATGAAAACCAAAAAGAAGCTTTTCTTATTGACAAGTTCACTCCAATAGGTTTTCTCCCCAGTGGACACGACGCAGGTACACAGTTGCCATGCCAGCAACACGCACGTGGATTGCAGTGTATCCTTTGAGCGCGGTGCCTCTTTGAATAACCAGGCCCATTTCCCGATAGCGATTGAATTTAGGCTTAGAAGTGTTTTTAAAATGCATAGTTTTTACAATGTGCGTTTCATTGAGTTAATAAAGCTGCGTACAAACATGGTTTCTTTTTGGTTTTCTTGAGTAAGGCAGCTCCAAAATGCAGGTGTTTCAGCCTAGCTCAGTGCTTTCTATGGTGGTGGGGTGTGTTGCGCCATGATTGGCTCAGTGTTCTGTCGTTCATGGGGACACTACGTCACCGCCAAGTCTAAGTGTAGAGCCAGAAAAGTCAGCCCCTTGGGTGCTGCCATAGAGTTACATTAGAAGTGTCCATCCAGTAAGGCTCAAGGTCATTGGCCACAGATAAAATGATATCAAATCACGTTATATCAACAGTAGCTTTGATTGGACTGATCATGTCAACATCATACTTTCAAAATCTTAGCTAGCAGTCATCATCATGAATCAAGTCGACAATCTACTGGTAAATCCTTTTTAATCCATATGAAGAGAAATAATAGATAAAACATATCAGTGCTCAACAAGTTGGAAATCTCAAATTCAACAATGAGTGGTTTGGAAGGAATCAGTGGCTAACTGCAAGCATTGCAAAGCAATCACTAGCCTGCTATTGTGTGTTCCCAAGTCTAGGATTAAGGGTATTTTTTCCAAGCTTAAAATTATAAACATTCAACATTGGCCATGCTGTCAGTGAAGCATGATTTGTGCCCTGCTCAAAACAACTGTTAACTCAGAACTGCAAAATCTGACTGAAGTGAGTTCAAGACTGGGAACTCCAGAAAAAATGAGCTACGACTGGGAAAATACGTTTTGAACGGTCATCCAACTCGGAATTGTAAATCCGGAACTCAGGCCTCTTTCTAGAGCTACGACCTGAAGATCACTGACGTCATCATGATTCAACCTTGTTTTTTTCAGAGTTCCCAGTTGTCTCGAAAGTACCATAAATCCAGGTACTGGATGATGACAAAATCTTCCCACAAAGGACTGCTGCACCTCCTTCCTGTTCAAGTGAGCACAGCACAACAAGTCCAAAAATGTATTGTATACTGCTGCATAAATGATGTAATATGCCAGGGAGATATGTATACTATGGCTAAGAAAGTAATACTAAGTGTATGTTGTGTAGTAAGCTGTTAGTAGCCCATGTGCCTCACCCTAATAATTTGGTATATTTTTACCTCTTAATTTTACCTACTGTTCTGACTTGGTGATGCACATGTAGCCTATAACCTGTTTTAGAGAAATGTAATCATTGAATGTTGTAAAATCTTTCATTGTCTGCTTATATGCCACCATTATTTATCCTACGGTTCTAACTTGGTGTACAGGGAGAATACTGTAAGAACGGCCCATGTTCTGAATTCTATCGCTGTACATTTCAAAAGTGCTGAACAAGTGCTTGCTCATTAATGTCTTAATCGAAATTACGGATTGTCTCTTATACGCTTCTCATCCTCTTATGCCGTAGTTTGTACATCTCAATTGTCAGTAAAAACCACATTTGTTTATATCAGCTATGTTTTTTTAAAAGGCAGTAAATGAGGCTGAATGAACTGTTTCGCTGTCAGAAAAATCTCTGCTGATAGCCAGGTGTAGCAGTGGTAAGGTGTTGGGACTGCTGTTGGGACTCTGCTGTTGGGACAGCTTTATGTAGGCCCTAACAGTTTGTGGGCACCGTTTGTCACCGTTATAGTGCAATTAATGTATTGTTTAGTGTTGTGTTGTGTTGTGTTGTGGCTTTGCTGGCATACATTCCAATTTTTAAAAAATTCCCCACCAAGATTTACACGCTAAAATCGCCAATGCAAATGACTGAATATGAAATTGATTTAAATATGAGATATATAGGCCCATGTAGAGCCCGTGATGTACAGTTATCTCAGTTTTCATTTGAAGCATGTTTTTATCCTTCGCTTGTTTGTAACAATTGCAACTTTGTATTTGTTCTTCATTCTGAAGTTACCAGCGGTCACAGTCAGGCAAACATCTTGATTCTGTGAGTAAATAAATTAGCAGAGATTTTCTGTGAATAAAGTGACGCTGAGGAGGCAATAAAGCGTCTAGTGACACACAGCTGTTCAGATTGGTCTGAGGCAGTCGGTAAATATCAAGTGTTTTCAAGTACAGCTTTAGTAACAACGGTTCTGGTAAACGGCTCGGATTTAATAATGCTCCTACAAAGGTTCTGACAATGAACTTCGCCTTAAAATGCTTTTGAGAAACCAGGCCCAGATTAGATGAGGTGAGCTCTAACCACGCGGAACCTCCAGGTATGATTCACAACAAGCCAGGATTAGCAATTACATAGTTGGCCGATGTAGACTTACAGATCTCTTACAAAGAGATTGGTTTTATGAAAATCACAGTGTGACCAGGGCGGCCGGGGTATCAGAGACAGATGACTAACTCCAACGATGGGAAATTGCTTTTTTAACCGTTTTTCCCCCAACCCCCCTCGACTTTTTCATAGAGATGAAGTCCATGTATTATAATGCTGGACGGCGGCGCTGGGACTGTATTGGCAAATAGGAATAACAGTGTAATATATTGGAGATATCCGTCAGCTCTCTATCTCGGAGCCTCGTTCAAGGATAGTCCCTCTCATTGTGACGGCGGTGACCCGCTGCTGTCTGAGGGCCAACGAGACCCTCTCTCACGCCTCGCTGAAAGTCTTCTGACCACAACAAACAAAGAAAAGTAGCACCCCTCTCGACACACACCACACACACAACCGCCTCCTTGAAGGATGCCGGTAAATCAGATCTTGCCAGATGTGGGAGGGAGGGTCAGCGGCAAAGCCCTTGGGACGCAGCACATGGGAGAGACGGGAGAGCTCTGGATCGATGACTGATCATCAGCCATTTAGGCTTCCCAACCCTTAGACTAGGAGGGGTTAGCCATTTTCACAGACGCCTCCCAGTTACATGTAGAGGTTGGTGGTGGCTGGAAGATGGGGGACGAGAGGATTGTTGCTGGTAAACAAACATCGTCTGAGCATCCAATCAATAGACATGGACACACAGAGAGAAATAAAGCTCCACAGCCTCTTCCTCTTGCAACGTCACACAGAACCCCATACTAAATGTCCTAATGCTTCCTTCTAGTGCCCTTTTCAATGGCTGGCTGTTGCCCAAGTACAATTCTCACAAGAGTACGGCACAAACGGCCACTCCTCACCGCCTCCACCGTGACAATGGCTGTGCCTTGCTGGAGGCAAATATTCGGCTGAAGTTATTGGGGTGGGGAAAAGTGCACACTACCGTGGTGTTTATTTCTGTCCTGAAATTAGGTGGATGTGCCCTGGCAGTCATGACTGCCGTGCAGGCTGGGAGATTTCTGTGGTTCTAGTGCGATAACGTGATTTGTCCAACATCCAAGAAAGGAAGTCCATATCAACGAAAGTGACCTCCTGCGGCAGCGACAAAGGAACAGCTTTGCAGAGGGGATTGGGTCTGCTGTGAGGACGGGAAGGATCTTGTTTTACCATTACTGCGAGCCGAGGGGAGGCTGAAAAGAATCTATCATACTGTTCTATTTTCACGACGGACTGATGACTGCTGTGAAGAATGTGCAAAGTCATCTCTATGCTGAAAAACGGAAATCAGTGTGACGTGTTATTATAGAATCAGATGCCTGTGCTTACGCAGGTGTTCAGTATGTTTGTGTGTATATAGAGAATGTGAAAGTCATTTTAGGGTGGGTTGTCTTTCAGTAGGACTGATTGGAGGGGGTACAACTTCCACCGCCCTCGAGTCAGATAGAAGAAGGGTGCCTACGTGTACCACCAAGACCAAATTAGACCAGCTGTTGAATTTCAGGTTCATAAAAATAATATTTGTTCTGTAATGAGGAATCCCAGAAGCGCTGAGGGCTTGCGTACCTATGTACATTTGATTAGGCATTCTCCCTCTCCGTGCCGTCGAGCCAGCAGAGAGGAACTGAGCAGATGCAGATCAAGCAATGGAGAGAGAATCTCTGCTTTTGTGTGTGAGAGAGAGAGAGAACCATTGCTTTTGTGTGTGAGAGAAAGAATCTCTGCTTTTGTGTGTGTGAGAGAAAGAGAATCTCTGCTTTTGTGTGTGTGTGAGAGAGAATCTCTGCTTTTGTGGTGTGTGTGAGAGAGAGAGAGAATCTCTGCTTTTGTGTGTGTGAGAGAGAGAGAATCTCTGCTTTTGTGTGTGTGAGAGAGAGAATCTCTGCTTTTATGTGTGTGAGAGAGAGAAAATCTCTGCTTTTGCGTGTGTGTGAGAGAGAGAGAGAATCTCTGCTTTTATGTGTGTGTGTGAGAGGGAGAAGCTCTGCTTTTGTGTGTGTGAGAGAGAGAGAATCTCTGCTTTTGTGTGTGTGAGAGAGAGAGAATCTCTGCTTTTGTGTGTGTGAGAGAGAGAGAATCTCTGCTTTTGTGTGAGTGAGAGAGAATCTCTGCTTTTATGTGTGTGTGTGAGAGAGAGACGCTCTGCTTTTGTGTGTGTGAGAGAGAGAATCTCTGCTTTTGTGTGTGTGAGAGAGAGAATCTCTGCTTTTGTGTGTGTGAGAGAGAGAATCTCTGCTTTTGTGTGTGAGAGAGAGAGAATCTCTGCTTTTGTGTGTGTGAGAGAGAGAATCTCTGCTTTTGTGTGTGTGTGTGTGTGTGTGTGTGTGTGTGTGTGTGTGTGTGTGTGTGTGTGTGTGTGTGTGTGTGTGTGTGTGTGTGAGAGAGAATCTCTGCTTTTGTGTGTGTGTGTGTTTGTGTGTGTGTGTGTGTGTGTGTGTGTGTGTGTGTGAGAGAGAGAGAGATAATCTTTGCTTTTGTGTGTGTGTGTGTGTGTGTGTGTGTGAGAAAATCTCTGATTGTGTGTGTGTGTGTGTGTGTGTGTGTGGGAGAGAGAATCTCTGATTGTGTGTGTGTGTGTGTGTGTGTGTGTGTGTGTGTGTGTGTGTGTGTGTGTGTGTGTGTGTGTGTGAGAGAGAGAGAATCTCTGATTGTGTGTGTGTGTGTGTGTGTGTGTGTGTGTGTGTGTGTGTGTGTGTGTGTGTGTGTGTGTGTGTGTGTGTGTGTGTGTGTGTGTGTGTGTGTGTGTGTGTGTGTGTGTGAGAGAGAGAGAGAGAGAATCTCTGCTTTTACACACTATTCTCTCTCTCACACACACACACAAATATTTCCCACTATCCAAGAGACCTCATTTCCTCTAAATAACACTTATCGCCTGTTAATACAAAAGAAGAAAGAATCGTCTCTTCACGTGAGCAAACAATAACAGTCGTAGAAATAATAAAAAAAGAGAAAATGGAAATCCAAGGACCAACTAGTGCTTAAGGGTTTATGTCACTCCCCCCCCCCCAAGCCAAGCTTTTTGAAAAGCTAGATTTTTACCAGCTCTTTGAAATAACTACAAAATATCTCTCCCGGGTGAAATCACATTCATTGTGGCATTATCCACATGGCCAGCTCGGGTTGCTGGGGAAGATAACCCTGGCCTGAAGTGATTTGTCCCGCTGAGTTCCGCCCCCATGGTCTCCTAGCCTTTGAGCTCCTGATGAAAGGCAGAGTGCAGCTAGTCTGACACACACCCAACACCAGCATACACAAGAGGCCAAACACAGTCAACAACACAGACAGACAGAGGACGAAATACGACCAACGACATGTCATTGATACAACGCAGAGACACTCAGAACAACATCAGTGAGATCTAGATCAGAGGATTTAAAAGTCAAAACGCACCTGGAGGGGAGTCCATCCAAACAAACAACAACCAGAGAGAACTTAAAGAGTCGATTACAACAAAAGAGAGACCTATCTACCTCAGTAAACAGATCTAACAGGGTCCATAAAAAGAGAGAGACCAGATAGTCAATAGCACACAGTCAGATGAACAACACAGTGAATAGCAGCCAGAACAGACCAAACCAGGTCATCAGACCTAACAATATCCCTAAACCTGCCATAGGAGAGGGGGAAGCTTGATTGTGTTTTGTGTTTAGTAGGTCTGCCTATTTTGGTAACCAGGTTTATTCCACACCACGTCATTTCAATGTGGAGAATTTGGAAATATTAGTGCGATACGTTGATCAATGAGATTACAACCTGTTTTCACCCACTCGAAAAGACAGTCAAATGCTTGTTGAATTCCCAAGGTGTCATCACTATGCTTTCAACCATGTAAAAGCACGACCAAATTCCCATGGAAAATCAATGTCTAATTTTTGGTTTAGTTGTCAGCTAAATGTGATATCGCTGCGCTTTCAACCATTTAAAAGCACAAGAATGTTCAAATGGGATTACAAGATTAGATGTTTTGTTTATTTATACAACGACTTAATGTGTTATCACTATGCTTCATCTAGTAGCACATCCGGGATGCAAACCTGGATCCTGTTGTGATTATTTATGTACAGTGCATGGTGCACGTTGTCAATGCCATTTTGAGATTGTACACAGTTTATTAGAGCAATTGTTAAGAACTTCACAGACCTGCGACATCTGCATGCTATCTTGAACATGCATGCTTTCTACGGTTACATAAGAAGACATGTATTGTTACAGTAACCTCAAAACGTGGCCAGGGATGTGTTCATCGTTTTAAAGTAGAATAAGCAGCTTTTTTCCATCTTCGTAACGTTGCAAAAATTAGAAACTGTTTGTCCAAAAATGATGCAGAAAAGTTAATCCATGCTTTTGTCTAGATTAGACTACTGCAATGGTCTACTCTTCGGCTACCCGGAAAAGCACTAAATAAAATTCAGTTAGTGCTGAATAATGCTGCTAGAATCTTGAGTAGAACCCAAAATTGTATCATATTACCCAAGTGCTGACTTCCTGT
This sequence comes from Thymallus thymallus, assembly GCA_023634145.1. Taxonomy (NCBI): domain Eukaryota; kingdom Metazoa; phylum Chordata; class Actinopteri; order Salmoniformes; family Salmonidae; genus Thymallus; species Thymallus thymallus. Next base: position 34,800,470 of record CM042393.1, on the reverse strand, counting down.
TAAGGCTAGGGCTTATTTCAAGGTTTACTGCTAACCTACAAAGCATTACATGGACTTGCTCCTGCCTATATCTCCAATTTGATCGCTATGGTCACAAGACGCAGGCCTCCTTATTTTCTGAGCAAACAGCTGGAGGCAGGGTTTTCTCCTATAGAGCTACATTTTTATGGAATGGTCTGCCTATCCATGTGAGAGACACAGACTCAGTTTTGAACTTTAAGGTTTTACTGAAGACTCATCTCTTTAGTAGGTCCTATGATTGAGTGTAGTCTGGCCCAGGGGTGTGAAGGTGAACAGCAAGGCACTAGAGTGACGAACCACCCTTGCTGTCTCTGCCTAGCCGGCTCCCCTCTCTCCACTGGGATTCTCTACCTCTGACCCTATTACGGGAGCTCAGTCACTGGCTTACTAGTGCTCTTCCATGCCATCCCAAGGAGGGGCGCATCAAGTCGTGCCCGGCTTTTGCGCCCCTTCGGGCTCGTGTGGTGGAGGAGATCTTCGTGGGCTATACTCAGCCTTGTCTCAGGGTAGTATGTTGGTGGTCTGTTGATATCCCTCTAGTAGTGGGGGGGGGTTGTGCTTTGGCAAAGTGGATGTTATATCCTGCCTGGTTGGCCATGTCCGGGGGTATTGTCGGACAGGGCCACATTGTCCCCCGACCGCCACTGTCTCAGCCTCCAGTATCTATGCTGTAATAGTCTATGTGCAAGTTGACAATATAATAGTCTATGTACTGTCAACTTTTAGTTGAATCCTGGGTTGAATTTAAGCAATAGCTGTTAATGACTATATAGGCCTAAATAGCATAATTGATGATCGATAAAGTATGGTTACATTTCATTTGCTATGTTGAACTTACCCTTTAGAATGACTTTGACAGCAACAGTGAATCTATAAAGTGAACATTTCTGAACAATCATTCTCACGATAGGACTGGTAACAGTCAGCGACAAATACCAAAGCTAAGCAGGACTAGGCTTGTTTAAAACCCTAGACGGGAGACCCAAGGGTAGCTGTAGAAAGATAAGCTCTCCAGTAGGTGGTGCAGTCCAGCCTATAGTTTTTTTCCTACAGTGGATATTACGTTGAACATCTGACTTTGCTTCAAAGGTACAAATTCAACATTTGCACAAGTTTTGTCAATGTTGAAAATTAGTTATGACCATGATGACATAATCCTGTGGTTGAAATTTCACCCTCAAAACTACAGTTGATTACTTTTTTCAAAATCCATTGTATTTTCCACGTAGATTCCACGTCACAATACGTTGACGAATTATATTGATTTAACCAGTTTGTCCCCGGTGGGATAGGCCTAACAATATGTCCAGTCTGTTGCAACGTCTGTTGCAAAGAAGGAAATGGGAGTGTTGCTTTTGGTTTACGTGTTGTGGAAATCAGTCAGACTGAAAACAATCCCTTAAAGGTCTAATGCAGCCATTTTTAACTTAATATCAAATAGTTTCTGGGGGGAAATGAAGTACCTTACTGTGATTGTTTTCAATTAAAATCATCAAAAATAAAAAAATTGCTTCTTAGCAAAGAGACATTTCTCAAGCAAGACGTTTGCTATGACTGTCTGGGAGTGGTCTGAGTGGGGTAGGGAACACTGAATGCTAGCTGTTATTGGCAGAGCGATTTGGAACTCTCTTTCTTATTGGTCCATTAACCAACATACCTCATTGGGATGTTACCAGGCAGGCCAAAACTCCATCCCACCAGGCATTCTTTTCAAACAGCTCTTACACTAAAAGGGTGTTATCATAATTTTCACAATTTCACAACCTCATGGTGTGGAAATATATATAAAACACAGGAAAATCTAGTTTTTAAATGCACTGGGCCTTTAAGACATATTCAAACTTGAATAATTGAAGAGTTTAATCAGGATGATGCAATGTCCTAGCTTATAAAGACATTCACCAAACGAATTACTCAATTTCATCATCTATAATAACTAGGTCTAGCCCTGATCAAACGGAATGTCCAATTCAAAGAGTTCTGATGGAATCAAATGTTTAAATAGATTATGAACCTATATTTTTTTATTACCTATAAGGACCCATGTTCACTTGGCACATTAGATAATAATTGGCAAACCTTTCTCTATAGAAAAATGACTATGGCCAATTTGAGAACTGTGTGGTCCCTCAGTTAGATCTAATCCCTACTCTTTCATACTTACAGTACTCTCTCCCCACTATGTAATGTTTAAATGATTGACATCGTAATAGGCTCAGCTAAATTATGATAAGGTTAAATGAGAATTTAATCATCTATTTTTTCCCCCCTCTACTCCAGGGCAAAATGAATAAACATGATTTTTAACTAGACTGTGACTGGTGTGGGTTGGTTACGCAGAAAATCGATATAAGCCTCCCATGTTTCTCTTTTGTTGCAGCAGTGAGTATGTGAGTGAGACATGGTGAGAAAGAGAGGGACTGTGTTCAATTGGCACGTTTCCAAAGGAAACATGGCTTCTGAACCTTTAATAGAGTTCGTGTCTGACGAAACCCTTTCTTCTTTCACTCGAACTGAAATTAATTTAGCATGGGAGCAACAGTACCGCCTGCCACTTTAACCAGAGGCCGTGACACAAGAGGAGAACCCCGGGGCAAACCTACGTCTTTTATCACGGATACATCCATGATGTTTGTTTGGTTGATCACAATCATCTATAGCACCAGACTGATATGAAGTATCCCACTGTATTGGGTAACCATCCAAAACGTTCATTGGTGGATTGACAGTATCAAAGATAATGTAAGAGGTAGTGATTACTGTAGTAGTCAACCTGGAACTACAACAATATTGTTAAAGCCAGTGTAACTAAGCAACAGTTTTGTTATTCTGTTTTGTAGTTGGGGACGGGACATGCTTGTTTTATCTTGTGGGAGCTCTAGTCATAGGATGTGTATTTGTCGGTGGTGTCGTCGTGAAATATCTTTAATGTCCCAGATTGTGTTACGGTGGCCTGGAGTGGACAATCGTTCATAAGGGCTTACCGCATCAAATAAATAAATAAATCAATATCAAAGGCGTGAAGCATAATGCTTTAGTGGGCAATAAAACATGTGGCCATCAGGGATGGCGGCTGCCGCCAACGGAGAGAAGAATACAGAGGGCCACGGGCAAAGCTCTGGAACCAAGGAGAAAGGGGATATTTATTTCACGGCAAATGAACTCGCCCTGCTGAATGCACAAAAGGCAACGAGATGATTATTTCTGGGGGCTCCACCTCTGTGTCTTCCCTAGTCATGGATGCTACAAGAAGGTATGTCTGCCTTTGTGGAGAGCTAGTGTAGTGGCGACTGGGGACAGGCCCCATAGGGTGACATTTTAATAGCCACTGCTCAATTAGCTATTCATTTATTATTTTTTTTTATCCTTATTTTACCAGGTAAATTGACTGAGAACACATTCTCATTTACAGCCTATTGGAAGCTAATCCATTAATTGTTGATTAAATAATATGTCACCCTTCAATAATCTCAGTCATGCGTCACCAACGGCAACTGCATACCTTCTACCAGTCTGTTTTTTGCAGTGGTGTGCTGGGGAGCAAACATCAAAGCCGGTGATGCTTCTCGGGTAAATAAGCTGATCAGGAAGGCTAGCTCTGTCCTGGGGATGAGCCTTGACACTCTAGAGGAGGTGGCGGAGAGACGGATCCTGGCCAAACTGCTGGCCATCATGGACAACGTCACCCACCCTCTGCACGCTATGGTTATGACGCAGAGGAGCACTTTCAGTCACAGACTGATCCCACCACGGTGTGCCAGAGAGCGCTACAGGAGGTCCTTCCTGCCGGCGGCTATGAGACTATATAATGCCTCACCGGGGTGCCGTGCCGTCGACAACATAGATCTGGAACTGTTGGGGTGCTAGGACCTAGTTTAACAATTATGCATCCATCCGTGAGTAACTCTGTTCCGTCAGCACTCATCCACTCAGGTCCTACTTATTCATACAGGTCTGTATATACATACCCATGTACAGTTGTTATATTATATCACATGCAATATTGTAAGTAATTATTGGACCTAGGCATTCACTCAGGAATGCATATTAGTATCCTGCCAGTTGCACCTTTTCTCATTGCTTTTAGTATATCAAATGTGCAATAAGTGCAGTTGTCTGTAATTAAACCCTGCGCACTAAGGACTGTATTTTAAGGGAATTACTATTATTACCCCAATGATATCATACACACATTTAGCTATTAAAGTATCTCTTCCTGTCATTTACCTGTACAGTTTGCGTAAACATGCAAGTATTCACTTATCTGTAAATATAACTGTATACCTAACTGTACAGCTAATTTAACCATGCAACATTTTCACTTACCTGTTCATTTACCCAGTCTGTCTATTAAGTAAACTATTATTACCCTCGCTCATATCATACGCATTAGCTACTGAAGTATTTCTCTGCCATCAATCTGTATAGTATAGTTAACCATCCAACATCCACCAATGTATAGTGTACATATTCAGCCAACCACTCATACTATGCAATGTCCTTTTATAGCTTTTTTTTGCACTCCAGATATCCTGTATTTCTATACTTTTTCATACTGCCGCTCTATGTATCATGTACCGTGTATCTGTCTTTTGTGTACTTTCGTTGTGGCATTTTGCACCTGCCCTGTGTTTTTGTTGTAGCTGCTTGATAATGAAATTTCCCCCCCGGGGGATCAATAAAGTCTATCTATCTATCTATCTATCTATCTATCTATCTATCTATCTATCTATCTATCTATCTATCTATCTATCTATCTATCTATCTATCTATCTATCTATCTATCTATCTATCTAACAGAGTATGAAGTTAATCGGATCCAATACCTATAGCCTAAGCTCGACCAAATGGAAGTTATTTGCCATCAAATATAGGGTATACATTTGAATAGGCTTACTATGCATCAGCTACTAATCCCACTCTCACTTGTAGCAGGCCTTATCTCTCCCATCAACCTAATTTCATAAATAGTTTCATAAATAGAGTCAATGGTTTTTCTCTGTGTTCTGTGGCTCGGCGCAAGGCCTCACTAATGTCTGTATGTCAGGCCTGGTGAAAGAGAGATGAGAGGGGTGAGAGAGGGAGGCTATATGAGTCTCTCTCAGTAAGGAGCTCTCTGACAGCTTGCATCCAGCAGTCCATGAGTAAGATGGGCCACATCCACATCAAAGCCTGGTACCTTCAAAGTGGGCATCCTCCGGCAGGCGTCCAGATTGGCATGGGTACGCTTCCAATGAACTACCTTCCTGTAATCAAACGTTTGAAATATGTACAACAATGTAGGGTTTTATCCGCGTCCACAATATGGAGGAGGGTTCCACATGATGTGAACTGAATCTCAGTAGGTTCATTATGCTACCAAGCCATATTATGTAATCACCAGTTGTAAAACACAGAGTGCACTCTGGCAAAGTAGAACCGGGAAATTATTCATTATGGCAGCCAGATTATGCGTTGATGAAGAAAATGGAAATGAGAGAAAGAGTATAGGCGTCTATCGCTTTATGCAACGTGGCTCACATCAATTTGTATCAATTTGTGTGTGTGCGTGTGCATATAAGGCATTAGTTGATCTGGATGTGTGTACAATCCAAAGCAATAACTATAAAGCCCATATGAAAGCCACCAGATGGCTGTTTGATTAAAATAACAGCCAATGATGACTTAGATTCCCTGATGCAGCACAGAATTGTATGTACTGCATGATATAAAACAGCTTTTCTAGTGGGATGTCTTCAATAAAACCACAAATAAAAGAAGGACATGCAAATGGTAAACAAATTGCTGTTTTTCTACCTAAATACAAGGTAAACGTGGCCACAGCTGAGCCCAATTTGGAGATAAAACTATAAACCGAGAAAGACGATGCAGCAAAGCTCAAGAGAGCAGGGGCTTGGTAACAGGCGCCTTGAACAACACTTGGTTGCTAGGGATATACACAGGCAAGGCAATCAATAGAGCTCCCAGGAGGGCAGTACAGTATCTACAACAAGCAACAGTCACATATCATACGTTGGAGAGTTTCATGATGAGATAGTAATAATTCACACAGAATTTAAGATATCAACTGCAACTTTTTGGAAAACTACAACAACAGGAAATGTGAATTATTATGTGGATTATAATTAATGGACATCTTTGTAGGGGTTGATACATCTTTTGTTAGGGCAAATCAAGTCGGAAATGTTAAAGTGACAATTACAAACTTTAGAAGCCTTTTTAAAACTCGCATAAAAAAAATGGTAAAGTATTGATGGCATAACTACTACAAAGTCAGTGCTTCGGTATGAAAGGTTAGTGCAGTTGAAATGGTGGGATGTTCAATGTTATATCAATTCAGCATATGTTTTGATAATTGACCATTATGTATGCAATACAATACATCAGACACTACTTTGGGCAAGACATCTGTAGTGTGTGCAGTGTGCATAGGGCCTACTTCCAGACTTCGCAGGCATCATTTTAGCACACAATGCGAAGCAGCTGTAATTGCATGAGTAGAAAGCGAGGGAGAGGTGTGGAGGATGTATGTTAGACGCAGCAAGCCTGCTAGATTAGCGCTTGGCTCCGCATGCCTCCGCAGGGCCGGGAGACATGGATCACACTGGCAGGTGTGCTCAGAACACAGATTACATGGTAGCGGTGGGCAGATTCTCCGGCGCGATTACACCACAGGAACACTCAAGCTGTGAAGCTCTCTGCCGCTCCGCCGTTCTTCTCACAGAGAGCTCCTCCGCCAGCCCTCCATCTCTCCATCACACCCCCCTCCGCCGCCTCTTAGTTATCCCCCTCTGCTACTCCATCTTTACTGCTTCCACCATACCTATGCTTTGGAAAGGAAAGAAGATGAAAGGACTAATGTACATTTTTCAAGATATTAACTACAGACCAATGTTACTACCGAATTCTGACTGTAAAATCTCCATTAGACCATGTGGGCTTCCATAACATCAAAGGGTTGCATATAACAGCTGACAGATGGATACTGGCATCACGGCGGTTGGAAGATGGACCTCGTCTGTAACATTCGTTTCCATTTTGATAAGCTCCTGATTAAGAGAAGCGGTGGAATCTATGGGACGTTATTGTTAGGGGTGAAATGAGCCCCTTTGCATGCACAGCTCTGTGAGTGCATCAACTTCTATCATCTTTGACACCCCTGTCATCCCTCTATCCATATTACCACTAAACACACATCTAAGTTGGAGCAAGATAATACAATCGCGTCCAAATATTGGACATGACAAACCTAATATGTTATTCTACATACAACACCCAATTATTTTCCCAACCTAATGTGACAAAACATTTAATTGTAACCAGTGTTGGGGAGGGTAATGTGTTACAAAGTAGTAGGCCTATTCAGGTGACTTTTTGTTGTTGTTGTTGTTGTTGTTGTAACGAGTAACTTAACGCATTAGTTTTTTTCAATTTAGCAAGAAAGGTCGCTAGACCTTATTAATGGTTTCCTCACGTGTAAAGGTGGTGGAATTATTAGGGAATTAACTCAAGCTCAGAATACGGTGTATCTGTAGACACACCTCCGCCACACCTTCATGTATTCGATCTCCACCCTAAACGAATAACTAGCGAATATCGTGCTATTCTCATGCTTAAAATCAGTTCATAAAAAGGGAATTATGTTCATTTTAAGCGCGCATAACCTTTTACTGCAGGGTCACACAGTGTTTTTTCAAATCTACTTTGAAACATAAGTATACGCCTCACACACATGCTTATGGGTTTCAAAAAAGTAGACACCAGAACCATTTTAAATATAGAGTTGAAATGTATTACATTTTGAGTTTGCATCCCAATATTACACTTTATACAGATACATCACTGAAGACTGAAATATAACAAAACCATTTGACATAGAAACACAAAAAAAAAAAAAAAAAGTTGATTTATTATTTATCATTAAAAGTTGAAAACATCTTAATAACATTCCACCCAGGAGGCCACTAGAGAGCAATTTGGTCGTTTGACTGCAGGAAAGGGCTACCTCGTGTCGGAATTCCCCCTAATACCGGATAGGTGCAATGAAATGTGTTGTTTTTACCGGATTGGTGCAATGAAATGTGTTGTTTTACAGGGTACCCCATAGTAGTACGACACCCCTGAAGCAAATAGGGTTAAGTGCCTTGCTCAAGGGCACATCAACAGTTTTTCCACCTTGTCAGCTCAGATATTTGACCAGCGACCTTTCGAATACTTGCCCAACGCTCTAACCGCTAGGCTACCTGCCGCCCTATTATAAACTATTCACAGAAAAAAGAAGACTGCCCTAATTAAAAAGATACTTGGTTAGACAATTAGACAATGCTGGTGCTAGCAATCAATATGGAAGAGTATGTAATCTAGAGCTAACTGCCCACCTCACTCAATGTATTTGACGTAAATACTCAATTGGATGGAGCGGGTTATTTTCATGTCATCTTTGGTCAGATGACATAAAAATGTAGCTTTTTGGCCACGCACACCAGTGGTGTGTTTGGCGTTGGATTGAGAATGCATTAGCAGAAAATAACCCCATAACTACTGTAAAGTATGGAAGTGGATCTTTGATGTTATGGGGCTGTTTAGCTTCCACTGGTCCTGAGGCATGGATGGAGGAATGGTCTTGTCAGGTTCTGACTGTGGCATTGTCTAAGGTCCCTCCCAATGTGTTCTCCAACTCATAAAACATAACAGTGCCGTTATCCTCGCAAGGTGAAGTATTGAAAGGTGTTGAAAACAGAGGTGTCAATAATTTTGACCCCTACCTTTTTGAGAAAAGAATGTTCATCAAAATATCTTTCTCTGAGTATTAGTATAAAATAATATAATTTCCAAATTTTTTAGAGCATACAATATAGCTCAGTATTTTAATGTATGTATTTTATACAGTCATTATTGGTCATCTTTATCAAGGGTGTCAATCATTTTGTTTACTATTATTATTATTATTATTTATCTTCCTATATTATTTACTATTATAATTATTATTTATCCTGCTGCCAGTCACTTACTCCTAATCCCTGCCCACATGTGTATACTGTCACGGATTCCCCCGTTAATGCTGCTCATTCCGTTCCCCAGCTCCGGAGGTCTACGTCGCCGGCCTTCGAGGCGCCACTGAACTGGATCATTACCTCCAACCCTGGACTGCCTTGTCTCATTATGTGATGCGTGGAATAGAATAGAGAGCCAGGCGCAGGAGGTAGCGTGCAATCAAGGATAAATTTAATATCCAAATACGCAGAAACAATCTGAACAGGAATAGGTACGACTGTTCAAGACGAGTAAACAAAGGTGAATGCACAATCACACTGAACAATATCCGACAAGGACATGGGGGAACAGAGGGAACATATATACATGAAGTAATGAGGGGAAATGAGAACCAGGTGTGCGTAATGACAAGACATGACAAATGGATAATGAATGATCGAGCGGCAGTGGCTAGAAAGCCGGTGACGACGATCGCCGAAGCATGCCCGAACAAGGGGGTGAGGCAACTTCGGCAGGGGTCGTGACAGTACCCCCCCCTTGATGCGCAGCTCCAGCTGCGTTCCGACACCGGCTTTGGGGACGACCCGGACGGCGAGGCGCCGGGCGCTCTGGGCGGCGACGGTGGAAATCTCGTAATAGGGACTGGTCAAGCACATCCCCCCTCGGCACCCAGCACCTCTCCTCCGGGCCATACCCCTCCCACTCCACGAGGTACTGAAGGCCCCCCGCCCGACGTCTCGAATCCAAGATGGAACGAACGGAGTACGCCGGGATCCCTTCGATGTCCAACGGGGGTGGGGGGGCTTCCCGTACCTCAGACTCCTGGAGCGGACCAGCCACCACCGGCCTGAGGAGAGACACATGAAACGAGGGGTTAATACGGTAATCGGGAGGGAGTTTCAACCTGTATGTAACCTCGTTGATTCTCCTCAGGACTTTGAATGGCCCTGCAAACCGCGGGCTCAGCTTCCGGCATGGCAGGCGGAGAGGTAGGTTCCGGGTCGAGAGCCAGACCCGATCACCCGGTGTGTATACTGGGGCCTCACTGCGGTGACGGTCCGCGCCTATTTTGTGTCGACATACTGCCCGCTGGAGATGAACATGGGCAGCTTCCCATGTGGCCTCCGCATGACGGAACCACTCATCCACCGCAGGGGCTTCGGTCTGGCTCCGATGCCACGGTGCCAGAACCGGCTGGTAACCTAACACACACTGAAATGGGGTTAGGTTGGTGGAGGAGTGACGGAGGGAATTCTGTGCCATCTCAGCCCATGGCAGGTACGTCGACCACTCCCCCGGCCGGTCCTGGCAGTAGGACCTTAAGAACCTACCTATATCTTGATTTACCCTCTCCACCTGCCCGTTAGATTCGGGGTGAAACCCAGAGGTAAGGCTGACGGAGACCCCCAGGTGTTCCATAAATGCTTTCCACACCCTAGATGTGAATTGGGGGCCCCGATCAGATACTATATCCTCTGGTACCCCGTAGTGCCGGAAGACATGAGTGAATAGAGCCTCCGCAGTCTGCAGGGCCGTGGGGAGACCGGGCAGAGGCAAGAGGCGGCAGGACTTGGAGAATCGATCCACAACGACCAGGATAGTGGTGTTCCCCTGGGAAGGTGGAAGGTCTGTCAGGAAATCTATCGATAAATGTGACCATGGCCGTTGTGGAATAGGTAAAGGAAGTAATTTACCTCTAGGAAGGTGTCTAGGTGCCTTACACTGGGCGCACACCGAGCAGGAGGAGACACATCCTTAGCCAAGGTGGGCCACCAATATTTCTCAGAAAGGCAGCGCACTGTCCGACCGATACCGGGGTGACCAGAGGAGGGTGACGTGTGGGCCCAATAGATGAGCCGGTCACGGACAGCAGACGGCACGTACAGACGTCCAGCGGGACAGGCCGGTGGAGCTGGCTCTGTGTGCAATGCCTGTTCAATGTCCGTGTCCAGCGCCCATACTACCGGCGCTATAATGCAGGAGGCCGGTAGTATGGGGGTGTCATCCATGGGCCTCTCCTCTTTGTCGTACAGCCGAGACAGTGCGTCTGCCTTCACGTTCTTAGTCCCTGGAATATAGGAGATGGTGAAATGAAAGCGTGTGAAAAACATGGCCCACCTGGCCTGACGAGGATTCAGCCTCCTAGCTGCCCGGATGTACTCCAGGTTACGGTGGTCAGTCCAGATGAGGAAAGGGTGTTTAGCCCCCTCAAGCCAATGTCTCCACACAGTCAAAGCCTTGACTACAGCCAACAACTCCCGATCACCTACATCATAGTTTTGCTCCGCCGTGCTGAGCTTCTTAGAGAAGAAAGCACAGGGACGGAGCTTAGATGGCGTGCCCGATCGTTGGGATAAGACTGCTCCTACCCCTGATTCGGACGCGTCCACCTCTACTATGAACTGCAAAGAGGGATCCGGATGGGCTAGCACCGGGGCCGCGGTGAAAAGAGCCTTCAGCTGCCTGAATGCCCTGTCCGCCGCAGCGCACCAGCGGAGACGGGACGGACCCCCCTTTAACAGTGAAGTAATGGGAGTCGCCACCTTGCCAAAGCCCCGGATAAACCTCAGATAGAAATTGGCAAACCCTAAAAACCGCTGTACTTCTTTAACCGTGGTTGGAGTCGGCCAATTACGCACGGCTGAAATGCGGTCACTCTCCATCTCCACCCCGGAGGTGGTAATGTGGTATCCAAGGAAGGAAACGGACTGTTGGAAGAACAGACATTTTTCTGCCTTGACATACAGGTTATGCTCCAGCAATCTTCCAAGTACTTTACGGACTAGGGAAACATGCTCGGCGCGTGTAGCGGAATACACCAGAATGTCATCGATGTATACTACCACACCACAACCGAACATGTCTCTGAAAACATTGTCAACAAAAGATTGGAAGACTGATGGTGCATTCATCAACCCGTATGGCATGACTAGATACTCATAGTGACCTGAAGTAGTACTAAATGCCGTTTTCCACTCATCTCCTTCCCGGATACGCACCAAATTGTACGCACTCCTGAGATCTAGTTTAGTGAAGAAGCGCGCCCCATGCATTGATTCAATCACCGATGAGATGAGAGGTAGAGGATAACTATACCTTTCTGTGATCTGGTTGAGGGCGCGGTAATCAATGCATGGGCGCAAACCACCATCCTTCTTCTTCACAAAAAAGAAGCTTGAGGAGGCGGGTGAAGTAGAGGACCGTATGAACCCCTGTCGTAGGGACTCAGAGACATATGTTTCCATGGCCTCCGTCTCTACCTGCGACAGGGGATACACATGACTCCTGGGAAGTACAGCGTCTACCTTGAGGTTTATCGCACAATCCCCTGGGCGATGAGGTGGTAATTTATTAGCCTTTTTCTTAGAGAAGGCTTGAGCCAAATCTAGGTATTCGGGGGGAATGCGCACGGTGGGGACATTCTCTGGACTCTCCACCGTGGTTGCACCAACGGAAACACCTACACACCTCCCCGGACACTCTGATGACCACCCTGTTAGAGCCCTCTGTTTCCACAAAAAGGTGGGATTGTGAGTACTTAACCAGGGCAGTCCTAGTACCACCGGGAATGCAGGAGAATCAATAATGAAGAAATTTATTTTCTCCTTATGATTCTCCTGGGTGATCATTACTATGTCTCCGGTGGTCTCCTTAACATACCCAGACCCTAACGGTCGACTATCTAACCCTTGAATGGGAATGGGGATGGACATGGGCGTAAGCGGGATCCCTAATCTACTAGCTAGAGTACTATCCATAAAATTTCCAGCTGCGCCTGAATCGACTAGCGCCTTACACTGGGGAATAGCACAAAAATCAGGAAATGACACTGGAAGGTAGAGGTGTGTAACAGAGGACTCTGGGTAAGTGTGGTGCGTTGTTACCTGGGGTGATGCCAGAGTGCCCTGCCTGCCGCCTCTATACCCAGCACTCTGAAAACAACGGCCCGCTGAATGTCCATGACGACCACAGGATGAGCACTGGACCCGGCTCCCGCGACGATTCTGGACGGCCGTTCCACCCATCTCCATAGGGACCGGATCTGGTGTGGATAAGGGTGGTAAGAGCGGACCCCTCACTGGACGTCCGCGAGAGGCCAGCAGATTGTCCAGTCGTATGGCCATATCCACGAGTTGGTTAAAACTAAGCGTGGCATCCCGGCAGGCTAGCTCTCGACGGACGTCCTCATGCAGACTGCAGCGGAAATGGTCAATAAGGGCCCGCTCATTCCACCCAGACCCGGCCGCTAACGTCCGGAACTCCAGCGCGAAATCCTGCACACTCCTCGTCCCCTGTCGTAGGTGGAAAAGGCGTTCACCCGCCTCTCTTCCTTCTGGTGGATGGTCGAAGACGGCTCGGAAGTGGCGGGCGAACTCCCCGCAGTTGTCCAACGCTGTTCCCTCTCTCCAGGTTGCGTTGGCCCACTCTAGGGCTTTCCCAGTTAGACAGGAGACGAGGGCGGATACCTTCTCACGATCCGAAGGAGGAGGAGATATCGTGCTGAATGCCAGCTCAAGCTGCAGTAAGAAACCCTGGCACTGGGCAGCGGTACCATCGTATTCCCGGGGAAGGGAAATGTGGATTTGACCGGTAGGTTGTAGTGGAGTGTTGCGATTGGGTTGCCCCGTATTTGCTAAAGGTGAGGTTTCACTGTCTGGTCGGTGGTGCTCTAGTCGCTGGACAGCTTGCAGAACCCGATCCATCGCCTCTCCTAGGCTGGTGAGCATGGTGGAGTGCTCCCTCACTCTCTCCACTACCCCGGTCATATTATTCACTCCTGCTGACTCCATTGGTAGGTCGGATATTCTGTGATGCGTGGAATAGAATAGAGAGCCAGGCGCAGGAGGTAGCGTGCAATCAAGGATACATTTAATATCCAAATACGCAGAAACAATCTGAACAGGAATAGGTACGACTGTTCAAGACGAGTAAACAAAGGTGAATGCACAATCACACTGAACAATATCCGACAAGGACATGGGGGAACAGAGGGAACATATATACATGAAGTAATGAGGGGAAATGAGAACCAGGTGTGCGTAATGACAAGACATGACAAATGGATAATGAATGATCGAGCGGCAGTGGCTAGAAAGCCGGTGACGACGATCGCCGAAGCATGCCCGAACAAGGGGGTGAGGCAACTTCGGCAGGGGTCGTGACACATTACTCACACCTGGTTCCCATTCCCCCTGATTAGTATGTGTGTATACAGTATGTGCCCTCTGTTCCCCATTGTCCTTATTGATCATTATTCCATGTCCGTTGGTCTTGTGAGTACCTGTCCTCTGTCGTAGCGGCTTTTGCGCTGCGTGTTATTGGTGCACTTGTTGTTACGGGTCTCGTCCTGTGAATTATGTAAAGGTTTATACCTCGCTCTTTTGTTTGGGTTACAGCCCTGTGTTATATATACATACTGTATATACGTGCTTTATTGTGGGTGAGTAATAAAAAAAACCTACCTTAACTACTCCAGTATCCCTGCATCTGTCTGTCTGTCTGTCTGTCTGTCTGTCTGTCTGTCTGTCTGTCTGTCTGTCTGTCTGTCTGTCTGTCTGTCTGTCTGTCTGTCTGTCTGTCTGTGCCTGTCTGTCTGTCTGTGCCTGTCTGTCTGTCTGTCTATTGTACATTTGGTACTGGCACTGACATATAGCTTAAATTCTCCATTTTGTTTTCTTCCTCTCTAATTTCTTATTTCTCTTGGTTTTTTGGATAAACTATTTAGATATTGAATACTGCACTGTTGGGAAGGGCTTCACTTAAAAAATATATATATATATATTAGAAACTTAAAACTTGGGAGGTGTGTGTTTCAGCATGAAAGTGTGTAGGCCCTATGCATGTGTGTGTGTTTGGCGGAGGTGAGAGTTATTTCTAAGTGGTTCACAGCAGGCCGTACCTCAATCATTGTGCCTCAGCCACCCCTGTGCCCCGGCTGTTAAATTACACCCCAGCAGCCCAACACCAGGGCTCAGCATTCAGCCTGCAATTCCAGATGTATACCCCTACCGGGACCTGTGGCTCCCTTTCCTCTGCACCAGACAATACTGCTGGGAAAACTTTCCCAGCTTGAAGTGCACTTGAACACAGCTTGAAGTGCACTTGAACACATTGCAGGTGTCTTTTATTATGTGTCACATGTTCGCCGTGTCCTATCGCTCAGTGTCCTATCGCTCAGTGTCCTATCGCTAAGTGTCCTACCGCTCAGTGTGAAACAGAGGTCGAGGGCCTATATATCTCCTACAATTTGATGGCACTTAATCATATGCCTTAAAAGAGATGTGGGTACAATGTGATTTTACCCAGTACCCCCCCCCCCCCCCCCCCCCTTGACAGCACCCGCCAACCCGTGACCATGCTGATTACGTGACTTTTCATAAGATATAGACAGCTAGTCAGTAGTAAATGGAAACAACGTCTCAAGGTTGACATAAAGTGCCTTCGGAAAGTATTCAGAACCCTTCCCTTCTTCCACATTTTGTTACATTACAGCCTTATTCTAAAATGGATTAACTTGTTTTTTCCCTCATCAATCTACACACAATACCCCATAATGACAAAGTGAAAACAGGTTTAGACATTTTTGGAGGAAACCTGGCACCATCCCTACGGTGAAGCATGGTGGTGGCAGCATCATGCTGTGGGGATGTTTTTCAGCGGCAGGGACTGGGAGACTAGTCAGGATCGAGGGAAAGATGAACAGAGCAAAGTTCAGAGAGATCCTTGATGAAAACCTGCTCCAGAGTGCTAAGGACCTCAGACTGGGGTGAAGGTTCACCTTCTAACATGACAACGAAGCACACAGCCAAGACAATGCATGAGTGGCTTCTGGACAAGTCTCTGAATGTCCTTGAGTGGCCCAGTCAGAGCCCAGACTTGAACCAGATCTCTGGAGAGACCTGAAAATAGCTGTGCAGCAACACTCCCCATCCAACCTGACAGAGCTTGAGAAGATCTTCAGAGAAGAATGGGACAAACTCCCCAAATACAGGTGTGCCAAGCTTGTAGCATCATACCCAAGAAGACTTGAGGCTGTAATCGTTGCGAAAGGTAATTCAACAAAGTACTGAGTAAAGGGTCTGAATACTGTAAATGTAATATTTCCGTTTTTATTTTTAATACATTTGCAAAAAAAATTAAAAACCTATTTTTGCTTTGTCATTATCAGGTATTGTGTGTAGATTGATTATGGAAAAAAGCAATTTAATTGATTTTAGAATAAGGCTGTAACGTAACAAAATATGGAAAAGGTCAGGAGTCTGAATACTCCGAATGCACTGTATAAAGCATCTGCCTGGCCCACATTTTTCCTCATTAGTGGCCTTGCCTCATTATTGGGAGTTAGAAGTGCGCTGGGCGCATTCTGGATGACTGCAGTGGGCCTGAGTGGGGGAACAGATGCTCCTGTGAGTCCTTCAGGAGCCATGTAATACGATAAAGAAACCATCTGGTTACTCTTGCTGTCAAGCTCCTGCTCTCCTGCTCTCTCCCTCTCTCCATCCTGCGTGTTTGGTCTTCCCTCCCTCTCTTTGACCACTCTCTCCCCTCGCTGGTCTCCCCACCTGAGCTGGTAGTCTCAAGCGCGGCCAGTAGAGTCAGAGGTCGTTGTTGTCGCGTTTGTCAAAC
Organism: Thymallus thymallus; assembly: GCA_023634145.1. Lineage (NCBI taxonomy): Eukaryota > Metazoa > Chordata > Actinopteri > Salmoniformes > Salmonidae > Thymallus > Thymallus thymallus. The sequence goes on along the minus strand of CM042393.1, from coordinate 34,783,829 downwards.
AAGCTGTGAGGAATTTGGATAAGCTACAGCTCATAATAATGCACAGAAAAGTTTACAAGCCGTGTTGAAGTACAGGGAAGGAAAAGGTGGCAGTGATGGCAGTAGATGCCACAAAGCCTGAGAATCCTTTAGATGAGCCACTAATGAGGAAAGAACAAAGTAGAAGCAGGTGAAGGGAATGCAGCCAGGGCCTCTGCAGGTTACCAGGTCTCAAGTACGTCAGAGATGCAGAGGAGCAGCAGGTGTGGGAAAAGTTAAAAGACAAAGACAGACACCTCATGAGACATCGTGTATTAAAAAACCTGAGATTTGGGGCATACTAATCAAAGTCCCATCACCCTTCCTTAAGGGGAAGCAGGATAGTGACCCCCTGATGTCAGTCACAGTACCAAGCATCCACTCAGGGAGCAAACATGAGCTTGGCATGAGCTTGGGTCATTGCCAGATGTGTGAACAGGGAACACATCCTAGTCAGGAGTTTGTCGCTTTGAAGAGGAAAGATTTCCAATCTCTTTTGATAAATCCCAGTGGCTTTGGGAAGTAATACCTAACAACGTGTTAAGATGACTTCAAATGATTATCTTTAATCACACGGAGGGAGAGGAGGTTGGATTAAGTGTCATTAAGGATGGGGATAAAGAGACAGAATGGGCGCCAAGCAAATAAAACATGAAATTGGCAGTCTAATCCACACACAGACCTCTCGTAATAAAATTGTGCAAATGTGTTCTGAAAACACTGTACTGTAGCCTCTCACTGCACCACATTGCTCTGCCGCAGCTCAAGTCATTTAGAAGCATGTCAAATATCCTGCCTGGACCCTTCAGCCGTCGAACAAACAAATACCCACGATACACAAGGTTGAGCTCCACTATACACTAACAGATTAACCAAATAAGCAATACCGTACATGCACAGTGCATGTTTCCCGTCATATCACAATGTAGCGTTATCTGCATGAAAAATAATCCCATTGCTGTCAGTTTTAATATTAGATTGATACATACTTCACCCAGGGCATTGCCCCATTATTTTTACTCTTGGCTTGGCGTTGATGTCATCATCTCCATCAGCCTTTTGTGACTCTTCAACTAATCAGGGTTTTTTCCATGGCTCATTGAGCTGCTCCAGAACCCATAAATGTTGTCTGAGCAGAGAGGACACAAAGACATCCCAGCACACCCACAAGGGAGGAGGAAGATACAAGCAAAGGGAATGAGGCATAATGACAGTGTTTTGGTGAGTAGACTGAGTATAGTACATATTTTATCCTTACAAAGCACAATTCGATTATGTATTAAGATTCAGGAACAACATGTGCGTTGTGAACACATCCTACAATTGCACACGTGTTATTGACTGTACGTTTGTTTATCCCATGTGTAACTCTGTGTTGTTGTTGTTTTTGTCACATTGCTTTGATTTGTCTTGGCCAGGTCGCAGTTGTAGATGAGATCTTGTTCTCAACTGGCCTAACAGGTTAAATAAAGTGACATTTATATATTTTTTTAAACAGTAAGTGGGCGACCAGCCAGCCACCAATACAGGACAAAACATTTGGTTAAAATAGTACACATCTTTTATTCAACCAATCAGCTGAATGGAAACACTTGCTAGGTGAGATTCAAGTCCCACCTGTTACATTATGCCACGTTTGTAAAAACTATACAACATTGTTTACTTTAACCCATTAAAATGGAATAGAAAGATAAAATCTGATGGGATAAAATCACTTTAAAATTAACTTCAACTACGTGTTCCCAAATCTACCACCCCTAGCTACATAGGTGTACTATACTTTAAAGCCACCAGTGGAGTAAGTACAGAGGTAGACAACAATGTTTTTCAAATCCAGAGAGGAAAAACACATTTCCAGATGGCACAAAAAAAAAAAAAAAAAAAAACAACAACAGTGAGAGACTGAGCAAAGAAAATCCATAAATCCATAAATGAGGATGAGACTAGCGGGCTGGCAAAGTTGTTCGGCCCCAACATGTTTCCTGTGTGGCGATCGATCGGTGTAGTGATTAATGAAGTTGTCGCACAGAGGAAAGAGCTGCTCTCTCTCTTCTCTTATCAGGCAGGCTCTCCGTGAGTACACTGCATCTGTCTCCCAACGGAAGACCCCGTGACACACAGAGAAACGCCCGTAGTGAGGAGGAAGAGGGGTGGTCTGCCCAGTAGAGCTACATAGGACCTCTAAGAGGTGCAAGTTTAGCTAGCTGTAGTTGACAGATATGGACCTCCGGTTCTAAGCTCAATGCACTAGACGACCATTGTACAGCTAGACTGGAAAATTAAGTAATGAGTCATAGGGCGTGACTTCAGGTGGGTTGCACTAATGCAAGTGTTTCACAAATATGATCCAAGTGTTTTTATCGGTTCATAATCAGTGATGAACAAAGCATGTTTTTCTCTGGCCATTATAGGATAAAGAATAGCCTACCCTGGATCATTCTGTATCAGTTTCTTACAGAGAGGTACCACTTTGCGTGTGTTTTCGAGAAACTATTCATGTTTTTCAAACCACATGGTACACTGTAACATTAGTAGACTCAGCAAGTGTGACACCACTGTCGGTGTCTAAAGACAGACACCCTGGTGGGATATTTTCCCAACACAGGGTTGCTGTTCATCTTTAACTTCACTAAAACATGCTCATCTGTAGTTCTCGAACGGTTCCCAAAACTTTGCCAAACTCTCAAACCGCCGTCAATTCCACTCCCCGAGGATTGCCAGCTAAAAAGAAAGACAGAGTAAAATCGAGAGACAGCAAAAGATTTGAAGCAAGAAAACAACGGGAGTCGGCCCTAAAAATAGACAACAAGAACCATCAACCTTCGCCCGAATATAGGGAGAAAAGGAAGCATAAAGGAGCAGAAATCCATTCAGCGGGATTCAACATGAAAAAGCGGCAGTAGGTCTGAACGTGTGCGGGAATTGAAAGGGAGGCTTTCTGTGAAGCAGGAAGGCTGGGGCTTCTCTCCAGAGACACACTGCTGTGGTGTTTGGAGTTTTCATCGGGAACCGCTGCCTGCTCTTTAATGAAAACTATATTTCACACCAAAAGTGATGAAACCGCTCACACAGACACACATACGCCCTCTCTCTCACACACTAGGTGTCTGCTTTTCTTCTCTCCCGAAGTACCCGCCCTCCACCCGCGTTGGCACGCGTGAGAGTGGCAGCCTTTGATTAGGCGCAGTCAGAGAACTTCTTTGTTCGAGAAGGATGCATGATCAAGAGCAGATTGGACCAGAGGACCTAAAACCCATCTCATCCGTTGTCACGGTGATGGGTACTCTTAAATGGTGGAGCTGTGATGTCCCACTGAAATCAGAGCACAGCCTGACATCCCAAAGTGGATCGTCTTCCCACTTGACGTCAATGACATTGAAGGTCAAAGGGGAACACAATGTGAAAGTATCCCTGTATATAGCGCATATCCCAAGCGAGTGCAAGGGGCAAGCGATCTGGCACGACTTAGCTAGCACAGATTATCCACTCAAGCAGAGGTGAGCATGTTCAGCAGGTCTCTAATACATCCAGAACATTGTGACAACCCATCCGAAACAGAAACAGAGCTACTTCACAAACCCGCCTGTCTGTTTGTTCGTTTGCAGACTTAGAGAGAAAGAGAGTGAGAGAGAGAAAGAGAGAGCAGGAGAGAAGCTTGGGAGTCTCTTGCAAAGGGAAGAAGACAGACACACATTCGTCAAAAGCTCCAAAGTAGGTTGAGAGGAATAATAAGAATCTGTGCCGCTAGTTCAATGGCGAGGCAACTTGTCACGGCGCCACAATGCCTCGCTCTCGCAGGGCTGTCAGAGATAAAGCCTATAACTCGGCTGACACAACGAGGTCCTTTGAACTTGACATATCTTCCTTCAACCTAATGTGCGACAGAAACCTTGCTGAGGAAGTCTAATTGTAGGGGGAAATGAGACGAGGTGAGAAGTGTGACAACAAGACCACCTAGTCCGCCGCTATAACACTTGCTTGAGGTTTGAAAGACATTCCCCCGTTCTCCTGCGGCAGGTGTCCGTAAACGCCTCATTTGTTCCTCATATAGATTTTTTGACTACAACAATAGAGATTGTGCAAGAAAGCAAAGGGAGGCTTTCTGTGAAGCAGGAAGGCTGGGGCTTCTCTCCAGAGACTCACTGCTGTGCTGTTTGGGGTTTTCATCGGGAACCACTGCCTGCTCTTTAATGAAAACTATATTTCACACCAAAAGTGATGAAACCGCTCACACAGACACGCATACGCCCTCTCTCTCACACGCTAGGTGTCTGCTTTTCTTCTCTCCCGAAGCACCCGCCCTCCACCTGCGTTGGCACGCGTGAGAGTCGCAGCCTTCGATTAGGCGCAATCAGAGAACTTGTTTGTTCGAGAAGGATGCATGATCGCTTGGTGCTCTGCTTCATTTGTCAGAGGGATGTAACTCAATCACTGGTTCATTCATTGTCTCTTGTCCTGTTAATGGAATGGTCATAAAATATCTCCATAATTGATGTCAAATGTAACATCAGGTAATTGTCTATCTTTGACAACCAAACCCTACACGTATGATTCCAGACCTTTTTTTCAAGGCTGACATGGTGAATATTTGAGGCTTTGATTGAATCAATTCATGCTTGCTAATTCACCCCAGATGTAGGGACAGAAGCAAGAATAACAGTAGCTCAGCTACGCCATGCTCTGAGCTCACCACCTCCTCTCACTTACATTGGGGGGAACTGTCCTCTCTTGTCATCAATCATCAAGAACAGACTGGACCAGAGGCCTAAAACCCATCTCATCCGTTGTCACGGTGATGGGTACTCTTAGACGGTGGAGCTGTGATATCCCACTGAAATCAGAGCACAGCCTGACATCCCAAAGTGGATCGTCTTCCCACTTGACATCAAAGATCAAAGGGGAACACAATGTGAAAGTATCCATCTATATATCACATATCCCAAGCTGGTGCAATGGGAAAGCAATCTGGCACGACTTCTCTAGCACAGATTATCCACTCAAGCAGAGGTGAGTATCTTCAGCAGGTCTCTAATACATCCAGAACATTGTGACAACCCATCCGAATCCAAAACAGAGCTACTTCACAAACCCGCCTGTCTGTTTGTTCGTTTGCAGACTTAGAGAGAGAGAGAGAGAGAGAGAGAGAGAGAGAGAGAGAGAGAGAGAGAGAGAGAGAGAGAGAGAGAGAGGGGGAGAGTGAGAGAAGCTTGGAAATCTCTTGCAAAGGGATGAAGACAGACACACACAGGCACTCGTCAAAAGCTCCAAAGTAGGTTGAAAGGAATAATAATTATCTGTGCCACTCTTAGAAGTAAAGGTGCTATCTAGAACCTAAAAGGTTTCTTCGACTATCCCCATAGGAGAACCCTTTGAAGAACCCTTCAGACAGAGGGCTCTACATGGAGCCCAAAATAGTTCTGCCTGGAACCAAAAAGGGTTCATTAAAGGGTTCTCCTATGGGGACGAAGAAAACCTTTTTTTCTAAGAGTGCACTTCAATGGCGAGGCAACTTGTCACGGCGCCACAATGACTCGCTCTCGCAGGGCTGTCAAAGATAAAGCCTATAACTCGGCTGACACAACGAGGTCCTTTGAACTTGACATGTCTTCCTTCAACCTAATGTGCGACAGAAACCTTGCTGAGGAAGTCTAATTGTAGGGGGAAATGAGACGAGGTGAGAAGTGTGACAACAAGACCACCTAGTGCGCCGCTATAACACTTGCTTGAGGTTTGAAAGACTTTCCCCCGGTTTCAGGTGGCAGGTGTCCGTAAACACCTAATTTGTTCCTCAGATTGATTCTTGACTTCAACCGGAGAGTGAAGGATTGGTCGTGGATTCTGTGGCTTCCTGTTCGACCAACGGTATTGCCGGTTTATGCTTCGCCTACATGGTATCCCATTGAAAACGTTTACCACACAAGCAAAACCGTGTCAGGGTAATTCCATGACAGTTTGACGGTTCTTCCTTATCTAAATGAAGCAAGATAATCTGCCATCATGCTCATTTGCTCTGTTTGACATTTTAAGCATGAGGGGACAAAAGGCTCGTTGGCGAGGGTGGATTCTTCTTCAGCCGGCACACTGGCACTGATGCTGTGGTGTTCTCCCATCGGAATCAGAGGTTCATTTAGAGTTCATTCAAAACTCATAGAGAACTTTTTACCAATTAACCAAAGTACAAGGACTTGGAAATGCCTTTAATTAGAGTTAAAGGTCCGTTGTTTTCATAGGTAATACCTTAGCCTTTGAAGAGAAGCGGGGCCCGGTGCATATTAATACAGTCCATTACTTTAGTTTCCACATTATTCCAATCTTGAAGGCTATAACTTTAGGAAAAATTAAAATAAATACTTTTTATCTACTTCGAGGCTATTCAAATTCACTATTTACAAATTCAGTTACTAAAATCACTCCATCGCATGCCTTTTAGATAAATGGTGATGAATGTATATATATATATATATATTTTTTTTTTCTCTCCACACAAACAGAGAGTTGTGGTAAATCTTGATTTGCAGGTAGTGGAGGCTCGTGCTATTTTCAGTAAATCAAGACAGTAGTGGTAAATCTGTTTTCTTGATTCTTGCTGCCATTCATCCTCCCTGGGTTGTTAACCTTGCTAAAAAGCGTGCACATCACTCGCTAAGCACGCCCGTCTTGTACAGTTTAGAGAGGGCGTGACAGATCACATTGTGCATAGCTGCCTTCTGCTCATCCCCCCATGGCTGCGTATTGCTCTGGTGTTTTCTTTCACCCATCTGTCTCTCTATGTACCTCAGTTCCTACAGGGGAAGCAAGGTGGTGTGTGTGTGTGTGTGTGTGTGTGTGTGTGTGTGTGTGTGTGTGTGTGTGTGTGTGTGTGTGTGTGTGTGTGTGTGTGTGTGTGTGTGTGTGTGTGTGTGTGTGTGTGTGTGTGTGTGTGTGTGTGTGTGTGTGTGTGCGTGTGTGTGGAATTGAGATCCATATACAGTAAAAAAATAAATAATAATAATATTACACTAGCCCACTCAATACAATATTCTGTGAACAAATAATAAAAGTAGGTAACAGGAGTGACTTGGCATGCCTGGGTTAAACTCGAGTTTCCCGCAGTCTGTTTGAATGAAAGAACACCATTCCCAAAATACATCCATGCACAGCGGAGATAATACCTGATCTGGACCTTGTCCCATTGGGCAACAAATTAATACTCTCATTGAATCAGCAGTGAGGTCCTGTGTTTTGTTTTATAGCCATTCTAAAAAAAAAAACAAGCGTTCTGTATAGTCTCCAGACAGAAAAGTCTTCCATTAAGAGATAAAATAAGTGGTTTGTCATGACTAAGAGAAAATATGGATGAAATGTTTATGAATGCAGATAAATGTTTTGTTCCAAATGCATCATTTATAAACAAACAAGGCCATCAGATGAAACTGTGTGTTTTAAGCAAGGTGGAGTTGAATGCAAGTTTCATAACATCAGCATATTCTACTTGGTTTCTGCTTCTCCAAAAGCCAAATGACTTGTTTTGTACAATAAGGAGGATAACCTTTATTGTACCTCAAGTATAATGAAACCATGCCAAGCTCCCTACAAAAGCACCATGGTGACTGTTGGTTGGTTACTGGAAATCAATAGAAAAAAACAACTATTTTCTTGTCTTCAATAAAATAACGAGCTCAGTCACAGCAACTGAATTTATCTAAGCTTCCAGGTGAAGCACATTGAGAACCCATGAAAAAGTAAAATGAGACTCCCTCAACACTACTCTTTATATCAACAGTTCAAATAAGAATCCTCTATCCTCTAAGTAATCGGATCTACTGTTCACTGGATGACATCCATAGTGTATCTACACCCACAGACCAGATGAAATAACAGCTGTTTACCCCGTGGAGAAAAGGAGGGGGAAAAAACATCAACTCCCACTTTGTGAGGGTTGAAGCCATGCTGCTGCTGGGTGGCCATCTCATGGTGCCGTCATTCTGAATAAACACTGCATGCTTCAATTAAACATTATCAAAGCCTTGGAAGGCTGATAGTGATTCCGCTGTTGGAGTTGCCTCAACTGGAAGATTGGGAGCCATCCATGTCATGGGATTGGGTTGAGGAAGAAGAGAAACGTCTGACAATACAGCAGAGAGTATTCAACGGACATCCAGCTAATCCAAGGACGAAAACAACAGCCAACCGCTGTGGCGGTCAACCTTGAGATCGCCATTTCAAGGTGATGTGGGAGTGCATTGTTAATGAACAGAAATCCCCTCAACCTTTCTCTCCACGATCGCTAAGGGTGGGATGCACCAAATACTAACGATACAGGGGGTGGTCTGGCCAGGGGCAGAGTGAAGGATCTGCTACTCCTGAACCGTTTCAGAAGGGAATGGTAAAGGTGGAAGGATGCTGAGGTGTAACGGACAGAGTTATGCAACATATAGCCGCCGTGTGTCTGTGCAACTGTGTGTGTAACTGTGTGTCTGTGTGTCTGTGTGTGTGTGTGTGTGTGTGTGTGTCTGTGTGTCTGTGTGTATGTGTGTGTGTGTGTGTGTGTGTGTGTGTGTGTGTGTGTGTGTGTGTAACTGTGTGTGTAAATGTGTGTGTGTGTGTGTGTGTGTGTGTGTGTGTGTGTGTGTGTGTAACTGTGTAACTGTGTGTCAGTGTGTGTGTGTAACTGTGTGTCTGTGTAACTGTGTGTGTGTAACTGTGTGTGTGTGTGTGTAACTGTGTGTGTGTGTAACTGTGTGTGTAACTGTGTGAGTGTCTGTGTAACTGTGTGTGTAACTGTGTGTGTAACTGTGTGTGTGTGTGTGTGTGTAACTGTGTGTGTGTGTGTGTGTAACTGTGTGTGTGTATGTAACTGTGTGTGTGTGTGTGTGTGTGTGTGTGTGTGTAACTGTGTGTGTGTGTGTGTGTGTGTGTGTGTGTGTGTGTGTGTGTGTGTGTGTGTGTGTGTGTGTGTGTGTGTGTGTGTGTGTGTGTGTGTGTGTGTGTGTGTGTGTGTGTGTGTGTGTGTGTGTGTGTGTTTGTGTGTGTGTGTGGGGGGGGGGGTGTATGTGTGTGTGTGTGTGTTTGTGTAACTTTGTGTGTGTGTAACTGTGTGTGTAGCTGTGTGTGTAACTGTGTGTGTAACTTTGTGTGTAACTGTGTGTGTAACTGTGTGTGTAGCTGTGTGTGTATGTGGCCTCTCTGGAGAAGTTATTACTCAGATGCAGGGTTAGATGCAATCTTTTAATGCCTCAAGTCCAAGCTCTCCTCTATGCAGAGCCATTCCCAGGCTGCAGGTGACAGATTCAGCAAGAACAAGGAGGCCACTGGCACTGCAGGACAATACACTTGACCATCACACACCATGACCATCAGTCTCTCTCTACCACACACACACACTCACACACACACACACACACACATTCCCACACACACACACACATGCGGTATGATTAGTCTATATTGACAAACCCTTGTAATTCCACTGGTGATTAGTCTATGTTGACAAACCCATTTAATTCCACTGGTGATTAGTCTATATTGACAAACCCATGTAATTCCACTGGTGATTAGTCTATATTGACAAACCCATGTAATTCCACTGGTGATTAGTCTATATTGACAAACCCATGTAATTCCACTGGTGATTAGTCTATATTGACAAACCCATGTAATTCCACTGGTGATTAGTCTATATTGACAAACGCATGTAAATCCACTGGTGATTAGTCTATATTGACAAACCCATGTAATTCCACTGGTGATTAGTCTAAATTGTAGTCCAAACCATGACAGTGGTGAGACATGAGCCAAGCCATCAAGTGTATTTTAAACCACCAGTGCATGGGTGCTGAATTTTTTTCAGTACGTGTTTACTGACTACTTGGCACGCTCGTCTTGGCCGTTCACGTTGCTTATACTGCGTTTTATATTTGCAAAGTAAAACACTGCTTTAGTGATCAGAAGTGCAGACCTCGCTTACTCTGCCTCTCAGACTGGCTGTGCCCATCGTCAAACACACAGAGGAGAGATGGGGGGAGAAAAAATAAAAAAAATATATGATTTTTGAGTTTCCATGGAAACTGTGTGGGCATCTCTATCAAACAAGACTGCAAGAGATGAAATAAAAAAATGAGTGTGAAGGAGTGTGTGTGTGCTATGTGGATATAAATCCATATCACGATAAATTGACTGAATTGTCACAATAGTGATAAATTGAACGATAAGTTTAACATTAATGTGCAACAGTTATTTTATATTAACCTTAAAACCACTACTACTATACTATTACTTTGAATGTTGTTGCTATCAATTGGCCCATTAATAATCACCCATATTAGCAAACATATAATTCCAAACTTCACATTTCTCTAGCAGGGCCCTATAGGATATTTATTGTATTGAACGATATCAACAAAAATGTCCACGATAAGTTGCCGGTTTTTCATCCCAGCTCTAATGTGTGTAAGAGTGAGAGGGTGTGTACGAACAGAGAGGGAGAGAAAAAGAGAGGGTTTGGTGCGGAAGAAGTGAGAGAGCATGTTGTTTGAAAGAAATTGAGCCCGAGCTCTTGGGTAAGTGCTTTTTGAGACACGAGATAGCGAAGTGGACGTTTTCAAAGTCAGGCATCTGTAAGAAATGCAATAAATGTCACTTGTCTGATACTTTCATGCGGAACGCCATTTAATTTCTGTTCCTCTTACCTGTCTGTCTGTGCAGAGCGGCACACTGGATGTCTCTTAAATGTGCAAAGGAAGAAGGCTAGAAGTGTGGGTCCCAAAAATATATTCTCCCAAAACCGCCATAAAAAAGCCAGACTACGGTTTTCAACTGCACATGGGGACAAAGATCGTACTTTTTGGAGAAATGTCCTCTGGTCTGATGAAACAAAAATAGAACTGTTTGGCCATAATGACCATTGTTATGTTTGGAGGAAAAAGGGGGAGGCTTGCAAGCTGAAGAACATCATCCCAACCTTGAAGCATGGAGTTGGCAGCATCATGTTGTGGGGGTGCTTTGAGGGACTGGTGCACTTCACAAAATAGATGGCATCATGAGGAATGAAAATTATGTGGATATATTGAAGCAACTCAAGACATCAGTCAGGAAGTTAAAGCTTGGTCGCAAGTGGTTCTTCCAAATGGATAATAAATGGACCCCAAGCATACTTCCAAAGTTGTGGCAAAATGGCTTAAGGACAACAAAGTCAAGGTTTTGGAGTTGCCATCACAAAGTCCTGACCTCAATCCTATAGAACATTTGTGGGGAGAACTGAAAAAGCGAGCAAGGAAGCCTACAAACCTGACTCAGTTACACCAGTTCTGTCAGGAGGAATGAGGGGTAAAAATTATTGTGGGATGCTTGTGGAAGGCTACTCGAACTGTTTGACCCAAGTTTAACAATTTAAAGGCAATGCTACCAAATACTGTTATTCTGACCTTTCACATTCTTAAAATAAAGTGGTGATCCTAACTGACCTAAGACAGGGGATTTTTACTAGGATTAAATGTCAGGAATTGTGAAAAACTGAGTTTAAATGTATTTGGCTAAGGTGTATGTAAACTTCCGACTTCAACTGTAGCCTCAATCCTTCACTGGGAGCTTTAGCAGCAAACCCAGCTAACCAGCAGATTAAGGAGTAGCAGCTGTTTTGGGGGCCCTGCCAGTCAAATTCTGTAGTACCAAATCTAGTCAGGCAAACAGCAGTTGTCACCGGGGGGCTTGTGATTAGACATTGGCGTGGATGTGGCGTCGATGGCGTAAAGCTAATTTGGGATCAGCAGGGGGGCTGCTGTAGAGCAGTAATTCATGCTCAGAGGCTGTACAGAAAACCTAAACTAAAGCCTCCCTTCTCGTATTATTTTCCCATTTCTACAACACGAGTGAATAGTCGTTGACTTCGGAGCAGCCAGTCAAAATGCTGTGACACTGCTTTCATCATCATTAGCAGAAGCCAAATTAACCTCCTCACTGGGCACAGACGTCAATTCAACGTCTATTCCACGTTGTTTCAACGTCATGTCATTGAAATGACGTGGCAACAACGTCGATTTAACCAGTGTGTGCCCAGTGGGTCTGTTCGAATTGAGTGAGGGGAATAGGGAAGCGCTACAATGTGTTTAATGTGTAATAGCTTTCTTTGTGGGCTATAATTAAGCTGCCATTTTGTTTTTATCCTATTAAACTGCCATTTTGTTTTTACCCTCTCACTGCAATAGACGTGTGGGACTGGGAGGAAGAGCAGGAGATGTTGGCCAGCTCTACCTTTCAAGGTCACAGTTGGACCTTGGAGTGACATGGCTTCCCATCCAGGATTGTTTACTTGAAAGAGGATTGTGGGTACTGGGTAGGCTGGCGGTGTCTTCCCCTCTCCCACACTGGGTGTGGTAGGTGTCTTCTCAGTGGGGATAATCACTGTCATTTTGCTCAGTATGTAGACCCCAGCAGTATACCCTTGCTACTGCGCAGCACTGACCAGAACACACACAAGCGAACAAGCACATGCACACAAGGACGCAACAGGATCACATACCAGACCATTGGGTCTGCCAGTATTCATTTACATTTGAGTCATTTGGCACAGGTTGTTGCCATAGCACTACACAGCTGATCATGAAGATTTGATTATTTGAATCAGCTGTGTAGTTCTAGGGCAAAAACCAGAACGTGCACCCAGGAGCCCCAGGACCAAGTTTGGGAAACCCTGACTTAGCAGACTCTCTTACAGCAGCAATTAGGGTTAAGTGCCTTGCTCAAGGGCACAAACAGATTTTTCACCTAGTCGGCCCGGAGATTTAAACCAACAACCTTTCGGGTCATAAGCTTAACACTCTTAACTGCTACCGGCCACCCCACTGTGACTCACACACCTGAAAAACACTGGATGATGTCATAACCATCCCAGGATCCCATCAAACCTAGTCATTGACAGACCATACATTTTGTGCGCGGCTAATGCTACTGTCCACACTGCTATACATACTGGGCCAGACATTAAACACAGCATGAGGATCAATTTCAATGCACTGCAAGAACATACCACCCTATACATTAGTGGCAAACATTGGAACCAAAGAAGTGCATTGTTGGCCGGCTGGATGTTTCAGAAGGCTGTCCCAGGTCAGCTGTTATTCAAGGTTATCTCCAGTCCTCCCCACGGTCCTTCCTGTCCACTGGTTCTGGGTCAGCAGTAATAGGAGGTTGGAGTGGCCCCGCTTATTTATCATTTATCTCTCAGTGCTCATCATCCATGAAAAGTGCTGAAAACGTGGGCAGAAAATGGCATCTGGAATCCCGGGGCCCCGTAGCGTTTTACCAGAGACCCATCCATCACCCTGGCCCTATCGCTGGATCTTAATAACTACTGGCAAGTCCTCCAGCAGGGGAGGAGAGGAGAGCGCATCCTCTTTGCCGGGGAGACGATGATGGATGGAAGATAGAGGCAATATTGGTGAGAGAGGGTGTGGGTGGAGGGTGGTTTGTGATTGACTTAACGTTTAAGTGAGTCAAATTGTACATGCAAATTACATTGTAGCAATAGGGTACTTACAAGAACTCAGTATGCAGTACTATAAATACAATATTTGTATTGAATAGTACCATCTCCTCACAGTTCCTTTAATGTGCTTTTAGACGTGTTCATTAATGTACTGTAATTTCAGCGTAATGTTGCACCTGAACGATAGACTGCCATGGTTTTGGATTTAGACAAATCGTTATTATTCTTATTTTCTCTGTTAATGTGTGTGCATGTGCATGTGAATGTGCCTGTGTGTGAAAGGCGGAAATGAAATCTACATACTACAAGGTGTCTGAACCCAACACATAATCTTTGCAGTAAAAAAATCATCCCCAATTCTTATCCTTCTCAGAAACCCCACACTGTGCCTGCCACAGCTAAATATAGGATGTCTACAGGTCTCAGATACATGCTTCACTACAGGTGCGCCAACAGAGAGAAACATCAATCTGAGAGTCCAAGGAGAGAAAGTTAATGAGTGAAAATAGAGGGAGACGGGGAGAAAGGAGAAACAGTCGGATAGACACAGAGAAAGAGAAAAATGGTGAGAACACGGAGAGACGGAGGGAGAGAGGGGGAGGAAGGGAGGGGGAGGGAGAGAGGGGGAGGAAGGGAGAGGGAGAAAGCTCTAGAGCGGCACACACTGGTAACCAGGGACATGGTGATAAGCTGATAACCCCCTTAAGCATAACAGGATCCTTTACAATGGCCGATAATGTGGCTGCTTTTGTCTCATATTCATCCACTCTCCGTCTCTGCTGCTGTCGAGCTGCTGCCGAGCTCCCTGCCGCCCTTAATTGTGTGTGTTTCATTCTGTGAGGCATCGGATGTGGTGTGTATGTGTGTGTGTGTGTGTGTGTGTGTGTGTGTGTGTGTGTGTGTGTGTGTGTGTGTGTGTGTGTGTGTGTGTGTGTGTGTGTGTGTGTGTGTGTGTGTGTGTGTATGTATGCAATACAGAATGAAAGGGATGGAGACACAGGTTGCGTGAGAGAGAGAGAGACAGAGAGAGAGAGAGAGAGCGAGAGAGAGCGAGAGAGAGCGAGAGCGAGAGAGAGAGAGATTGTAGTTGGCCGAGCCCATCCATCACCAACTGGGCTAAACATTTTAAATTGGACTCATACTAGAGCTGCATACGGATGCAGAGCGGAGATGGAGGAGGTGAGGAGAGGAGGGACGGGGGGGTTGGAGAAGTTGAATTGGTTAGGCCTTCATTGAGTCAAACAGGTAATGAAGCATCCAATGTATTCCCCCATGCCCCCCACACTGTAAAATGTAATCCATGCCATAGAGGAGAGCATTAAGTAATGAAAGGATGGTTAACTGCTCTGGAGTGTGGGGACTAGGTGTGGTGGCGGAGAGAAGTGAGAAGACGAAGGGTTGAAAATGATTTATCAGGAACCACGCCACCATGACCGGCTAATAAATGAAAAAAAAACATACATCGACTCCTCTGAAGACAGAGCTCGCCAGGAAGAGAAGAGAGATTAATGTCAGGACTATATTTACATTTGAGTAATTGAGCAGTTTTTATCCAGAGCAACTTACAGTAGTGATTGGATATATCTTCACACTTTCTTTTCACCATGCTGGTCCCCCATGGGAATCAAACCCACAACCCTGACATTGAAAGCGCCATGCACTACCATCTGAGCCTCTCGGGACCTCTAGTAGGATTCATATGTTTCAAATATGTTGCACGCTGGGAACGTATTGGAAATGCTGCCAGAACGTCTCGACAATGCGGCCACGACATCAAAGTGGTGACACACACTCCCTCGCAACAGCACGGCCACATGGGTAAATAAGTCATATGCGGCGATCAAAGGCACGCTCTTAATGCAACTCCAGTCATCGGGCCGGAGTGGTTTCACACTTTTCCCCATCCCTAGCAAACACAGCTGATTAAACTAATTGCTTTCAAAACGGAAGAGCATGATCAGTTGATTATTGGAGTCAGGTGTGTTAGCGTGGGCTGGGTCAAAAGTGTGACACCAATCAGAGCTGGAGTTGCTCAACCCTGTTATAAATCAATGGAGCTCGACACTCTGGCTCTCTGAGAGTCTTTCTGAACAGATGGAGAAGCCTGAAAGGGCCCTTCTAACCTCGGTAGCCTTGTATCCATCCACCACGTCAGGGTCAGAGCACGACTGAGGGATGGTGGCGGAGAAGAGGGTGCTTCACTCAATGTCACAGCAGTCTATGTCAGGGCTCTCCAACGCTGTTCCTGGAGAGCTAACCTCCTGTAGAGCTACCCTCATGTAGGAGAAAAGCTTCAAGTTCCTTGTTGTACACATCACTGACAATCTAAAATGGTCCACCCACACAGTCACCTCTTCAAGTTCAGGAGGCTGAAGAACTTCGGCTTGGCCCCTAAGACTCTCACAAACTTTTACAGATGCACAATTGAGAGCACCCTGCACCGCCCTCAACCGCAGGGCCCTCCAGAGGGTGGTGCGTCACCGGGGGCAAACTACCTGTCCTCCAGGACACCTACAGCACCCGATGTCACAGGAAGGCCAAAAAGATAATCAAGGACATCAACCACCCGAGCCACGGCCTGTTCACCACGATAATAATCCAGAAGGCGAGGTCAGTACAGGTGCATCAAAGCTGGGGCCGAGATACTGAAAAACAACTTCTATCTCAAGGCCATCAGACTGTTAAATAGCCATCACTAGGTGGCTTCCACCCGGTTACTCAACCCTGCACCTTAGAGGCTGCTGCCCTATACACATAGACATGGAATCACAGGCCACTTTAATAAGGGAACACTGGTCACTTTAATAATGTTTACATACTGCTTTACTCATCTCATCTCATATACTGTATTCTATTCTACTCTACTGTATTTTAGTCTATGCCACTCTGACATTGCTCGTCCTAATATTTATATATTTCTTAATTCCATTCTTTTACTTTTAGATTTGTGTGTATTGTTGTGTATTGTTAGATATTACTGCACTGTTGGAGCTAGAATCACAAGTATTTCGCTACACCCGCAATACCATCTGCTAAATATGTGTACGTGACCAATGACTCCAACCTCTGTTGTAACTAACCCAATTCAGTTCATTATTAGAATCAAGTACGCTAGATTGGGGTTGGAGCATAAACCTACAGGACAGTATCTCTCCAGGAAGAGGGTTGGAGAACCCTGGTCTATGTCATATCACGTCTTCCTCTTTTAGGTAGGACATTAGCCCCTGCGTCGCACCTCCCGTACAGGGCTGTCTCGTAGCGTAGCGCCGTAGCCTTGTCCATACAAAAATACCCCCATTGTCAGTGAATGATGATGATATGAGTAACGGGCCCTCCCCTGTAAATGTGACAAGCGTTCTGCCTAAACAAATGGCCCTTTGCTCTCTCTGGAGAGACTGGAGAGAGAGCGAGAGGTCGGTAGCCAGCGGTCAGAGCCCAGTGTGCCGGGGCTATGGTTGTGCCTCTGCACTCTGGATCTGGATGTACAGTATAGTGTCACCTAGAGAGAGCGGGAGCATGGCAGCCTGCCAACGTCCCAAGGCTGGATAGAAATCTGGGGTCGTATGTATCAAGTATCTCAGAATACAAGTGCTGATCTAGGATCAGGCCTTCTCTGACAATGGAACCTTTTTCATTGTGATCTAAAAGGCTAAACGGACGGTAAATCATCACTCCTACTCTACGACACTTGATAAATGCTGACCCTGATCATTTCTGCCGCCAGGGTGAAGTGGAAATCGGGTAGAAAGACATCCGACAACTTTTTGTACTGAATGGCGATTTCACAAATAGAAGTTGAAGATTAAACATCGTGGGTGTGTTTTCGGGGCATAGAGACTTCATAGAGAGTTCTGGAATATACAGATTTGTACGAATACGGTTAATAGGAATTATTCTCATTCATGGTAACCATTTTGTTGAGCCGCCCCGTCGATGACAACTTCATTCAATTGTCAATTATTTCACCAAACAAATCTGTTGAGCCCCCAATCTAAATGAATATTGTGTTACTAGGCAACAAGGCACAGATAACAAGCCTGGCTCATGTAGTGATATGCTTCCAACTATCCCTGGAATGTGACACGGCTTGTAAGCACTACTTAGACCATGGAGCATGTCGACCCTCATCACGGCTGTGTATATGTTGCCTTTGATGACGGTAATGATGACGGTAAAGTGTCATCCCGTCACTCAGTCTCCGACGTGGTGTTGAAATCTGAAGCGGTGTAAAGCCACTCCTTGAGCGAGTGAGAAGAAAATGGGAAAGATAACGGTTTGTCTAAATCACAAACCGTGACAGTCTGGCGTTCTGGTGCAACATTACGCATGCTGAAATGTACATTAATGAACACGTCTAAAAGCACATTAAAGGAACTGTGGAGAGATGGTGCTATACAGTAATAAAGCTTTATTATCTCTATGCTGGAGTGAAGCCGTATAGAGAAAGGGGAAATATCTATAGTTGTGTGACATGCAATAAAATCTGGAAGAGTGCCTTGGCCCATTAACAGCAAAAGGGAACCGGCAAATGATGGGCACTAATGCATATTAAGCACAACTGCATTGTGCGGAGCTGCTCTCTACTCTTTGAGCAATACTTGAATGGATAATTGATTAAGCCATAAATTAGCACACTACAAACATGCAAATCAAAAGTGTGAGGACGTGCAATTTCTCACTTGCGCTACTCACCTGCAGATAGATGGGGGTTGTGCTCGTCCCTCGAGGACCCTGGGTTTGATTGGCATTGTGCTCAGAGAGTGGGAGTTTCCGTGCGTGTGTGCGCGTGTGTTCACTGCTGAGAGCCCAGCTGTGCTTCCTCAGCTGGCCATTCCATTTTAGGAGTTCATTTTTCCCGCTCTCCTAGCAGACAAGTCTCTGGGTCACAACTGCTGTGGAAGAACAAGCTCGGAAGACTGGCTTCAGTAGTGCCTCTCTAAACCAGTCATTCTCTGCCTCACAATAGTGATTATAACCCACTCATCTACATGTATGTAGCCGACTTAAACCCATCATACGATGTTCAAACAATGAAGCCAATGGAATTAACACTTCTAAATGCCTGACCCTTAACATGCATTCATTGAACCATTTGGGTCACCCAGAACAGGTGAAGGTCAACATTGTGTATTTTATTGACACCTGGGGTGCTACTTCCTGCACCTCTACTGGTCGGTGCAGGACACCACTTTCCGGCAAGATCCGTCGTAGCAAAAGGGAGAGAGGAATGGATAAAGCCAGCAGACATTTGACATTTCTCTGACATTTCCTTTCTACTCACTCCATTCTTTTGGACATTCACCCACTTGTAAACAGTATGATGGCTTTGTACAAAAGCCACAACTTCACAATAGAGACTGGAAAGCGCTAACCTTTCACAGTGCATACGGAACAAACGGAACCACTCCAAATCACTCACCCTTTGCCCCCCTCCCCCCGTACTAAAGTTTGTCACAATGGGCAAGATTATTAAGGTCAGGCACCAAAAAAACTATTAAGCACTTTTGAATTAAAACCAAGGTAAAGACAACTTTGTTTCTATGGTTGCGACAGCACGCTGGAGATATTTGATTGGAAGAAAATACCAGTGTATCAATTCATCATAGCGCTGGCCGAGAGGAGGGAATGATTGGATGCCTCATATGCTTTGTAGCAGATGTGTGTGCTCCCAAACCCACGCACGCAAACCATTAATTAGTCATCAGCTGCCTCTGCTACCATGATTATGCCATCACATCAAAGCCTGGGAAGTGGCTTGGCGTAAATGGAAATGAAGCATAAGCGCTGGCTTTGTCTTTGCCGCTTTCACAGTCTTACGTCATTCAAAAGGTCACCGTTTCCTTGGTAGAATCTGCAACATGGAATGCAACATGCATATTTTAATAATACAATTAAAAAACTTTAACCTTTATTTAACCAGGCAAGTGAGTTAAGAACAAATTATTTTATATAATGAAGGCCTACCTACTGGGTCAGCCACTGGAGCAAATTAGGGTTTAGTGCCTTGCTCAAGGGACACATCGACAGGTTTTTTTCACCTTGTCGGCTCGGGTATTTGAACCAGCGACCTTTCGGTTACTGGCCCAACCTGCTAAGCTACCTGCCGCCCTAACATCTAAAGATGTTCTTTGTTTCTCTTACATGGTGTTACAGTATCTTTGTTTCTCTTACATGGTGGTACAGTATCTTTGTTTCTCTTACATGGTGGTACAGTATCTTTGTTTCTCTTACATGGTGGTACAGTATCTTTGTTTCTCTTACATGGTGGTACAGTATCTTTGTTTCTCTTACATGGTGGTACTGCATCTTTGTTTCTCCTACATGGTGGTACAGTATCTTTGTTTCTCTTACATGGTGGTACAGTATCTTTGTTTCTCTTACATGGTGGTACTGCATCTTTGTTTCTCCTACATGGTGGTACAGTATCTTTGTTTCTCTTACATGGTGGTACAGTATCATTGTGTTATCTTTATTCATACATTTGGAGTGTGTGTTTTACTGTAAGATCAAATGGCACAAATCATTTAAGACCAAAAAGAAAAATCTATTTCATACAGGAAGCGAGAGAGCTCAGGTTGCTGCCCGACGCGATTCAATAGCCTAATGGTCCATTGGCTGCAAACGGAGAAAAACAAGAGGCTCAGTAATGAACACTGTCTGAGGGCAAAACAGGTAGAGAGAGGGGCTCTCTCTAAGCCCATCTGCGCTCATTCCTTACCAGACCCACCCTGGAACCACTTAAATCCCCCAGCCCACTATCTATGAGATCAACACAGGTAGGCACACAAACACGCATACAGGCAGGCACACACACACATGCACAGAAGGCTGTGAACACACACACACACAGTTGCCATGCACACTTGATCTTTAGTGTTGCTGCGTAAGCGTGTCAACACTCACCCAGCCATTTGGAGAATAGCTTCCACCCTTCTTACTGTATATAAAGCCTACCTACCATTTGTCACAATTATGGCTCAAACATACAGCCATAAAAAAAAAACTGTCTGATTAGGTCATAACTTTCTCATGTCTATGACATGACGTAAAGATAAAAATGCGGTCAAAATAGATAACGTGAAGGTGCATAAAGATGTACTTACCACAAATGTCTTGTTTGCTCTCCGTTACTCTCGTTTTTCTGTGGGCATTAGCGCAATTTAAAAAAAAAGAAGATGGTGCTGATTTACTGGCACATTGAACCATGTTGCGCGCCGTAGTTTAAGAACTACTTTTTGGTTCAATGACGCAATATGTGAATTCCAACATATTTTTGCACCTTCGCCATTGCATGAAGAGAAAAAGAACACTGCATGAACTAAAATGGACTGCGACCAATATTCTGCCACACTGCACGCACTGTTCTTTTTTTAACAAACAATTTTTTTAACCAGCTCATGTTTAAAACAAATACAACATGTAAAAGCACCACTGGAGATACAAATAAATCATCACTATAACTGTGACTCTGTTACCTCCCTGTCTCTGCACCTACAGCGGGTGAAATAAGTATTGAACACGTCACCATTTTTCTCAGTAAATATATTTCCAAAGGTGCTATTGACATGAAACCAACCAATTTTCACCAGATGTTGATAACAACCCAAGTAATCCATACATACAAAGAAACCAGAACAAATAAGTTCCGAAATTAAGTTATGTGTAATAATGTGAAATGACACAGGGAAAAAGTATTGAACACACTGACTGATATTTATTTAATACTTTGTACAAAATCCTTTGTTGGTAATGACAGCTTCAAGACGCCTCCTGTATGGAGAAACTAGTCGCATGCATTGCTCTGGTGTGATTTTGGCCCATTCTTCCAACTGTCTGTCTGTCACTTTGTCTGTCTGTCCAACTGTCTGTCTGTCACTGTATCTATCTGTCTGTCCAACTGTCTGTCTGTCACTCTGTCTCTGTCTGTCTGTCTGTCCAACTGTCAATTTCATGTCAATAGCACCTTTGGAAATATATTTACTGAGAAAAATGGTGTTGTGTTCAATACTTATTTCACCCGCTGTATATCACTGTCTGTCTGTCCAACTGTCTGTCACTCTGTCACTGTCTGTCTGTCCAACTGTCTGTCTGTCACTTTGTCTGTCTGTCTATCTGTCTGTCCAACTGTCTGTCACTTTGTCTGTCTGTCCAACTGTCTGTCTGTCACTTTGTCTGTCTGTCTGGCTGTCCAACTGTCTGTCTGTCACTCTGTCACTGTCTGTCTGTCCAACTGTCTGTCACTTTGTCTGTCTGTCTGTCAAACTGTCTGTCTCTCACTCTGTCTCTGTCTGTCTGTCAAACTGTCTGTCTGTCACTTTTTCTGTCTGTCACTCTGTCTCTGTCTGTCTGTCCAATTGTCTCTTTGTCACTTTGTCTGTCTGTCTGTCACGCTGTCTCTGTCTGTCTGTCCAACTGTCTGTCTGTCACTCTGTCTGTCTGTCTGTCTGTCTGTCTGTCTGTCTCTGTCTGTCCAACTGCTGTCTGTCTGTCACTTTGTCTGTCTGTCCAACTGTCTGTCACTGTATCTATCTGTCTGTCCAACTGTCTGTCTGTCACTCTGTCTCTGTCTGTCTGTCCAACTGTCTGTCACTCTGTCACTGTCTGTCTGTCCAACTGTCTGTCTGTCACTTTGTCTGTCTAACTGTCTGTCACTGTATCTATCTGTCTGTCCAACTGTCTGTATGTCACTCTGTCTCTGTCTGTCTGTCCAACTGTCTGTCTGTCACTTTGTCTGTCTGTCTATCTGTCTGTCCAACTGTCTGTCCAACTGTCTGTCACTTTGTCTGTCTGTCCAACTGTCTGTCTGTCACTTTGTCTGTCTGTCTGTCTGTCCAACTGTCTGTCTGTCACTCTGTCAATGTCTGTCTGTCCAACTGTCTGTTACTTTGTCTGTCTGTCTGTCAAACTGTCTGTCTCTCTCTCTGTCTCCTTCTGTCTGTCAAACTGTCTGTCTGTCACTTTTTCTGTCTGTCACTCTGTCTCTGTCTGTTTGTCCAATTGTCTGTTTGTCACTTTGTCTGTCTGTCTGTCACGCTGTCTCTGTCTGTCTGTCCAACTGTCTGTCTGTCACTCTGTCTCTGTCTGTCTGTCCAACTGTCTGTCTGTCACTCTCTCTGTCTGTCTGTCTGTCTGTGTCTGTCTGTCTAACTGTCTGTCTGTCACTTTGTCTGTCTGTCCATATGTCTGTCTGTCAAGCTGTCTCTGTCTGTCTGTCCAACTGTCTGTCTGTCACTGTGTCCAACTGTCTGTCTGTCACTCTGTCTCTGTCTGTCTGTCCAACTGTCTGTATGTCACTCTGTCTCTGTCTGTCTGTCCAACTGTCTGTCTGTCACTCTGTCACTGTCTGTCTGTCCAACTGTCTGTTACTTTGTCTGTCTGTCTGTCAAACTGTCTGTCTCTCACTCTGTCTCCTTCTGTCTGTCAAACTGTCTGTCTGTCACTTTTTCTGTCTGTCACTCTGTCTCTGTCTGTTTGTCCAATTGTCTGTTTGTCACTTTGTCTGTCTGTCTGTCACGCTGTCTCTGTCTGTCTGTCCAACTGTCTGTCTGTCACTCTATCTCTGTCTGTCTGTCCAACTGTCTGTCTGTCACTCTCTCTGTCTGTCTGTCTGTCTGTCTCTGTCTGTCTAACTGTCTGTCTGTCACTTTGTCTGTATGTCCATCTGTCTGTCTGTCAAGCTGTCTCTGTCTGTCTGTCCAACTGTCTGTCTGTCACTGTATCTATCTGTCTGTCCAACTGTCTGTCTGTCACTCTGTCTCTGTCTGTCTGTCCAACTGTCTGTATGTCATTCTGTCTCTGTCTGTCTGTCCAACTGTCTGTGTGTCAGTCTGTCTGTCTGTCTGTCTGTCCAACTGTCTGTCTGTCACGCTGTCTCTGTCTGTCTGTCCAACTGTTTGTCTGTCACTCTGTCTCTGTCTGTCTGTCTGTCTGTCTGTCTCTGTCTGTCCAACTGTCTGTCTGTCACTCTGTCTCTGTCTGTCTGTCCAACTGTCTGTGTGTCAGTCAGTCTGTCTGTCTGTCTGTCTGTCCAACTGTCTGTCTGTCACGCTGTCTCTGTCTGTCTGTCCAACTGTTTGTCTCTCACTCTGTCTCTGTCTGTCTGTCTGTCTGTCTGTCTGTCAAACTGTCTGTCTGTCACTTTTTCTGTCTGTCACTCTGTCTCTGTCTGTTTGTCCAATTGTCTGTTTGTCACTTTGTCTGTCTGTCTGTCACGCTGTCTCTGTCTGTCTGTCCAACTGTCTGTCTGTCACTCTGTCTCTGTCTGTCTGTCCAACTGTCTGTCTGTCCATCTGTCTGTCTGTCAAGCTGTCTCTGTCTGTCTGTCCAACTGTCTGTCTGTCACTGTATCTATCTGTCTGTCCAACTGTCTGTCTGTCACTTTGTCTGTCTGTCCAACTGTCTGTCTGTCACTGTATCTATCTGTCTGTCCAACTGTCTGTCTGTCACTTTGTCTGTCTGTCCAACTGTCTGTCTGTCACTCTGTCACTGTCTGTCTGTCCAACTGTCTGTCACTTTGTCTGTCTGTCTGTCAAACTGTCTGTCTCTCACTCTGTCTCTGTCTGTCTGTCAAACTGTCTGTCTGTCACTTTTTCTGTCTGTCACTCTGTCTCTGTCTGTTTGTCCAATTGTCTGTTTGTCACTTTGTCTGTCTGTCTGTCACGCTGTCTTTGTCTGTCTGTCCAACTGTCTGTCTGTCACTCTCTCTGTCTGTCTGTCTGTCTGTCTTTCTCTGTCCAACTGTCTGTCTGTCACTTTGTCTGTCTGTCCATCTGTCTGTCTGTCAAGCTGTCTATGTCTGTCTGTCCAACTGTCTGTCTGTCACTGTATCTATCTGTCTGTCCAACTGTCTGTCTGTCACTCTGTCTCTGTCTGTCTGTCCAACTGTCTGTATGTCACTCTGTCTCTGTCTGTCTGTCCAACTGTCTGTGTGTCAGTCTGTCTGTCCAACTGTCTGTCTGTCACGCTGTCTCTGTCTGTCTGTCCAACTGTTTGTCTGTCACTCTGTCTGTCTGTCTGTCTGTCTGTCTGTCTCTGTCTGTCCAACTGTCTGTCTGTCACTTTGTCTGTCTGTCCAACTGTCTGTCTGTCACTTTGTCTGTCTGTCTGTCTGTCTGTCTGTCTGTCTGTCCAACTGTCTGTCTGTCTGTCACTCTGGCTCTGTCTGTCTGTCCAACTGTCTGTCTGTCATTCTGTCTCTGTCTGTCTGTCCAACTGTCTGTCTGTCTGTCTGTCTGTCTGTCTGTCTGTCTGTCTGTCTGTCTGTCCAACTGTCTGTCTGTACAACTGTCTGTCTGTCACTCTATCTCTCTCTGTCTGTCTGTCTATGATTCACTTTGTTCTCCCTTGTTGTCACTCTTGAATTCAACATACAACCTTCTGTGTTTGTCAAAGAACGATGCCGGGACTCGTTTAAGTGGATGATAATATATTTCCAGCTCTGTGCTTCGTTTGACAGTGCCACGCTCGTATGCGTATCTTTCTTTCAGGGAATGAAACAAACGGGACTTTCTAGGCTTCAGTGCAGTGGCTATGTAATGTAATCCGACACCAGACTCACTTGTTACTAGAGCTCATAAACTCACTTGCTGGGCTGAAGAGACTGAGATTCAGAAGCGAATAAACATTGATGAAACAATTAAAATACACAGTCCCCGAATGTACCTTTATTGTAATACATGATGACTTGTGTTTAGTAAAAAGCACTGTATAAATATCTAGTAGATGTCTATTGCCTTAACTTGTTAAATCGATTTCAATCAGTGTAGATTAAGGGTTAAAGACAGGTTAAATAAGATTTTTTAAGCCTTGAGACAATTGAGACATGGATTGTGTATGTGTTCCATTCAGAGGGTGAATGGGCAAGACAAAAGGTTTACAGTAAGTGCCTTTGAACAGGGTATGGTAGTAGGTGCCAGGCAAGAATTGCAATGCTGCTGGGTTTTTCACACTCAACAGTTTACCGTGTGCATCAAGAATGTTCCACCACCCAAAGGACATCCAGGCAACTTGACATAACTGCATTAGAGTCAACATGGGCCAGCATACCTGTGGAACGCTTTGGATACCTTGTAGAGTCCATGCTGTTCGGAGGGCAAAAGATGGCACATGGGCCACCGGCCATGTCCATTTTATAATGTATTATATTTTTTTGTGGGGGAGGGGAAATTTCGACCAGCCCACCCTAATAAAAGATGATCCGGCCCTTCTGGCATTTGCCAGAATTGCCAGACGGCCAATCCGGCCATGTACTGATGAGATGGCCCACCCTCAATAGATAAAACGTTTAAAACATTGCTGTCACGACTCCCTCCGAAGTCGCCCTCTCTCCTGGTTCGGGCGGCTTTCGGCGATCGACGTCACCGGCCTTCTAGCCACTGCCGCTCCACACGTCATTTTCCATTGGTCTTGTCTTGTCTCCTTTCACACCTTGTTAAGATTCCATCATCATTATGTGTATGTGTACCCTCTGCTCCCCCCCATGTCCTTTATTGTTGTTTGTCAGAGTATTGTCCACACTGGAATCTCATGTTCCCCGGGTATTGTACACCTGTGTTTTTTTCCGGGCC
This sequence comes from Thymallus thymallus, assembly GCA_023634145.1. NCBI lineage: Eukaryota > Metazoa > Chordata > Actinopteri > Salmoniformes > Salmonidae > Thymallus > Thymallus thymallus. The sequence goes on along the minus strand of CM042393.1, from coordinate 34,757,783 downwards.
TTGTAGTACCTATGTATTCATTTTGTTGCCCGACGCTTGTACGTCGTCTGCTCTCGTGTGACTATTAAACTATCTTCCATTGGAACTCTCTCCTGTGCCTGACTCCCTCACACCCACTACACCTGACAATTGCTGGAAAAATGCACTTAATCCCCAGACTAGGGCTCTTTTTTAGCAGTACTGTCCATAAGAGAAGCCCCCTCCAAACCCGCCACACTTAATTGACCCTGTCAAACTACCCCCCTACAACCCCCCCCCCCCCCCCCCCCCAGCCTACTGTAGCTGTTGGCTTGTAACGGCAAAAAAAAGAGACAAAAATACAAATAGTTTATCTGAGAGTGATACATCTTCCCCATGTTGACGTGCTATGCACTGCAATAGCATGGTCTCGTGGGACGGTGTGCCTAGGGAGCGGTCCCTATAGCTGCTGCGTAAGCGAGCCATCACTGCCCCCGCGGAGCAGAAGGCAGAGGGGGGTAAATGCAATCGTTGCCAGGAGGATGTAACAGTGGTTAGGGGTGGGGATCTCATCCCGTCATCATCTAGCATAACTGATTACAGATACAAAGGTACTATTTATTGTTTATTGAGCACCGGTGTGTGTAGCTGAGCGCCACCTGTTCAAAGTGTCGTGGCTCGGGGCAGACGTACGCTGTAATGGAAGAAACACGCAACACATTTTAGCGATCTCTTGTCCATTATTAGACTGATCGCCTAGTACTGTTAAGAATCGTTAGATTGTGCTCTGTGCGTTAATATCTGTGAGCTCACTGTGTTTGTATCTCAAGAAGCTTAGACGTGTACTTATCTTCATGATTGATATGTTGGTTTGTTCCACATCTGCATGGTATAAGAGCCTGACCAGGCAGAGCCAGCTAGAGCTGGAGTGCCAAGAGGGCAGGCAGGCAGGCAGGCAGGGCCTCCGCTCTCTCGCCTCGCCTCGCCTCCCAGCTATGCTAAGTCTAAAATGCTAAGCTAACGCAGTGCAAGGGTTCAGTTTCTACTTTATTGTCTTATTTTCTACACTTTTCTATTTTTTCTTATTTTTTAGACTCTTTCTCTGTACAAAGCCATTAATCTTTGCTAAAAAATAAAATAGAACTAGTTGCAACTGTCTACCATCCTCCTGTCCAGTCACTTGGCGCCTTAGACGCCTTAGACACTCCAAACGGTATGCCTCCGTACAGGGAGGAAAAACACCTCAATACTCTGTCACAGAGAGAATATATCAGTGTTCAATAGTAGCTTAGCAGTGATTAGTACTTTTTTAATATGGGAACAATAGCACTTTTACACCTTGGGAAATGATACACGTCTGATTGAAATTCATATTTATCTGTCTTTGACGTTGGCTTGTATGTTGAATCATCTGTTGACTCAAACCCAACTGTGCAAATTACTTAGAGTTATAATGAAATGTCTGGAGGATATTTCTCCTCTGACTAAGGCCATTTTACTGCTCATCAAAATGCCAAGATGGAAGAGTGACACCCAGTGGTCGTCTCAATCTCTCCCCTCACGAGGGAGGAGGTCTGTGGATTTACTGCTGATACCTGCTGACAGGATCACGGCAGGGCCTCAGCTGCTGCATGTATGAATAATAATTAAAATAGATCATGCATAAATGCATACATATGAGATAAATAAAGTCCAAGATCCAATCATTTTTGCCAGCTCTCTCTCTCTCTCACGGGCTACGTATCCATAATAGATTCCCCTCTGAAGTAATCTCCAGAACTCAGTTTTATCCATTCCTCCATTTGCAAGCTATTTTTATCACAAGGCACTGACGCAGACAAGCAGTATCAGACTCATCCACCCCTCTCTCCCAACCCAGTACCCATCTCTCACTTCATAACTCGGGCTCCAGCAGAACCATTCCTCACTCCACCCACTCTCCCACATCCTTCACTCCAGCCCTCTCTTCCAACCCAGAACCCATTCATCACTCCTCCCCTCTCTCCCTCCCCAAAAGCCATCTCTCACTCCACCCCTCTCCCACCCCAGAACCATCTCTCTATACCTCTCACTACCCAAAAACCCATGCCTCAATCCACTCCTCTCTCCCTCCCACAACCCATCTACCACTCTGTATCTCTAAGTCACTACCCCAAGAACCAATGCCTCACTCAATACCTCTTCCACCCCAAAACCCATCCCTCACTCACTGCACCCCTCTTCTTAACCTCAAACCCATCCCTCACTCCATCCCTCTCACTCCCACACCACAATACATATACCACCACCTCTCTTTCTCTCTCCAGCCCCAGGACCCATCTCCCACTCCATACATCCCACTGCACCAGAACCCATCCGACATGCTCCATTACATACTGCGTGTTCCAATTAAGCCTGACTCCATTAGCTGTCAGAACATGGCGCTGCCCTGCGGAACGGGAACCCGTCAGTCAGGGGATCCTCGACGGGACGTGGGGGTAGATGTGAAAGACAACCAGGAAAGGCATTGTCCCACACCAGCACGGTTACCGGAGTAGAGAACTCAAGCAGACACGCTGTAAATATCATCATGGCAAAAGGGGGAAGAATTTAAATGGCACACAAGCACTGATTGCAGCTTATGGCAAAGATCTGTCTATGTTTTTCTGCTTATGGGTGATGAGGTTGACGTGTGGCCCCACTATGGGTATTCTCTATGAGAAAACATGGGATACACCTCTGTTGCAGACAGTATTGGCCAACGGCTAAAATGCATAAACACATTATTAAAACACATTCATAACATAAATGTAACAACACACAGGACAATGAAGTGGAATCCTGGGTAATCGAATCAAAAGCCATCTCCCCTGACAAAGCGAAGTTGTTGAGAGGCTCAATATGTTCCCTCAGTCCCAGAGTGAAGCCCACTGATATACCCAAGTACAATCTGAGGATTACTAGGGAGGGGAGAGGGTAAGATGCATTAGACGGGACTCCAAATGGGTAATGAAGGAAATTAATGAGAATAGCCAAGGTTCCCATTCCAGCCGGGCCTGACTCAATGAATGCAGGTACAGTACAGTAATTTCATTTGCAATGAGATGGATCTGGAGGTCGACCATTTTAAGCGGCTAGGCTGGCAATCTGGGGAAAAAAGGGTAATATTAATTCAACTTGGTCTGGTCAATATAATTATTCCTGACTCAGTCCCCAGGTACCTATTGAATTATTTTACTTATATTAGACATGTCCACCAATACAACACCAGAGCCAGATATTCTAAAATTCACTGTTTTTAGAATAAATGTTTATACACCGGCGCTGTTAAGTGGAACTAACTTCCACAGCAACTCAAAGCCATGCCGACTTTTTGTGATATCCCTGTCAAGTTTTTAAAATGTACAGTACCAGTCAAAAGTCTGGACACACCTACTCATTCAAGGGTTTTTCTTTATTTTTACTATTTTGACTGGTACTTTTGACTGGCACTGTATGTCCTGTGAGTATGTGTTTTTTTGTTTTGTTTTACTGACAAATAAAATCAATCAATCAAGGCTCAAAGTGGAGCTTCCCATACTGAAGCAAAACCTCAAGATTGTCTAAATCCCAGATTCGTGATTCGTGTAGCGAGTCTGTCACAAATCTGTCATGGTCACAACTAGAGCGGGAACGATACCTGTAGCGCCACACTCGTTAGTACCGAGGCAAAGAAACAAATGTTTGAAACAAACATCATTATGTTGTCATTGGGAGTCGCATTTATTGATATTCCAAGCTATAGTACACAACATCTTACATACAGCAGGTTTTTTAAAGGACCAAAAGAGTTTGGTCTGCTTCGTGTTTTCATTTTTGACATGGAAAAAAGATTGTGACAACCTGGGCGACCTGAATACTGTAATACAAAACCAGAAAAGGGAAAGAAAAATCAATAGCACCGCCTAGAAACACTCACATAGAGTAAATGGTTTTATGGTGTAGCCATCCTAGAAACACTCACATAGAGTAAATGGTTTTATGGTGTAGCCATCCTAGAAACACTCACATAGAGTAAATGGTTTTATGGTGTAGCCATCCTAGAAACACTCACATAGAGTAAATGGTTTTATGGTGTAGCCATCCTAGAAACACTCACATAGAGTAAATGGTTTTATGGTGTAGCCATCCTAGAAACACTCACATAGAGTAAATGGTTTTATGGTGTAGCCATCCTAGAAACACTCACATAGAGTAAATGGTTTTATGGTGTAGCCATCCTAGATTGGATCCTTTTATCTTCATTCAGACCCAAGGCTTGGATGATGGGACCCATTTCTTAGTTGTGTAAAACATTTTGCCCTCGGTTTGTCAGAGTTTGGGTAAGCAACAACTGGACACAATACACAATATGGGTGATGGGACACTAAAACAGGAGAATCTTAACAAATGCTATTTGTCACATGCGCCGGATACAACTGGTGTAGACTTTACCGTGAAATGCTTATGAGCCCTTCCCAAAAATTCAGAGTTTAAAAATAAAATAGTAACAAGAGGAATAAAATAAAATACACAAGATTGGAGCTATACAGTGCATTCGTAAACTATTCAGACCCCTTGAATGTTTCGCCATTTATTACATTACAGCCTTATTCTAAAATTGATTAAATAGTTTTTTACCCTCATAAATCTACACACAACACCCCATAAAGACAAAGCAAAAACTGGTTTTTAGAAGCAAAAAATAAAAAAAATTATAATATCACATTTACATAAGTATTCAGACCCTTTACTCAGTACTTTGTTGAAGCACCTTTGGCAGCGATAACAGCCTCAAGTCTTCTTGGGTATGAAGCTACATCTGTATTTAGGGAGTTCCTTCCATTCTTCTCTGCAGATCCTCTCCCACTCTCGTGTTGGATGAGTAGCACAGCTATTTTCAGGTCTCTCCAGAGATGTTAGATCGGGTTCCAGGCTCTGACTGGGCCACTCAAGGACATTCAGAGACTTGTCCCTAAGCCACTCCTGCGTTGTCTTGGCTGTGTGCTTAGGGTCATTGTCCTGTTAGAAGGTGAACTTTCACTCCAGTCTGAGGTCCTGAGCACTCTGGAGCAGGTTTTCATCAAAGATCTCTCTGTACTTTGCTCTGTTCGTCTTTCCCTCGACCCTGACTAGTCTCCCAGTCCCTGCCGCTGAAAAACATCCCCTAACCATCATGCTGCCACCACCATGCTTCACCGTAGGGATGGTGCCAGGTTTCCCCCAGATGTGACCAGAGAAGGCTATCAGACCAGAGAAGCCTAGTGGTTAGAGCATTGGGCCAGTAAACGAAAGGTTGCTGGTTTGAATACCCGAGCCGACAAGGTGAACAAAAAAACCTGTCGATGTGTCCATGAGCAAGGCACTTAACCCTGTAGGTAGGCCGTCATTGTAAATAAGAATTTGTTCTTAACTGACTTGCCTAGTTAAATAAAGGGTGTAGCGAAATGCTTGTTGTGTACAGGTTAGAAGAAGAAGGCTAATGTTAAACTAGCTAACGTTGCCCTTGAAAGGAAGTTACGCTAGCGAGCAAGCATTTTAGCCAGGTAGCCTAAGACAACAAAAAATAAAAGTGTGTACTGTATGACAAAGTGATAGACTGTTTAGTCAACATGAAAGAGAGGAGGACGGCATTGGCGTTTCTCTAAAAGTAGGCTGAGTCAACATGTTTTTTTCTACTCGCACGAACACTCATGCACGCACACACACATATGCACACAGAAGTCAGAAACATGGACAGCCACAACATATTTAGCTTACATTGATTGAACTAAATCGTTTTTGGTATCTTTGAGTTGTCACTGTATTAGACTAAGCTTAGGTGATTTGATTATGTTGAAATGTTGAAGTTGAAATGGTGCTGGAATAGTGGAGGCAGCTCCTGTTTTCTTTGTAACTCTCCATGGTTCTAAATCAATAGTTGTTTAGTGGTCCGAAAATGTCGGAAACATTAACTTACTTGACCATGCTGTAGGCAATGTAACTGTTTGTTACATGCAATATGCTTTGCGGACTTCACCGAACAGAGGTTGCTCTCCTGTTTTGTGATGAAACAAAGGTGTAGTTGAATTTATTCTACCACTGTGTCTTCTTATTGTTTTGGCCTTAGGCCTAAGTGTCAAGGCATATGAACTAACAGGTTATAGAGCAAACAACGCAATTATCACGGGTTGTAATATGGCTTGCACCGCTACCTTGTGTGTGCGTGTGTGCACATGTGTGGCGGAGGCGGGGTACGGCCTGTACAGAAACACACTATTCATTCCCTGCCTGCCTTGTACAGTGGCAAGAAAAAGTATGTGAAGCCTTTGGAATTACCTGGATTTCTGCATAAATTGGTCATCAAATTTGATTTGCTTCACAACAATAGAAAAATACAGTGTGCTTATACTAATAACACACAATTTATTGTATTGTTCTTGTCTATGCTGAATACATCATTTAAATATTCACAGTTTAGGTTGGAAAAAGAATGTGAACGCCTAGGCTAATGACTTCTCCAAAAGCTAATTGGAGTCAGGAGTCAACTAACCTGGAGTCCAATCAATGAGACGGGATTGGAGATGTTGGTTAGAGCTGCCCTGCCTTATAAAAAAAAATCACAACATTTTTGTTTGCTATTCACAAGAAGCATTGCCTGATGTGAACCATGCCTTGAACAAAAGAGATCTCAGAAGACCTAAGATTAAGAATTGCTGACTTGCATAAAGCTGGAAAGAGTTAAAAGCCTTGATGTTCATCAGTCCACGGTAAGACAAATTGTCTATAAATGGAGAAAGTTCAGCACTGTTGCTACTCTCCCTAGGAGTGGCCATCCTGCAAAGATGACTGCAAGAGCACAGTGCAGAATGCTCAATGAGGTTAAGAAGATTCCCAGAGTGTCAGCTAAATCCCTGGAATGTACTAACATCTCTGTTGACGAGTCTACGATACTTAAAACACTAAACAAGAATAGTGTGCATGGGAGGACACCACGGAAGAAGCCACTGCTGTCCAAAAAAAACATTGCTTCACGTCTGAAGTTCGCAGCGCTACTGGCAAAATATTCTGTGGACAGAAAGTTGAGTTGTTTGGAAGGAACACACAGCACTATGTGTGGAGGAAAAAAGACACAGCACACCAACATCAAAATCTCACCCCAACTGTAAAGTATGGTGGAGGGAGCATCATGGTTTGGGGCTGTTTTGCTGCCTCAGGGCCTGGACAGCTTGCTATCATCGAAGGAAAAATGAAATCCCAAGTTCATCAAGACATTTTGCAGGAGAATGTAAGGCTATCTGTCCGCCAATTGAAGCTCAACAGAAGTTGGGTGATGCAACAGGACAACCACACAAAACACAGAAGTAAATCAACAACAGATTGGTTTCAACAGATGAAAATACGCCTTCTGGAGTGGCCCAGTCAGATTCCTGACCTCAACCCGATTGAGATGCTGTGGCATGACTTCAAGAGAGTGGTTCACACCAGACATCCCAAGAATATTGGGAAACAGTTTTGTAATGAGGAATGGTCCAAAATTCCTCCTGACCGTTGTGCAGGTCTGATCCGCAACTACAGAAAACGTTTTGTTGAGGTTATTGCTGCCAAAGGAGGGTCAACCATTTATTAAATCCAAGGGTTCACATACTTTTCCCACCCTGCACTGTGAAAGGGTCACTGTTTTATTGTTGTGACTTAGATGAAGATCAGATCAAATGTTATGACCTAGTTATGCAGAAATCCAGGTATTTCCAAAGGGTTCACATACTTTTTCTTGCCACTGTAGCTGTCAACTGCTGAGTGGAGAAGCAGGAACTTATTTCTGACAAGACACTTTTTTCTACCCCAAACTCCCCCCCCCCCCACCCCCACTCTGACACAAAGCGATCTCTTTCTGCTGACTGGCCACTTCCAGGAGCAGGTGGCAGAAAGCAGAGGTAAAAAAAAAAAGAAGAGAATCAGTCCACTGAGAAGTTTATGTCCTCCCACCGCTCCTCACACTCCTCTGTTCTCCCCTCCGTTTCCCTACGTATCGCCCGTTTCCCTATATATCGCCCGTTTCCCTACGTATGCAGCAGGGATTACATTTTATCGCCTGTATAGTTTGTGTCCGTAGGAGAGGCGTATCTTTGTAAGGACATTGACAGTACCACAGGAGCTTTCTAGAGCATTTCCACATGCAGGGAAAAGTTGTCACATTTCTCCACCACCTGTACTGAAGTACTGTGTCTTCTGGGTAGCCTAACCCCTCATAGCACCCAAAGGAAACCCAGCTGATAGGATATTCAGTCAAGGAGAGGGCATTTACTTGAGGTATACAGGAGTGGTTACCATAGAGGATTAAATAAAGTCTTTGCAAACACAAGTACTCTCTCTGTCGTCCCAAAGGCATTGCTTTTCATTCTATAATCAGATTAGACTGAGTGCCACTCTCTCGCTCTTTTTATGCATTTACAAAGGTCAGGGGTGTAAAGTACTTAAGTAAAACATACTTTAAAGTACTACTTAAGTAGTTTTTGGGGGTATCTGTACTTTACTTTACTATTTATATTTTTGACAACTTTTACTTCACTACATTCCTAAAGAAAATAATGTACGTTTTTTCCCCCTGCCACCCAAAAATACTCGTTACATTTTGAATGCTTCGCAGGACAGGAAGATAGCCAATTCACAAATTATCAAGAGAACATCCCTGGCATCTCTACTGCCTCTGATCAGACATCATTTTGTTTGTAAATGATGTCTGACTATTGGAGCGTGTCCCTGGCTATCTGTAAAAAAAAAAATAATACATAAGAAAATGGTGCCGTCTGGTTTGCTTAATATAAGGAATTTGAAATAATTTATACTTTCACTTTTACTTTTGATACTTAAGTATATTTAGACCTTTACTCAAGTAGTATTTGAGTAACTTTTACTTGAGTCATTTTCTATTAAGGTATCTTTACTTTTACTCATGTATGACAATTGGGTACTTTTTCTATCACTGGCAAAGTTAGTGCATGCATCCATGATCCCTGTACCTGACATGCATCGAAGACTCACCAGCAAGAATGAGGGGAATCAAGGCAGTTGTATACAAGAGGGTTGTTGGAAACATCCCCAAGGAGCCAGAGCCTGCACTCTACAATTATGTGGATCAGATGGAGAGCATGAGGATTTGAGCTGAACATGGTGTCACGACTCCCTCTGAAGTTGCCTCATCTTCTTGTTCGGGCGTGCTTCGACGCTCTTCGTCACCGGCTTTCTAACCACTGCCGCTCCCTCCTTCATTATCCATTGGTTTTGTCTTGCCATTACATCATGTTATATGTTCCCTCTGTCCCCTCAGGTCCTTGTCAGTTATTGTTCATTGTGTACTTGTTCGCCCATTGTGCGATCGCACTCCGAGTTCATTTTGTTACTCGTGTTTATTGTATTCGGGCTTCGCCCGTGTATTTGTGCGGCAGGCGGTTGCCTGGTTATTTGGATTCTATTTGGAGACGTATTAAATACTCAGTTTGCTCCACACCATCTCCTGCGCCTGGCTCCCTTCATTCTCCACATTATCACACATGGAGGTATCACAGAGGTGCTGTCATTTTCCATCTTGATGGGGTTGGCTGGGGATTATCTATAGTCACGTGATGTGACACCCTTAACTAACCAGCAGGAGGTTGGATCAACAGGTAGTTGGAGTGGAGAGTGAGGCACTAAGCAGGGCATCGACTGTTGACCTACATGTATCAAATGGGGACATGGGGTTAAACAGAGATTAAAAAGTAAACTTCCTGTCAAACAGACTCAGTTTCAAAGACATTACACATAGTAGGAACCAGTGACATGCAGTGCTGGGTAAGCACGGGCTATTATCAAAGCCAGATTTACTCACAAATAAACCTTGTTGAAGCCCAACTTCACCATACAACAGATAGCTCCAATAACCAGAATGACTTAGGATATCGCTGCTGGGTCCCGTGTGTATCAGGAATGGTCCACCACCCAAAGGATATCCAGCCAAACTGTGGTAAGCACTGGCGTCAACATGGGCCAGCATCCCTGTGGAGCGTCAAAAAAGTGTCTAATCAAAACGAAATTCTAGCTTGGCAAATCAAATTAATTCAAAGGGATGTTGTATATTCCCATGATTCAACAATAGCCTAACCTCGCAAATTGGCCTACCTTTACTTGTAAATGAAGTCAATTTGTGTGTCCTTCCCTCTCAGTGACAAAGTTGGAGACTCATCCCCAAGGCCTCGTTCGGTTCCATTTTCAAACTGACATAAAAAGTCATTCCCATTCACATTATGTCCACAAGGCAAAGTAAATTTACTCAAGTGGACAGTCCAGTACTCACTGTTCGTCTGCCCAACAGTTAGCAGTGAGGGAGATGTTGGTTGCCTTTCATGTTACGTCTTACGCTGCCGCTGTCTGGTCTTAACTTTCATTACAGTTGACATTCCACTCTTCGAACCCTCCAAACTGCACGTTACATTATTCCAACTTAGAAAATGAAAAAAATGTAAAAGTTTGTTTTTCTAGCTAGTTCGTTCAATTCAAGGGATGCGAACGCAAAATTATTTTGACACGCAAAAATGTGCAGAGCTTAACAGACAATACCCACACAACATGTTTAGGAAATATGCATGTACAAATCGGTTTAATGCAATGAATGAAGCTACTTCAAGATTGGCAAAGCACCAACGACTGTTCACCCTGTCCATTAACAGCGCCTGGAGTCAGGAACGGCCGCGGAGTCAGGGATTTTTTTGATTTTGAGCATTAACAGAATCATTAAGAAAAAACATTAGATAACAATAATACAATAAACAGTGCCTTCAGAAAGTATTCAGACCCCTTCACCTTTTACACATTTTGTTACATTACAGGTTACATCCTTGTTCTAAAAATGATTAAATATTTTGTTTTTCCTCAGCAAAAACAGGTTTTTAGAATTGTTTCCTAATCTATTAAAAATTAAAAAAACAGAAATAACTTATTTATAATTATTCAGACCCTTTACTATGAGACTCGAAATTGAGCGCGGGTGCATCCTGTTTCCATTGATCATCCTTGAGATGTTTGTACAACTTGATTGGAGTCCACCAAAAAAGGTCTGCAGCATTGAAGGTCCCCAAGAAACCAGTGGCATTCATCATTCTTAAATGGAAGAAGTTTGGAACCACCAAGAACTGAGCAATCGTGGGAGAAGGGCCTTGGTCAGGGAGGTGACGAAGAACCCGATGCTCACTCTGACAGAGCTCCAGAGTTCCTCTGTGGAAGGACAACCAGAAGGACAACCATCTCTGCAAGACTCCACCTATCAGGCCTTTATGGTAGAGTGGCCAAACGGAAGCCACTCCTCAGTAAAAGTCACATGACAGCCTGCTTGGAGTTTGCCAAAAGGCACCTAAAGGACTCTCAGACCATGAGAAACAAGATTCTCTGGTCTGATGAAACCAAGATTGAACTATTTGGCCTGAATGCCAAGCGTCACATCTGGAGGAAACCTGGCACCATTCCTACAGTGAAACATGGGGGTGGCAGCATCATGCTGTGGGGATGTTTTTCAGCGGCAGGGACTGGGAGACTAGTCCGGATCGAGGGAAAGATGAACGGAGCAAAGTACAGAGAGATCCTGGTTTCCATAGCCGAGCAGCCGCACACAAGCCTAAGATCACTCTGGAGCAGTGGAAAAGAGTTGGAGTGATGAATGCTACCTGCCCCAATGCATAGTGCCAACTGTAAAGTTTGGTGTAGGAGGAATAATGGTCTGGGGCTGTCTTTCATGGTTCGGGCTAGGCCCCTTAGATCCAGTGACGGGAAATCTTAACGCTACAGCATACAATGACATTCTAGACGATTCTGTGCTTCAAACTTTGTGGCAACAGTTTGGGGAAGGCCCTTCCCTGTTTCAGCATGACAATGCCCCCGTGCACAAAGCGAGGTACATACAGAAATGGTTTGTCGAGATCTGTGTGGAAGAACTTGACTGGCCTGCACAGAGCCCTGACCTCAACCCCATCGAACACCTTTGGGATGAAATGGAACGCAGACTGCGAGCCAGGCCTAATTGCCCAACATCAGTGCCTACCTCAATAATGCTCTTGGGCCCCGCAGCATTGTTCCAACATCTAGTGGAACCAACTACCCTTGCGTTACAAGCAGCTTGGCCTATTATAACAGCTTTTTTAAAATGAGATTATGACTTCCCTACCTACCCTGACTGCACGTCACTGGTAGTAACTCTCGCTGGAAGTTACGTGGAGGCTAGGCCCCAAGAAAATATAAAAATCTCACTGCAATCATTCTATGAAAACATAAGACAACATCTGAGGCAGTTTGCAATCATTGAGCACAGAGTGTATTCAACATCAACAAAATAATCATTGTAAGACTAAGAACGAACCCTACTGAGAAGGAAATTACCATTCAGCATCTCCAGTACAACATTGGGCAATCAGCCACCCTTCACTTTCAACACTGTTACAGATCTTATGATGGCGTAATCACAGAGTTCACAAGAGGAACGGGGCGACGTCTGTCGCATTCTATTTATGTATTAGTTTGATTGTGTGGTTACCAGATGCAAATGTCGGCTGTAAGTCAATCGTGTTCGGAAATTATGAAGGGCTTTGCCAGGCAAATGACTAAACTGAAAGAGGAAATAAAAATATTGTGCCCACCCATGGTGAATTCATGAAGGAAGACGGGAGGACAGTGGGGCGCGAGGAGATTGATAAAACATAAAAAGAGGTAAAAGTCAGCATCATTTTTTTCCTTCTTCTTGGCTATCAAGTCAAAGTCTTGGGAACACTCCGTACATCATCAGAAGGAGCCGGCCAGGGAGGAGGGGATGGTGGGGTCGAGGTGTATAAATAAAGAGCGGATGAGCAATCTTTCCTGGTGCTTATCAATCACTGTGTAATGTTGAGCACCGAGCCCCAGAACCGTGACTCACTCACTTTGGCAGTAAATAAACTAAACCAAAGGGGCCGCTTCCCACAACACACCGCGCCTGTTCCATCATTCCCCATTCCCCAGGTCAGCGACCGACGCGGCGTGTCTACGAATGACTGTTCACATCTCGGAGTGGTGACGGTAGGTGCTTATTCTGAGACACGCTCGAGTATGCACTCTGACTAATGGAGAATGATTCAGTCAATAACATGTAATCCAGGCTGTCAATAAGGCCCTTTTCTTGTAGTATAAATAAGCAAGTGGAGAGTTCCACCAGTGAAAAGGGCTTGGCTGCTGTTGTATGGCTGTTGAAGGAATGACCTGCCGCCTGGAGCCAGGTAAAAACCTGACAGTACTGCTGAATCCATTAAAAGGAAGGACATGAAATGAGTACGGACCTAAACACATTGAAGACTACAGTTGCATCTGAAATGGCTCCCTAGTCCCTAAATAGTACACTACTTTGGACTATGGCCGATAGGGAGAAAGTAGTGCACTATAGAAATAGGGTGCCATTTCGGACAGAACCAGTATGTAATGAAAACATGTACACTCCTGAAGAGAGAGAAACAAAATGGCCATACTGTGTTGGGATTTTGTGTCTCCACTGCAGGCCCTGAGTGCACTCACATCTCACTTCACAAGTACATGTGTTGCCTGGCAGGAGCAGGGAGTAACTTGGGCAAAACTTGGAAATTATCTAATTATCGAACAACTGTGGATAAATTGCCAAGCTTGTCGCTGGCAACCAGACACCAAAAGTTATTTAAAAGGCTTCTCTTCTCCTTGGATTGGCTGTGTAGTGACAGGAGAGAGGGGTAGAGGGGAAGAGTGCCTTCAGCCAGCCGGAATGGACGTGTCATCTGGGTGTAATTATCACACAGCTTATGTTTAACGAATTTGACCCTTTCACTAACTGACACTGACGGGAAGAGACTGGGGAGGAGGGGGTGGGGGGGGGGGGGTGTATGTGTGTGCGTGCACGCTTGTGTGTATAAAGAGGGGAGGAGGGTTGTAGCAGGTCGTCATAGGCCTGAGGAGGTCCAAGAACCTGCAATTTGAAGCTTATTTTCGTGGAGCAATTTTTGTGCCCCTGTAGTCAAGCAGAGTGAATGTAAATGGATGGAGAGAAAAAATGGGGAGGAAGAGAGGAAAGAGGATACAGCTGAAAGTCTAGGAGAAGAGAATGACATCATGAAAGTAACAATGAGAGGAGGAAAAATATCCTATGGACATGAAACACGAAAGAGCAGAGCCAATTTCACTCGTTGTACAGAAACATAATGGATTTTTCTTCATCCGTTTCCCACTTCAGTTGAAACATGGTTCGGTGGCATAACACCCTCTCCCAGTCCTGCCACAGTGACAGCGCATGAAGGGCATCACCAACTAACATTATGAGCGCTCTTGTCGGGCCGAAACATCCTGGCACTTCTAATGCTTAATATTGAATAATCACTCCTGTTCGTTCTCCCATCAGCTCAAAAAAAGAGATGATTTAACTGTGTTTTATTGAACGAGTGAAAATCTACTTTGTTAAGAGAACAAATTAGGTCTGGAAAAGGAACATCCCCTCTGGCTACAGGACTGCAATTACAATGGAGTGCGTGTTTGCAAAAAATGTCTGGTGGATTCGCAACTCCCCGTTTCCAGCGAATCAATTTGTCATATTCAAGAACCTGAATGTAAGTATGAGAAGCAATCTATTTCACATTCTAAAATAATAACTTATTTACAAATTCCATTGTTGACATTTTAGCTGTTTTTTATGTGTACAGGGCCTCTAGGCTTGGCAGCACAACCGAGGTCAATTAATCATCAGATATGATTTGCATATTTACAGTGTGCTAAACTGATTAGTGCTACTCCAATAGCAACGGTTTCAACAGGGCTTAGCATGACACAGCTTGATGAGGATTGGCAGTTTTAAGGGGAATAGAATGATTTCTAATAAAGACCATGTAGGCTAATCAATGACCTTGATCCCTTTTTGGTTATGAATAGGATTGTGCGGGACAATCAAACAATAATTTGATCAACAAATTCAAACACCACTAATTTAGAAAAATAATCAGAGGTTCCAAACTGTCTCTTGGAGTCACGTTGCGCTCATGACAAGATACAATGTACTGTGGCGAGCTCAGCCAGAAGAAGATGGCAAGAGACAGAGATTGATTTTACCGGAGAGTTCCCGTGCCCCATACACCGCACGACTCCAGGAACGTCACCCTTTATTTTCTTACCTCCTTCAACTATCAACAATGAACACATCCTCCGGCCACGCAAGGCTCGGTCATGGTAGGCATTTTAACATTCCCCCCTACCCCCATAACCTGAACCAAGACAACTTAAAGAAACATAAACACATAACATTAGCTTAACTACTAAAACGTAAAGACATAACACAACCATTTTAAAACCAAAACATGAGCTACCCACAATCCCCTTGCTCCCTTCATTTACCACGCAACGTGTGGCTAGCATATGCCGGCCAGATCGCTACATAGCCCCCACCAGAGGGGTCAGTCGCCCCCGACGACCCAATCTCTCAACACACAGTCCCTCAAATGTCCAGGACGCCTCCACCGTGCAGTCTCGGCCAGGCATACACACCCTGTACCCACCCCCGACAGTCGGCCCAAGATCTCCCCAGGCCCCTGCCAATGGCTGCAGAGCTTGGGAGAAACACCCTTTTGGGGCATCGTAGGTCTTCTTCTGTCTCGCCCCGGAGTTGGCCTGGGCTGGAGCTCCCTGGTTCTCGTCACCCAAGTATGGGGGGTAGCGTGGTCACGGGCTGGGCCCCTCCTACGGGGGTACCGCCTGTAGCGGTTCCGGCCAGCGGCATACTTGCTCCCCTGGACCGAGACACCCGCTGGGCCGGTGACATTGGCTGCCTCTGCTCCCTTTTCCCCTTCAACCACATCAAACTCCACTGTTTCTCCATCTCCAACACTGCAGAGGTATTTCCTTGGGTTGTTTTTCTTTATGGCGGTCTGGTGGACAAAGACGTCTTCTTCTGTGTCATTCCTGTTGATGAACCCGTAGCCATTCCGGACGTTGAACCATTTGACCGTCCCCAAGACCTTAGTTGGTTGTGTTTCGGCCTCCTCTCGTCTTTCTGTCGTCTTGGCGGAGGGAAGGGCAGCAGACACAGTGGTTGGGGCTGAAGCGGGCTGATGCTGGTTGGGCCCATGGGCAACGGACGGCCGTTTGGCCTGTCTGGTCGCTGCTCGACGACTGGCTCGCCTGTCTTTGGGCCAATCGTTCTCTTTACCAGACTGGAGCGCCACAGTCTCTGTGCCAAGAGTGATAGATGTCCCTGACACATTAACACGGGCGCCCCATCGACTCAGCAGGTCCAGGCCAATGATGCATGCGTCACGGATGTCGGCAAGCCAGAACCCGTGCTCCAGCTCCTGGTCTCCAACCTGGACTTTTACTGGCTTCTTCCCTCTCATGCCAACCTTTTCTCCCGTCACTGTGACCATCTGCGTGGTGGTTGGCGACCAAGCCTTGGAAGGTGGCCCGGTGGTATCCAGAAGGACGCCAGGTCGCACCAAGGAAATGGTTGACCCCGTGTCTACCAGGGCTCTACAAGGTCGGCCGTCCAGTCGACATTGCAGGTATAGTCCCTTGGTGTGGCCGAGGCGTCCGACCACAGAGCATCGGCCCTGGAGGGGGGATGGAGACCGGAGTGGTGAACCCCTCGTTAGACCACTCCTCCGTCGTTTCCCCCAAACGGAGAAGCTCTGGCTTTTGGCGCTGGTGCCAGGTTCGTCGCATCTGTAACACCGGTCTGTAGACCAGGGGGGGCGTCGCCTGGGTGGTGGAGTCTGGTGCTGGAATCGTCGTAGCGGAGGCCGAACCTGACAGACCTCTTCTGTCGTTTCCCCCTCGTCGTAGTCGGCCACCCGGACACATGGTTGGCGTGATGTGACCCTCGGCTGGGTGGGCCACCTGGAGAGTACCCCTTCGGCTTGTTCGGCCTCATGGAGTGCCTCACCGAGAGTCTTAGGCCTGGCGAGGCAGACATGTTGTCGCAGCTTTTCTGGTGCGAGCCCCCGCAGGAAAGCGTGGAGGGCCAGCTCCTCTTGTGCAGCTATTTGGAATTCGGGGTAGCCCTGTCGAGCGTGCAGCCGCACATCTGCAGCGAAGGTGCCAAGGTTCTCTTCTCCTTGGCGATGGCGGCTGGCCAGTTGCTCCCTACTCTGGTCCGCGAAGAGTCTCTGCCCAAACCTAATTTCCAGCGCCCCGGTCAAGGCTTGGAGGTCCCGTTGTTCCGCTGGGGTTAGGTCGAGAAGGACCTGTACTGCGTTCCCCTCTAACGCTAGTGCCAGGTGAGTAGCGGCTTCCTCACTGCTCCAGCCGCTGTGTCGGACCGCCAGGTGGACTTGGGCGAGATAGGGCTCTAGCTGAGTCGTCCCGTTGTACTTGGGCAGCTTGGCGGATGATCTTGGCACCCCTGCAGAACGTGGTAGGCTGGGCGTGCCGAGTAGGGGTTGTTGCAGCTCTGGACTGGTAGGTAGCCTGATGTTGCTGGTTGTAGCCACGGGTTGTGGGCGTGGTCTTGCAGTACCCTGCTGGGGTAGCCGTGGGATACTGGCACCGTCGGGGCATGCCATGTAGCCATCACCTCCGGCAGACTCCATCTTCTGCCGCAGTAGGCCCTTTAGGTGCCCCTGGGTCTGTGTGAGTGTCCTCTCCAGCTTGTCAATCTCTCTCTCCATCCTCTTCTGCTCGCTAATCCCACTTCTGACACCAATGTGGCGAGCTCAGCCAGAAGAAGATGGCAAGAGACAGAGATTGATTTTACCGGAGAGTTCCCGTGCCCCATACACCGCACGACTCCAGGAACGTCACCCTTTATTTTCTTACCTCCTTCAACTATCAACAATGAACACATCCTCCGGCCACGCAAGGCTCGGTCACGGTAGGCATTTTAACATTCCCCCCTACCCCCATAACCTGAACCAAGACAACTTAAAGAAACATAAACACATAACATTAGCTTAACTACTAAAACGTAAAGACATAACACAACCATTTTAAAACCAAAACATGAGCTACCCACAATCCCCTTGCTCCCTTCATTTACCACGCAACGTGTGGCTAGCATATGCCGGCCAGATCGCTACAGTACATTAGGACGTGGTACTGGGGATGTTAAACACTTCACCGATCGTTGTTTCCATATTCTGCGCAGCGCAAGACCAGAGGTAGACCAACGTCATAGGCATGTCATCAACCAATCACATTTCTCAAATCCTTTCGGGTTAATACGTTCCAGCTGAACTTGGAGAGGACAGTTAGGACTACTAATAAAAAAGAGAGTGCTTCTGATGAGCTACAGAAGTAGGCCCAAGTAAATAGCCGTATTACACTGAAATAAATAAAGTGATTTCGTCAGGGGTGTAGAGCTGCTGGCGCGTACGGGAGTGTCAGTGTCGCTCCGCCACTTCTTACAATGGTGCTTGTTTAATGAAGTTAGACCAAAGCTGAATCAAAGTCTTAGAAGATCACATAATGATTCATTAGTATTCTACATAACATGAACAAATATAATAGCATATAATAGCATGTAATGTTACTGTTACGTCAAAAACACCACCTAATTTCTCATTATATTTTAAGATGGTCAACTCAATAGTCACTTTTCTTTTTCTCATGCGGTCAACACTTAACCTTGCGCGCCACTAGGTAGAATGTGCTTTGATTTAAACAAAATACAGGAAGGCTGTAGGCTAGGCTATAGTTTGTTACCACCCTCTACTTTAGTTTGTTCACGAAACAGTAATTCAAGATCTACAGTAAATGCATATTCCCATGAAACTGATTGAGATCAAATGACTAGCATGCGGAACAGTTAGTTAGGACGTTTCATCAGTAAAACGTGATAAGAATTATAATTCAGATTGACAGTGATGATGGGTCTATTTTGAAATGATGTATGCCTAACTTGGTGTTTTTTTTTTCTATTGAGACAATATGTCTACTCTGGGCATAGGCATGTGTTGCAATTGGAGGATGCATTTTATGCAACTCTATCTGTAATGGGATTCAATAGGCTACATCTGACCCGCGAATGTCCTGCAATATCATCTTGTTGTCCCGCATTTGAGTATTGTAAATGTGGTCAACCCGAGTTATAAGCATCATCCAAACTCCAGCTAAGCCATTTTCTGGTGCATTAGGCCACTACTGGCCATTTGTATGGGTCATTTCGGTCTCTCTCTCTTTGTGTGCAGTTCTGCAGATTCACTGATGGGCAGTCACCTCATCCCTCCCGGCTCCATAAAATGGGACAGAGGGAATTACGCAGGGATTAGGTTATAGTCAGGTTTAATTCCACCCCCTGGAATGAGATCCACACTGAATCCAAGGAGAAGATTGCTCACAGGCCAATACGACAGACAGAGCAGCGTCTACTGCACAGTGTGTGTGTGGGTGTGGGTGTGCATGTGTGAGTCAATTCCGAAAAAATTATCCTTATCTAGACCTGTGAGGAGTGAGGAGTGAGGGTAAGCTCCAACCTTGAGTGCTAGTTATCTCTAGATACAACAACAGACCTATTACCCTATCCACCTTCTAGCATTCACCTCTTTGATCTAGCAATTCCACAGAACCATGGCGCTTACAAAGATGTGCAGACATGGGATAATATATTTAAACTTTGAGAACGTGTGCTGTATACTGTACTCAATCCCTTTACCTCCCTAGGCGAGAGATACTAGGTGTGTCTGTGTAAGGGAAACGGATATGGGGCGTGAGGCACCGGTTGTATACAATGCAGTCATGTCATGACTTTCAGAGAGCGAGGGAGCTTGCCTGAGTATAGGGGACCAGCAGATGGAAGATAAAAGCATTTAGAGATGTTCCATTTAGTAGATTAAAATGCAACAGCGCCAGCGACCCTTTAACTTTCAGACACAGGGCTGCCGAGGCTGGGAACATATGCCTGCTGGGGATGGCACAGCTAGCGCAGCCACCACACGTGTCCTTGGGCTGTTTGACCCCGGGCTCTGGCAGGCAGGCAGGCAGGCAGGCAGGCAGGCAGGCAGGCAGGCAGGCAGGCAGGCAGGCAGGCAGGCAGGCAGGCAGGCAGGCAGGCAGGCAGGCAGGCAGGCAGGCAGGGAGGCAGGCAGGCAGGCAGGCAGGCAGGCAGGCAGGCAGGCACCCAGCTAACAAACCTAGGGAGGGAGAACATTTTTGTAATGTTACCTGTACCCGTAATGTTCCCCTAATGTTTGAGTGTCCAGTTTTCCGTTAGTTAGGCTTTAATCTATGTTAGCAAAAACCTTCTAATAACCTTTTTAGCATGTTTTTGTGTTAAAGTTAGGAGAACATTCCCTTAATGTCAAACAGAACTTATATAGAACATCCTTGTCATGTTCTCAGAATATACAATATTAATGTTCTAGACATTAATATCTGATGTTCTCCGATTCATGGCAACCATGTTCTCAGAACATGGCAACCATGTTCTCAGAACATGGCAACCATGTTCTGTGTATGTTTGGTGGGACGTTGATGGAAGATTCTCTTAACCAACAGAAAACTGGTTACATGAATGTTCTTGCAACGTTCCCATTCTCTTGGAAACATTCTTTACACATCACAGGAACATTCCAATGAAAACGTTAGTTAATGACCTAATGAGACTCTTAAGGGAATGTTCTTTAAAGTCGTGGGAACGTATGTTGTTAGCTGGGCAGGCAAACACACACACACACACACACACACACACAATCCATGGCTCCAGGCAGCCGCATCGGAGCAGTGTGCATGCCTATGTGTGCATGTTTGTGTGTGTGCGTGTGTGTGTGTGGCCCTAGCCTTATGGATAACGCAGTGTGCTGATGCCTCCACAGGCTAGTGAGGAGAGGCTGCCCATCTCAACTGGAGCCTGTTGGCCATCTGACAAGCTCTGCCCTCTTTCTCCTCTTCCCTCCCACTCTCTGTGCCCTTTCTCTGAGTCACGACAAACTGGCATCCCACAGTGGACTCTGGATGTGCTAAAGTGCCAGCCGTACCCAGCTGTCTTTGCCGGGGAGCACTGACAAAAATATGTCCAGCTTGACCAGGGGAGTGGGGACATGAACTTGTTGCAGCTACTCCAGACACAAATATACACCAGCAAAGCCTTGAAATACATACTATGTTGCAAAAAAGACGCCAACTGTGACAACACATTGTTCAACAATACTATACATTGGTAGGTCATAACAAGGGACCATCAAAACTGTTGGGGGACTGAATCCATATATACCACAACATAAATATATATACATCATACTGTAGCTAAACATAGGACATGGAGAATTCAGTGGTATCCCTCAAAGAGACACTAAAAAAGGTAACTGTGCTCAGATCAGCCTGAACTGACGGTCAGCCTCCGGGAGAACCACTGCAATCCAGCTGGGAGGGATGGGCTGGGCAATTACGTCCATCTCCCCAACTCCATTAATCACCTCATTACAAATGGACTCTTTTCCTTAAAGGAGGAGTTTTGTCCTGCTATCTCACCTTTATCGCGTTACCGCTTAATGAAGAATTATGTTGGAGCATCTTGGTTTTAATTATGTGAATGCCCATCCCATTTATAATGGGGGTAGTGGGACTGGGAAAAGGCTGTAGCCTTTACCAACGTGACTGACGGTAATGAATTTACAAGGCCCAGACCTCAAATAAGATTAAGCCCTTTGGAAAATGAACATTGATAAAGTGGATGTGGGAAGGAAGCATTTGGTTTCTTTCAAATAGCAACAAAAAACAACACTCCCACCAAAAGGGGCGCCGACACGAGGTCGTAGGAGTGTTGGGTGTGATAAGGAACGAATGAGGGAGGGAAGGAAAGAAAGAAAGAGGGAAGTTCTGCGATCACAGAATAGAGAGCGTTTCCTCCGGGGATGCAATCTGTCAGAGTGGGAGGAACAGCCAATCAGATGTCTCCATTACCATTTGGAGTGCTTCCGTTGCATGCCTCCAGACAGTTAATCTGTTCTGGCAGTGTCACAGTGCTGCTCTATTGACTTGTGCCATTCACTGTGGCTCTGCCAGACAGGCAGGGAAGACAGACAGGGGACTGTCACTTGTGGCAATGTTAATGGAAGAGAGCTCTGTTCAATTGAAATTTGTTACTGGGTTTCTGAGATAAGAAAAACAACATTTCCCTTATGGCAGTAGAAGGCATATTTGGGTATGTGTACAATGTTTCCAGTGTGAAACAACGGTCTTATCAATGTCTTATCAATTCCAACATGCTTGCTTGCTGTGCAAGAGTACTTGAAACCCAGTTCTCAGGGCCTTGGATAGCAACAGGGAACAAGCTAGAGAGACAAAAACAGAAGGGGGGGAGAGTACCCAAGGAAGGATTATTTTACTTTATTCATACACAAGTTAATCAACTTAATACCTGTCCCCCCGCTGTCATGCAGATGTAAATATGTTTGCTTGTTTTGGTTCATTTTTCTAAAATGTTGACCTGGGGGGAGGCTGCAAATATTTCCTGTGCTCTCTCTTTACTTCACTCTCTCTTTACCTCACTCTCTCTTTACCTCACTCTCTCTTTACCTCACTCTCTCTTTTCTCTCCCCCTCTCAGCACGCTGATTAAATTCAATTTTATTCAAATGAAATCCCTTCCATGCTGTTGGAGGAGAGTGGCGAGCGTGGGGTGGCAGATAATTAACGTGAGGAAAGTGTTTCCTTTCCTCGTTGGCTTTTTTAATTACAACTCCAGCTCAAAAGTGCTGGGAGGAAATGCACAGAAAACGGAGACTTTCCTCAAGGGGATATGCATGGTTCAGTACAATATGTACACGTATTCCATGTTTGTGTCGTGTCAGGGCTTTCATTCCTGATTGAAGACATGTTAGCATTTTATTACGGAACTGTAAGAACTATAACTCAATAAAGAAAATGTGCACCGTCATCATACTGACAGCCAATCAGATGTCCCCATTACCATTTGGAGTGCACCCTGTACAAGACTAGCCGGTAGCCTTGTGAAACATGGACATTTCCCTATGAACACATCACCCAGACTATTCAATATTGAACACACTCACAACTATCAGTAGTAATTGACATATGAAGACATTGGGGAGGATTGCATGGAGTCAGAATAATGGATTGAGCTGTAGACAATCTAGAGCTGGAACCAATATTATGACAAATGTCAAAATTGTTTTCACAGGGCTTTCTGTTCCTGGCTGGCCTGGTTTCCCCTTTTAATCTATACCATTTACGTTTTACATTTGAGTCATTTAGCAGACGCTCTTATCCAGAGCGACTTACAGTTAGTTAGCGCATACTTCTTTTTCGTACTTTTTTCTAAGATGGCGGGCGTCTTGGTGTCTCACCTTCAGGCGCCTGAGCTCTTAGTGCATGCTAATCCCCAGTGCTGCAATTATGTGACTCCTCTCCTCCATCTCTGCATTTGTTATGATATGGGGGAGCTGAGACACACTGGGCTTAGAGGGACTGAACACGGCAGTGTTGCTGAACCATCAAGACTCTCACACTCTCTAAAAGAAAAGGACATACAATCAAAGATTCTATTCCACTTCAGGAACAAAGGTATATAACACTCCAAAAGGGTGATGCATAAAGTGCGAAGCTGGAGGTTGGGAGGTTGGGAGGCTGTGGATGTGATATTGTGTCTGTTTCTTGGTTATAAACGCAAAACTCAAACAGTGTGAGTCTACACCAAGCTCTCATCACGTTCAACATTGGTCACAAACTAGACCTTTGGGGAAAATAATGTTTAGATGCACATGCACTGTGCACAACTCAAACCTTCATGCTCATCTTCCATTGAAATTAAGACAAGGCCTAAGACATTTTTTTCATCCTGGTTTTTGGCAAATGAAACCAGTCTTCTTCAAGCCACCAGCACTGCAGCACAAAGCTTAAAACGGCAGCCGATGTTGACGCTTTTCCAGGAATTACTTTGAAGCCTCTCCCTTGAAATGTTATTAAAACTACTTTCAAAGAATGAATAAAAGGCTTCGACAGCATTGATAACCCTAGCGTGCCAACAACTAGGGGTTTAACTAAGTCTTAAAAGGTAGGAAGCATGAGTTTTTACTCACCAAAGTAACAATACAGTGTGGTCAAAGACTTAGTAACTTCGTCATAATCTGGTTACCTATAACTACAAACATAGTCATGTTTTTGGATTTTTGCATATTTATTAACGTATTCCTTCCGAACTACCCACAATGCATTATTTTTCAATGTCATATGGAGATCCGGTGCTACCTGGCTAGTTATAGCTGGCTAATCTTAGCTACTAGCTACGCTAGCATGTAATTACATTCAAAACCAAGTGATTGTGCTGGTGAGCTACTATGTACATCCACGTAGATTCGTTTTTACTCACCAAATTTACATTACAGTGTGGTCAAAGACTTATTAACTTAGATGTCATGATCTGGTTACCTATAACTACAAACATAGTAATGTTTTTAATTAGGCCAGTGAAGACCAAACCTAGGGTAAGATTTCTTTATATTCTATCAAGACAAGTTATATAAATTGTCCTATTTTTTATTACAATCTGTCTGCTAGCTAGCAAGCCTATCCAGCTTGTCAAGTTGTAACTGTTGTTGGATTCTGACTCCTAAACTTAGATCATTAGTTATACTGTAGACACCAGAAGTTAATGGCCATATGCAGGAGGAATGTACAGTATAAGGTTGGGTCAATGAAGGTTGGATAGGAGCCAGGAGGCTTTGGAAGGTGCTGAGTAGAGAGGAGGCATTCACATGATTGATGTAGATGATACGCGTGGAGAGCTTTGGATTAGGCATCAAGGGGATCGAGGTCAGGTCAGGTCACCTTAAGGGAGAAGGAACAGTTTATTACCTCATCACTTAACTTCCTGTCGAGCCATAAAATCTGTAAGATTTAGAGGGAAGGAGGAGTTCATCTAAATTGGAGTATATATACTTGTTTTGGTGGAAACAACTGTCTGATGCAGCTGTATGACCCAATGGTTGAATAAACTTTACTAGTCGTCCGTGAGTTTTTTACCCTGTTATTCAGAACCTAACAATGTGTTCCAAATACATGCCGTCACATTCCTGGTTTAAGACATGGGAGCCAGCCAGCCACCTCTATAACATGCCTAGCTAGCTAAAGTCAGCTAAAGTCATTTTTGCAGATGGTCCTGTTGGTCAATGGATTTGCATTGCAGTAAATTGATGTTGATTGATGGTTAGATCTAACTACTGACATCTTTAGATAATTCATATACTGTATTTTCTCCACATTTATACATTTATACATTCACCTCATGACCAGGAAAGCTATTGTGAAAAATCTGTCAATACCATGTATTATCATACATCCTGAGCAGATTTAATTTGTGTTTATATACTGAAATATGTCTAGGATACCAATCAATCAACACTATGGTGCAACCCCAATTTGTGCAATGCACATCAATTGGAGAAGACGAGATGGACCTGGTTTTTGAGGAGTGGAACGAGGAAATCTATGGCGATGGAAAGGACATGGAGGATGAGGACTACATCCCAGCTGAGGATGAGGAAGATGATGTGATCATTGGGTGAGTAGTGGTGTGCATATTTTGAATTGTGAACACACCTTTGTTTGCCCTACAGCGTCTGTAAAACTGTCCGATGTTATAATCATATCTGACATGTCTCACTCATAGGGAGCCTGAGGCTTCAGACAGTCTGAACGAGGAAAATATGTCTATTGTGTTCCAGTCCCGACTGATGAAGCTTTTCCAAGTCTGTGTTGGGTGTGGTGCCGAGAGTCCAGAGACTACGTCAACAGCCAGAGGAACAGTGCTCAACATCAGATCTGAAAGTCATGCAACCATGTGAGGGAATGGTCCAGCCAGCCGATGATCGGGAGGCAATCTGCTGCTTTCTGCTGCCATTTTAGTGTCAGGTTGTATACCAACCAAAGTTCTCCGAATGCTTGACATGATGGGAGTGGCCACCATTCACCACAGCACATTCTTCCGTCACCAGCATAACCCCCTTGAATCAGCAGTCCTCAAGACATGAGATGTCGAGTACAGTGGCACCATCAAAACCCAGGAAACGGGTGGAGATCTGGTCTTGGCAGCAGATGGAAGGAGTGATTGTCCCGGCCACTTTGCAAGGTTTGGGACATTCACTGGTGTTGAACAGAGAATCAAACAAGATCCTGAACTTAGGTAAAAACAATGTCTGTTAAACTAGAAATTATTGTTCAACAATTTACTGTACAGATGTGTCAAATCTGATTTGCGTAATTGCATTGACGTTTATTCGTTTTTTTGTTTGTATCTTAGAGCAATGAGGTGAAGAGCGCCACATGGTGTGAGCTGGAGGGGTTGAAGAGGACCTCATCACTGACCGAAACAGGCAGATCGCTCAATGGATCCAGGAGAACATGGCAGATACAAAGCATCACTTGCTAAATGTAAGAAACCTTTTTGCGCCATTATATAAATGGATAGGATTATTCTACTCATCTCTGTGTACATTGGTATTACCTGTTTTCTACTGTGATTAGCTCAATGTGCTGTCACTCAAGAGAGGGTGTGCTGATGTCGGGCTGTGGCGGAACTCCATTATCAACCACCTCTACTGGTCATGTGACTCCCGGAGAAAGCAGGAAGATGATTGTCCACATCCTACATGTAGTACATAGTTTTTTACAGAACAGCCGATCTTAGAATATAATGGTTCATTCTGTTTTTCAATTTAATTCCAGACTGTGACACCGCAGTGGGGTTGGAGAATATTCTACATGGGGCCTTGATCCTGAAGGACATCTCGCAACTATCCACTGACTACCAGACACGAGGGCTAGAGGCGTACCGCTCTCTGATGCTGCACTTCCTGCTGAAGGACACCGCCTTCTCCTACAGGGGAATGCATACAAGGTTGGTAAAGTCATTTCTAACTACTGAAATTCTCATTATTACAGTCAAGTCTATCAATGCCCTTTTCAATGTTTGTGTCTCTCAATTGTCATCAACCCCTCAAATGTATCCTGTGCTTCTTATTTGATATGTTTTTATTTTAGATCATAACTTGCAGCCTTGGATTACAATGAGAACATTGGACGGCCAAGAAGAGTGTATACACAATTAGGCCAGTGAAGACCAAACCTAGGGTAAGATTTATTTATATTCTATCAAGTCAAGTTATATAAATTGTCCTATTTTTTTTATTACAGACTGCCAATATTGTTGAAATTCCTGTTCATGATATGTGTCTTTACAGAAATAGTCTAATAATCTGCCAAAATAGTGAAAGTTGTGGTCTCCTTTTCTATACTCCCTCCTTTTCTATCATATCCTCTCTTACTTCTGCTAAATCCTTCTCCCTTCTGTCTCCTGACTCTGCCTCTTCGACCGTACTCACCTCCCTTTTTGCATCCTTTGACTCTCACTGTCCCATTTCTTCCATGACCTTCCCCTCCCACTCCGTGGCTGATCGACTCACCGCATGCGAACAGAACAGGGCTGAGGGCCTCTGAGCAGAAATGGAGGGAAAATAAACTTCCGGAGGAACTATCTTCCATTCAATCCCTCCTCTCTCTTCCTCCGTATCCGCTGCTAAAGCCGCTTTCTTTCACTCTAAATGTCAAGCTTCTGCCTCCAACCGTGGGAAACTCTTCTCCACTTTCTCCTCCCTCCTTAATCCACCACCTGCTCCCCCTCCCTCCTCCCTCTCTGCGGATGACTTTGTCAATCACTTTGGAAAAAAGTGATTGACAAAAAAGTCCACTGGTCTCACTCACACAGACCTACCCTACGCCTTGACCTCTTTCTCCCCTCTATCTACAGATGAAATCCTGCAACAACCTGCCCACTCGACCCCATCCCCTCCTCCCTTCTCCAGACCAACATTAGAATATATTTTTGCCATTGCGGGCCACAATCATATTACAGGATTATACATCATGTGTATGACTGTGTTGACAGATATATCTACTGTAAATCACGTCCAGATATGCTACTTATTTTACTTTTTTTAACATAATAAACCACATCCATATTCTCCTTTTGGTAGGTATTTTCATTATTAAACATGCAATGAACTACACTGAGGGAAAAGTACACTGTGCATTCAGCACCACGGACAGAACTCTTGTTAACGGGTATGCAGAAAAACACAAGAAAGAGAGCAAGCTCAACATTACATTTAAACTACTCAATCAGTGTTAGGAGTCTGATGGGAATTGACTAGAGCAGTGAAGTCAGGTATAGTTTCTGACGTCGCTACGCGCAGCATTTCTGAGAGGTGAGAGTCAGTAAGAGATGATCATCTGTGCCTTGACTTATATTATCACTTTAAATGTCTGTTCACATACATAGGTTGACCCAAACAGTACAAACATCTTATGAACATGACTCCTAATCTTTGGAAAGTTTTGTTCATCGAGAGATGCATAGAACCTCGTCAGTGACATTGTTTTGAATAGTTCTCCAATCACTGCATCAGACTGAAGATCGATAAGCTCAAGTTGCAGGTCAGTGGGAGCGTTATCCACATCGAAGGTGAAAGGAGAGGAAACAAACAGCATGTCATTTTCCAACACTTTGAAATCCTCAAAACGACGAGAAAACTCACCGTTCAAAGCATGCAGCAGTGGTGTATACTTCTCCCGCTGGTCATCTGACAGGGAACAGACTAGTAGTGTCGGGAAGGTGGGTGAGATTGTTGGCTTCTACTTGGCGGGTCAGGAGGAGTAATTTTCCCTTGAAGGCTTTGACAAGGCTGTACATCTGATGTGCGAAAAGGCCCTTCCCTTGTAGTTTGGAATTCAGTTAATTCATGAGGGCCATGATGTCCACGGTGAAGGCAAAATCATCCAACCATTCTTTATCTCGCAGTTGAGGGAAATCCACATATTTTCCTTTAATTTGCATAAACTCAGCAATCTCCGACTTCAGGTCCCACACCCTTTGAAGCACCTTCCCCAAACTCAGCCATCTCACGTTTGTGTGGTAGGGGAGATCTGCAGGACCCGAGTCTGTCTCTTCCAACAGTGAGACAAATTGCCTGCGGTTTAAAGATTTTGCTCTTATGAAGTTTACTACTTTAGTGACTGTATCCACAACATGGCTCATTTTCAGAACACATTTACAGAGCACCTCCTGATGAATAATGCAATGCAGGAAAATAATTTTCTGATCTGGGTTCAACTCAGAAGCCCAACATTTTTTCCTGTCAAGTTTGGGCACCCATCAGTGGTCACACTGGATAAGTTTTCAAAACTCAGTCCCAGATTTGCCACACACTTATTAACCTCCTCCAATAGATCTTTCCCTGTGGTTGTGCTCTTCATGGACTCATGAAACTCCTCTGTAATTTCAAAGTCTGCCTCGTAAGAATATTAACAACTGCGCCGTGTAACGTGCATCACTACTGTCATCCAGGGACAAGGAGACATAGGTGAAATCCTTTACCTTGTCTTTCAACTGTTTTTCCATATTCTCTGCGATGTCCTCAACACGCCGTGTCACTGTTCGTCTTGACTGGGAAACATTTTCAAACAGCTCTTTCTTGTCGGGGCAAAATATTGTTTGCTGAATGCAGTTTTGTGAAAAGTCCTTGCTGCTTTTGCAACTGAGAAAGCAACTCTTTCGATTCATTTGCCCTCTGCTCAGAAGACGTGTTCCTATATTTCTCTGCATGCTTCGTCTGGACTAGATGCAGTCTTTCAAGACAGTGATGCTCTCTTTGCACACTAAGCACACAGCTTTCCCTGATACCTCAATAAAGAAATATTTCGATGTCCACTCTTGCTGGAACATCCTACATTCATTGTCTACTTTCCTTTTCTTTGAAATCTTTGAAAAACAAACTTTTGCGCAATTTATAGCTAGCTACTATTTGTAACTGTGACGTGTGTCATCCTGTCAGTCACTGTCTGTCCTCGTGCAGTTGTTATTTATACGTTGCTTCAAAATAAATGTCCCCCAAGCAGTGGGAGTTAAATCATTACACAAAGGCGAGTATTCATTGGGCTTTTAATTTGAATAACAAATACGTTTTCAAAACTTTACTATCGCAAATTCTTTATGTAATCTGAGCATGATTCCGCGGGCCGTATCGAATCAGGTCGCATAAGGCCCCGGGCCGGCCTTTGCCAAGGCCTTCTCTACAACATCTGGAGAGTACGACATTTACTCACAAAGGAAGCAGGCAGGTCCTAATCCAGGAACTTGTCATCTCCTGTTTAGACTACTGGAACTCACTGTTGGCTGGGCTCCCCGCTTGTACCATCAAACCACTGCAACTTATTCAGAATTCAGCCCGCCTGGTGTTCAACTTTCCTAAGTTCTCACATGTCACCCCGCTCCTCCGCACACTCCACTGTCTTCCAGACGAAGCTCGCATCGTCTTCAAGACCCTGGTGCTTGCGTACGGAGCAGCAAGGGGAACTTCACCTTCATACCTTCAGGCTATGCTCAAACCCTACATCCCAAACCAAGCACTCTGTTCCTCCCCATCTGGTCTCTTGGCCCTTACACTCAGCTCATTCTCAGCCCAGTCAAAGCTCTTCAAAGCTCTTCTCTTTCCTGGCACCGCAATGGTGGAACAAGCTTCCCCCCAAAGTCAGGACAGCGGAGTCTCTGCCCATCTTTCGAAAACGTCTGAAACATTACCTCTTTGAAGAGTATCTAAGTATTAGTCAGACCCCAGGGTCCTGGAATCACCTCCACTACTCTGTAGCCAGTTTCAAGGTCCCACGAAGGACCGGGCATGCCTCAGCTTCTCAGGCCTGCTCTGGAATGGCTTGAGACAGTACTCATGCAGTATGGTATTGTTCTTATCTAATTGGTAATATACTTTGTCACAATATGATTCAATGTCTAAATATTTTACAATATGTGAAAACTTGAGTAACATCCTAATTTATTTTTCTTTATTTCTCCCTCCCTCTTCCTCTAGGAGCCTGAATACCACCTCAGTCCAACATTAGCCATCAACTGATTTTTGTCTGTATGCTAGGGTAGCCCTGGTTCACTTCCCATTACTGAGCTAAGATAATTGGACAAGTGTAAACAGCACTTTGAGCCGGTAATAAGCCTATCTCCACACCTCCACACCTACCACGGTCTATGTCTACACCTACATCACCCGATGTCACAGTAAGGCCAAAAAGATCATCAAGGACATCAACCACCCGAGCCACTGCCTGTTCACCCCGCTATCATCCAGAAGGCGAGGTCAGTACAGGTGTATCAAAGCTGGGACCGAGAGACTGAAAAACAGCTTCTATCTCAAGGCCATCAGAATGCTAAACAGCCATCACTAGCACATTAGAGGCTGCTGCCTAAAGGCATAGACTAGAAATCACTGGTCACTTTAAGGTATGGAACACTAGTCACTTCAATAATGTTTACATATCTTGCATTACTCATCTCATATGTATATACTGTATTCTATACTATTCTACGGTATCTTAGTCACTTCAATAATGTTTACATATCTTGCATTACTCATCTCATATGTATATACTGTATTCTATACTATTCTACGGTATCTTAGTCACTTAATAATGTTTACATATCTTGCATTAATCATCTCATATGTATATACTGTATTATATTGTGACACCCGCAATAACATCTGCGGAACACGTGTATGTGACCAACAACATTTGATTTGATTTGATTTACATTCACCTATCAATATAATGTGTTGTCATCCTTAATGCCTCTGATCTCACTAAACACGAATACTGCGTTTGTAAATCATGTCTGAGTGTGGGAGCGTGATCTTGTCTGTCCGTAAATAAAAAAATATACAAGGAATTTTGATGTATAGCATTTACTTTTACTTTTTACTTTTAATCAAGGGGTAGGGTAGCACAAATGTAATGATACAGTTACACCTCACTTTTCGATTTTTCGAGTTATTACATAAAACTGATCAGAATTCAGAAGAATGCTGAATAGCGCAGGGGGTACTCCGGCTACAGTTGGTGGTACAGTAACTGAGAAAGGTTGGGAACCACAGTTGTAGGCCGCACATTGACATTCCACAAAGACCGTGGGAAGCCAGAATGTTGAGTTATACAACCCACTCCTTCCTCTGTCATCGTGGACAGCACACAGACTCATGGGTGTCGGCATGGGAATACACCTGCTGCATAAGCACCTACGACAAGTTATTTCGACATGGTTCAGACGTAATTATGAAGGAAGTGACATTATAGGGTGTATTCTCTGTAGCAAACTAGCTAGCCATATTACCAATCAACATTCCCCACACATGGAGCCGCATCCTGCACTACAAGTTAAATCCCAGCACGCTCTCGGTGCCTTGCTTCAGGCTCAAATCGAAACGGGAAACTGATCCCTGCCTCAGCTGCCTGCTCTGGTACCACCACCTCGTCTTCATTAGATTCTCCAAAAAGGTCAGGCCCAGGGGATACAGAGTTCCTGCTATGCTTGGAGTTGCAGCTTTTGTCTGACATTTTGACATTTAATATCTGGCGGAAGTTTCCTCTGCATTGATATGCTAGCTGGCAAGGCTAGTTAGCTGGCTAAAGGGTGGGTTTTGGAGGGTTTTGTTTTAGTTGTGTTCTGTGGGTTACAGCCTGTGGTCTTCATTGTTTTAAAGTTAGCTGGCTAGGTTAGGTAGCTGGCTAAAATAGCTTACGTTAACTGGCTGGCTAGTTTGCTGGCTAAGATAATGTTAACTGTATATAACATTCTTTGATAACTGGATAGATAGATAGTGGTTATGTATTTTAAAAACGTTTTACTTGAATATAGCTGTAAGCTAGGTGTTAATAGCAATGAAGTGCTAATGTAATGTGAGCAGGCTGGTAGGGCTAATATTAGCAGGCTAGTTGACTAGCAACCTTGCAAGCTGATTTGTAACAATATATTCAAAAATGTATTTGCTTGTAAGTTGGCTGAAAATTGAATTGAAACCAACAGTCATGAGTACAAACGATTTGTTATACATTTTAAGTTATTTCTGTTGGAGTCAACATTATAGGGAATAGGCTGGCTTACCGGGTCCTCCATATCACACCCGCAAAGTTATTTTCCGGCATGACTTCTGCATTCTGATCAGTTTTATGTAATATCTCAAAAAATCTAAAAGTGAGGTGTAACTTTGTATTGGGACTTGTCATTACATTTAATAGAAGTGTTCAGGGCCTGTAATATGTTTTCTCCAGTAAACGATCAGAGAATGCATTTTCTTGCACCAACAACTCTATCAGTAAAATTTAATTAGGAATTTGCAAAAAAAAAAAAGAAATTTAAAACACCACAGGAGCAAAATTCTCCACAGGCTAAAGGCTAATTGTGTCTAAAATGAGATTTTAAGCTACTGAATTAACAGAGGGCACAGTGTACAGAGCAAGGGGCTGAGATACGGAGGGGGGGTACTAGGGAAATAAGCCTGGGTCAAACGCCACACACAGATAAGCATGCAGACTCTTGTGTGTTGTCTTTCCGTTACAGAGGACTGAGTCTGCTGATCATATCGATAGCCGACTTACTGAACAAATGGCTTTGCTCTCATGTGCATATCTGAGTGAAAGTGAAGTGAGAAAGTGTACATATTGTACGTGCATATTGTATGTGGTTGATGGATAGAGAGAGAGAGAGAGAGAGGCCGCTCTTAGACTAATTGGTTGATTAACAGCTTTGAGAGGGCGGCCATTTGTTTGTCTTCCCTGACTGGATAAAGATGCACTTTATTAATAAGCCACACTCACCAGCATTGTTTTTCATTTAAACTTGTAAGGGCCTCTCTTTCTCTTCACTCCCTGAAGAGCAAAGGCACTCAGTACTGTCTGCCATAGTGAAGAGAGGGAAAGTGGGGGCAGAGATAAACATGTATGGATACCTATTTCCAGTAGTCACAGGAGCTTCACAGATGTGATCGTGTAGAAAAGATGTGGCCACATTCTCCTCCAAAATCTGTGAAAATCATAGACTGAATTGATAGGTTGTTGATCAAGGTTGTCTAATGGGGGTAGAACCAATCCTCATGCAAACTATTGCTAGTCACTAATTCTATAAAACTGATCCAGTGACCAGAAATACATTTACAGAAAGCAATTGTTAAACAGCGAATCTCTGTGACAAATGTCTTTAAACCTGGGTGGTTATTTGATGATTATACAACGGGTGGGTCTAATCCTGAATGTTGATTGGTTAAAACCGCATTCTACCCGGTGTCTATTCCACAAGTTACCACGGGCTAAATCTATGATGTTAAAATGCCCATTTACTCTGTTTCATCTGATGTCGCAATCCACCGTCTCATCAGCCCAGCCAAGCAATTTATAAACTTGATCTCCACTATGAAAAGCATCTAGACATTATCTCACATTTCTTTTAGACTAACATTTGTTAGATTTGTATAAACCTTGCTGTCTGTCTCTCCGACATTTGTATTTGTTTCAATATTCAAATTTGATCTATATTTGATCAGAATTCAAATTTGATCCACAGCTGTCCCACAGTAATGAACGAGTTGGGAGTCAGGAAGACACAAACAGGCAGCATTTCTCTGCCAGTCGAAATCATGCATCAGCTGGCATAATTTTTATGGATATATACAAAGAAATGTGAATTGAAAAAAAAAGTCAAACGAAACGAAAAGCACAGCTAGTTTGCAGTCTTTCCAGCTTCCGTTTAAAATTATGGTGTTAGCTGGGTTGTTGGCTAACTCCTCTGAACAACAGTGTCCTGACGAGTGACCACTATATCTATGCCAGGCAAACTTGCGCCTCACAAGTATTCAGACCCCTTGACTTTTTCCACATTTTGTTACGTTACAGACTTATTCTAAAATTGATTAAATTGTTTTTTTCCTCATCAATCTACACACAATACCCCATAATGACAAAGCAAAAACAGATTTTTAGAAATTGGTGCATATTTATAGAATTTTATTTGACTGAAATATGACATTTACATAAGTATTCAGACCCTTTACTTAGTACTTTGTTGAAGCACCTTTGGCAGCGATTACAGCCTCACGTCTTCTTAAGTATGAAGCTACAAGCTTGGCACACCTGTATCTGGGGAGTTTCTCCCATTCTTCTTTGCAGATCCTATCAAGCTCTGTCACGTTGAATGGGGAGAGTCGCTGCACAGCTTTTTTCAGTTCTCTCTAGAAATGTTAGATTGGATTCAAGTCCGGGCTCTAGCTGGGCCACTCAAGGACATTCAGAGACTTGTCCCGAAGTGTTGTCTTGGCTGTGTGCTTAGGGCCGTTGTGAACATTCGCCCCCAGTCCGAGGTCCTTAGTGCTCTGGAGCAGGTTTTCATCAAGGATCTCTCTGTACATCTTTCCCTAGGTCCTGACTAGTCTCCCAGTCCCTGCCGCTGAAAAACATCCCCACAGCATCATGCTGCCACCACCATGCTTCACCGTAGGGATGGTGCCAGGTTTCCTCCAGACGTGACGTTTGGCATTCAGGCCAAAGAGTTCAATCTTAGTTTCATCAGATCAGAGAATCTTGTTTCATGGTCTGAGTCCTTTAGGTGCCTTTTGGCAAACTCCAAGCTGGCTGTCATGTGCCTTTTACTGAGGAGTGGCTTCCGTTTGGCCACTCTACCATAAAGGCCTGATAGGTGGAGTCTTGCAGAGATGGTTGTCCTTCTGGTTGTCCTTCCACAGAGGAACTCTGGAGCTCTGTCAGAGTGAGCATCGGGTTCTTCGTCACCTCCCTGACTAAGGCCCTTCTCCCACGATTGCTCAGTTCTTGGTGGTTCCAAACTTCTTCCATTTAAGAGTGATGAATGCCACTGGTTTCTTGGGGACCAGTGGCATTTAAGAAAATGTAATTTAAGAAATGTTTTAGAATAAGGCTGTAACGTAACAAAATGTGGGAAAAGTCAAGGGGTCTGAATACTTTCCAAATGCACTGTACATGTCAGGTCATACACACAAAAAGTAGGTCACATGGGGAAGAGGCGTTGGGTTGTTTTTGCTTTATTTGTTGCTTTATTTGTTGCTTTATTTTATTTTTTTTACTTGCGCTATATAAGATGGAAGGGAGTTCCATGCACTCATGGCTCTGTATAATACTGTACGTTTCCATGAATTTCTTCGGGACGGTGAAAAGACCCCTGGTGGCATGTCTGGTGTAAGTTGACTATGCAAACAATTTGGAATTTCCAACACATTAATGTTTCATCTTTCCTCAACTCTTAGCCAAGAGAGACTGGCATGCATTGTATTAATATTAGCCCTCTGATTACAATTAACTTTTTTGGGGCTCCCGTTTGGTGCGGCGGTCTAAGGCACTGCATCTCAGTGCAAGAGGTGTCACTGCAGTACCTGGTACGAATCCAGGCTGTATCACATCCGGATATGATTGGGAGTCCCATAGGGCAGCGCACAATTGGCCCAGTGTCGTCCAGGTTTGGCCGGGGTAGGCCGTCATTGAAAATAAGAATTGGTTCTAATTCAAATAAATTGGTTCTTAGTTAAATAAAAGTATAAATACTTGTCCATCTCATATGCTGTTATGTGCCGTGCAAGGCAAAGTAGGCCCAAGGCAAAGTAGGCCTATCACTTTGCCAACATAGTAACAAATTTACTAAAAACTGAGTTTTTAGCTTTGGTGAGTCCTTTGTTTTATCTGTTGAGTTGACAGTAAAATAAGTTGGTTGCCGTAATTTGATGTGCCCATTGTCATATATATTTCCCAAAGTAAGACTGACTGGGAATACCTGCAATCACTTGTATTTTCAGATACATCATTGGATAGTGATGGATAATGTAGCTCTTTCAGGACAAGCCAACAAGTCAGCACCAGGTAGGCTTAAGTATACATTTAGATTTTTTGTTAAGTTTCATTGAGTGTAGGCCTTGTTTATGCTTTTTGTGAACATATAATAGACAGTGTTTTCTGGAAACACTTATGGCCTACAGTATATCACAGCATTGAATCCCACCCCAATTGTCACCCACTGTTTGTGGTTACCAAGGGTTTCATATGTAGATAGCTTACCACCTTTGGCTAATGAGCTCACCACTCTTTGTACTTGGAGACTTCAACCTCCCAATTTTTGGTATTAGGTATTTTAATAGGATCCCCATTAGCTGTTGCAAAAGCAGCAGGTACTCTTCCTGGGGTCCACAGAAAACATGAAACAGAAGACATAATACAGAACATTAATAGACAAGAACAGCTCAAGGACAGAACTACATATATTTTTGTGTCTGCCTTCGATTTATTTATTTCCAACTCTCTCTTTCCACTCCTTTCCTCTTTTGACCTCACCCTTCCTCAGTCCCGTCCCACTCACAAGGCAGGCAATACGCTTGACCTCATTTTTACTAGAGGCTGTCCACCAACTAATCTCACTGCAACCCCCCTCCAGGTCTCGGTCACTACTTTGTTTCCTTTTCTGTCTCCCTGCCCATTCGACGCCATCCCCTCCTCCCTTCTCCAGACCATCTCTATAGACGTACACATTCCTCACTTCTCTCATCAACTCATCCCTGGCCTCTGGCTGCGTACTCAAGAAATCAACACTCAACCCCTCTGACGTCAAAAACTACAGACTGGAATCCCATCTTGCTTTTATTTCCAAAACACTTGAGCGTTCTAATCCAGGCACTTGTCATCTCCCGTCTGGATTACTGGCTCGCTGTCGGCTGAGCTTCCCGTTTGTGCCATCAAACCTCTACAATTTATCCAGAATGCTGCAATCTGCCTGGTGTTCAACCTTCCCAAGTTCTCCCATCTCCCCCTGCTCTTCCGCACACTCCACTCGTAATCCACTACAAGACCATGGTACTTGCCTACGGAGCAGCAAGAGGAACTGCCCCTCCCTACCTTCAGGCTCTGCTCAAACCCTACAGCTCAACCAGAGCACTCCGTTCTGCCACCTCAGGTATCTTGGCCCTCCCGTCCAGCCCAGTCCTAGCTCTTATCTGTCCTGGCAGCCCAATGGTAGAACCAGCTTCCCCCTGAAGCAAGGACAGCAGAGTCCCTGACAATCTTCTGAAAACATCTGAAACCCTATCACTTCAAAGAGTATCTTAAATAATCCAACAGTACCCCCCCACAACCACACACACAAAAAAAGGGTTTTGTTTACTAACACTACTTTTTTTCCCCCCCTTACTAGCTCTGACTTTGCTGATAGCTACTTTATTGAGGAAAAATGTACTTACTATGACTGTGCTTAAGAGCTGTCCCACCTTGCAATCTTAAGATGAATGCACTCTAAGTCGAGTCTGCTAAATAACTAAAATGTAAATAAATAAATGTAAAATGATACATATTTGTTTTTGCTGAGCCCTACTACTTTGATATGACTCAAAAATGTCAAACTTCCCCAAAAAACTGCAGTCTTGTCTGTAGTGTTATACTCTATAGGATTGCCATTTGATGTAGTTACTGTTAGTGCCGTACTGTATATACATGCTTTTTTTTAAGCAGATGTTAAATGGAGCTCGGGAGTTGCACGCCAATTATATCTGAAGTGACCTCTCTTGCTCAACACCACCCAGAGAGATACAAGGCTAGTCGGGGCTTAGTCTCAAGGGTTCCTCATAGACCAAAAGGAAATTCTTGCTTCTTGTTCCCCCAAGCTAGCTCGTTCAAGAATGTCTTTTGCGTGTGATCAATTTCCGATTCGGCGTCTTTTAAATTCTCTCCATGACAAAAGAAAACGGTGCCAAGACTAGACTAGAGCCATGTAGTGTGATATTATTTGATATATAAGTATCTACATATAAATATACCTCACCTGCGACACAAACTTCAGACTGTGTGCAATTTGAGTATTAAAATATTTATCTGACTCCATAATATGCAAGAGACTACAGTTGAGTTACAGGAAGGTCAAGAAAGGTCTTAGAACTGTCCATATCAAAGGCAGATATTTATTTACATTGTAATATGGATGAAATCACATACAAGGCATAACACTTAAGTTACAAAGCGTTATTCTAGGCACGATCAGAGAGGGAAAGAGAGAGAGAAGTCATAGCCTGAAAGTCCAGGTTGGAGAGAGAAAGAAGGAGTGTTTCTTACCAGCTCAGGTCAATTTTATTTTACTAGGCAAGTCAGTTATGAACAAATTCTTATTGACAATGTCAATGACAATCTAGGAACAGTGGGTTAACTGCCTTGTTAAGGGGCAGAACCTTGTCAGCTCGGGGATTCGATCCTAGGGGTTGGTGAGATAATGCAGAATTCCTAAGACAACACAAAGGAAATCCTTGCATGTAGTTGATAAGAGTCACTTAGGGGGCTAGGCCGCCCTAGAGCCATATATTTAGACTGAACATTTAACTGTTATTAAGCCCCTAACGCCAATGGAAACGAAAGTGCTGGTATTATTGCTCATCTTTGTACGTAATTTGTTCGGAATGTATGCGTAATTCATAAACAATTTGGTGTTTCTACATGAGACTGCTGTGGGTTTGTGAAGACTTTTCTTAGTCTGCTTGTGGCAGTCCCCTGAGATGTGAGTCATATAGAGATATGTTTTTGGCTTATCACCTACCCCCTACACACTTTAGGGGGTATATAACAGAGGGGTGTATGGACGTTGTCTAGTCTAGGTATTGTGACATCTGCTGTGTCCCTCGCCCCATCTGTCTCTGTGCTAACCATGTCACAGCTAAATCTGAAACCGTTGGTATGTGCCACATTCCCATTCTGGTCCTAGTGTTGAAGCCTAAATTAACGTGAATATGAAGAGCAAATTTTGTCGGGATCAGAAACCTGACAGAAATGCTAGTGCAAGGACTGCTGCTTTTCTCCACTCTGCCACATCTCGCACTGCGAAGTGAGAGGAATTACTTAACCCTGATCTTTTGAAGTCGCTGTCTAGCTGGAAGGTTCCTTCTCCTCGTGTGGCTCTACTCGTCTGGCATTACACAGAAAGAAACTTGTTTTGAAGTTGCCAGATGAAAAGCCGGCTGACGTATCGAGGGGGATGAGGTCTCCACAGTGACCCCCTCTCTCGGTGTGACAGGCGAGGGGTGTGGGGGGAGGGTGTTTTTAGCTGTTTGATGTGAGCCAGTGTTTCTAATTATAGCTGGTATACTGGGGGAGGAGGGCAGGGGGGTGGCAGAACACGATGGGGGTCGGGGGGGACTCACGGTGACAAATCCTCCAGACACGTGCACACACAAATGGCGAGCCGCCCTCTCTGTAACGGCACAGCCATTAACATTCCAAAGCGGCGCTCTCAGTTCTCCTTTGCGCTGGGGATGTGCAAGCTCTACAATTACTTCAACAGGATGAACGTTTTATTTCTTTATTCATGTTAGCCTTCGTAGGGGTAAACGATGGTGGTCTGAAAGGGAAAAATAGTACTGTTTTCCATTATCCCTTTAGTGAAACTGAAGTGAATGATAAGAGCAGATATTAATATAGCTTTCAATTGCATTTGACATCTACTACATTCTCAAACGTGTCATATGTTGCGGTGTTGGGTTCATCCTTTTGTGTAATTACAAAATGACTGCAGTTTGAAAGCAGCATAAATAGTTTAATCTACTTCACTACAAATGTCACTGCTGAAGAGAGCATCAAAATATGAAGAGACAAATTTGAAGTAAATCAAGATGAATCATTTTAATCTGTACTCAATGAAGATATGCCAGGACCCTCACTCAAACATCTCCAAATGGTTTTCTAAAGCATGGTCATTTGTCACAGTGAAAGCACATAATCAATATTTCTGCAGTAAGAGAGGGATCCCATAACTCACAACTCATGTCTCATCATGTCATATAGAATATACAGTGCAGTCAAAGTATTGACACCCCTTGACTTATTCCGCATTTTGTTGCGTTACAGCCTGAATTCAAAATTATTCAATCTTTTTACCCACAATACCCCATAACAATAAAGTAAAAAAATACTTTAAACATTTATTGAAACTAAAATATCGAATTTATAAAGTATTCTCAACCCTGAGTCAATACTTTGTAGAAGCACCTTTGGCAGTGATTACAGCCGTGAGTCTTTCTGGGTAAGTCTCTCAGAGCTTCCCACACCTGGACTGTAGAACATTTGCCCATTATTCTTCAAGCTCTTTAAAATTGGTTGTTGATTATTGCTAGACAGACATTTTCAGGTCTTGCCTCTGAAGCTAAGCAGGGTTGGTCCTGGATGGGAGACCAGATGCTGCTGGAATTGGTGTTGGAGGGCCAGTAGGAGGCACTATTTCCTCTGGTAGTGATTGGGGAAATTGCCCTGTGTAGGGTGCCGTCTTTCGGATGGGATGTTAAACAGGTGTACTGACTCTCTGTGGTCACTAAAGATCCCATGGCATTTATTGTAACAATCTGGCTCTCATAACGTCATGGCCAGCTTCCAATTGGCTCATTCATCTCCCCTGTAACTATTCCTCAAGTCGTTGCTGTAAATGAGAATATCCTGTCAGTCAACCTACCTGGTAAAATAAGGGTTAAATAAATGGTCAAGTATATTTAAGTAGAAACTGTAACTCGGCCACTCAGAAAAATTCCCTGTCTTCTTGGTAAGCAACTCCAGTGTAGATTTGGCGTTGTGTTTTAGGTTATTGTCCTGGTGAAAGATGAATTTATCTCCCAGTGTCTGGTGGAAAGCAGACTAAACCAGATTTTCCTCTAGGATGTAGCATGTGCTTAGCCCCATTCCGTGTATTATGTATACTGAAAAACTCCTCGGTACTTAACAATTACAAGCATACCCACAACATGGTACAGCCTCCATTATGCTTGAAAATATGGAGAGTGGTACTCAGTAATGTGGTGTATTGAATTTGCCCCAAACGTAACACTTTGTATTTCAGAACAAAAAGCTTTGCCACATGTTTTGCAGTATTATTTTAGTTACTCCACAATACTAACATAATTGACAGAGTGAAAAGAAGGAAGCCTGTACAGAATAAAAACATGCAACTAGTCAGTTGTACAAATGAACACGTTCAACTGAAATGTAACCCTTTGTCAGCTCTAAAGAAATACTGCAAAAAAATGTGGCAAAGCAATTCACTTTTTATCCTGAATACAAAGTGTTATGTTCCTGAATTAAATCTACTTGATCAACAACCAACTTGACCGAGCGTGAAGTATTCTGAAAAGAATAATGGGCAAATGTTGCACAATCCAGGTGTGGAAAGCTCTTAGAGATTTAGATAGATAGATAGATAGATAGATAGATAGATAGATAGATAGATAGATAGATAGATAGATAGATAGATAGGTACTTTATCACAGTACAGCTGTGAGTCTTTACCCAGAAAGACTCACAGCTGTAATCGCTGCCAAAGGTGCTTCAACAAAGTGTTGACTCAGGGATGTGGATACTTACGTAAATTAAATATTTATGCATTTCATTTAATTCATTTGCAAAACAAACATATAAAAACATGGGGTAATTGTGTGTAGATTGGTGATTTTAAATATTGTAAATTCCATTTATATGCAGATGACTCTGTGATTTATTCTACTGCTCCAACAGCCAAACAAACATTAATGCAGTTGGAGTCCGATTTTAAGATACTTCAGGAGTCTCTTTTACAGCTCAAACTTGTTTTAAATCTTAATAAAACAAATGTTATGTCTTTTTCTAGGTCTAAACTCTCAGTTAGAAACGCAATTACTAGCCTGGATGGTACTCGAACAGGTCTCTGCATATAAATATTTAGGCGTATGGTTAGATGATAGGCTCTCCTTTCAAAACCATGTTAGTGAATTGGGAAAAAAGTTAATTGAAGTTAGTTTTTTTTTTTACAGAAACAGGGCCTGTCTGTCCTCTGTAAATAGTAAAACAAATTGTTCAGGCTACTTTTTTTTATCCGTTTTAGATTATGGTGATGTTATCTATATGCATGCTTCGGCAATCACATTAAAACCACTGGATGCCATTTACCATTGTGCACTCAGGTTTATCAGGGCGGATAGTTTCAGGAACACATCACTGTATTCTATACCAAAATGTGGGTTGGGCCCCTCTGTCTGTGAGGCGAGAAAAACATTCTCTTCTGTTTATTTTTAAAGCACTCCTTTTAAAACACCTGCCATATATTTCAGCATTAATTTCCACTAGACATACTAATTGTAATACCAGATCACAGTCATGGATTACATTAGAGATGCCTGCAGTAACACAGATTTGGGTAGAACTGCCTTCAGTTCCTTTGCACCTTTTCTGTGGAACAAATTGCAGACCCTCCTCAAGCTAGACACTTTGGTGCCCCTTGTCCATTTCAAAAATATTTTAGAGGATCAATATGATGTTATCTGTGTTTGTTTCTGTTGAACTCTAAGTTTTTCTTGAAATGTTTCTCTGTTTTGAGATCTTTATTCTCCAAAATGTCTGTCTGTGTGCCTAAATTGTACATGTTAACATGTTTACACAGGGCACAGCCGTAAAAGAGATCTAGGTCCCAGTCTGTTCCCTGTCAAAATAAAGTTTAAATAAGAATAAAAATCTATTGAAACCATTTGGAACTCAGGCTGTAACAACAAAATACAGTCTTCTCTCTCTGCTTTGACCATACTCAGGTGATTGTGGTTGACATCCTTAAACAGGGGCAACATTTCAGAGTACTTGGAATGTACACAACTATATTCAATAATACTTGGGGCTAGAGCAAACCATCCTTCCCATTACTACCTCTACATTTTTTGAAGAATATCTGTGACCTCACAGTGTAAGAACCATAGGCTGCGTTTACAAAAGGAAGCCAAATTCTGAAATTAACCAATCACATCAGAGATGTTAACATCAGATATTTTTCGGAACTTATCTGATTGGTCAAAATGTGTGGAAGAAATATCAGAATTGGGCTGCCTGTGTAAAACGCAGCAATAGCTGCCTTTTGCAGTGAAACTCAATATCTAGAAGGCATTATAGAGATGTTAAGACTGGTTGCCTTCTGATTATCTACCCTTTATCTAGAAGTGTGCACTTCCTCACTCCCCCCATGCATTTAAAGGTATTGGATTGGTGCAAGCATGGCTGGACGGAGTTTCCACCATATTCCTTACACCAGTCCATTCCTTTTATAAAGGAAGGGGAAATGTACGAGTGCACAGTTTTGGAGAAGGGTAGAGAATCGGACAGCGAGCCACAATTGGCAGATGAGGTGAGCAACAGTCACTGTCCCTCTTCTCATTAGAACCACGCCTACGGGCAGTAAAAATCAATGGTGACCCCCATGGGCTCTGGAACACTTTTGCCCTCCTTTAAACATTAGCCTCCTCTTTGGGATTCGGCTTGTGTTGTTGACAGAGGAGGACGGGGGGGGGGGGGGACGACGACGACGACGACGGTAATAGCTGTAGTTATACCTCCGCTGAGCTCAATCGCGCCATTAGA
This sequence comes from Thymallus thymallus, assembly GCA_023634145.1. Lineage (NCBI taxonomy): Eukaryota > Metazoa > Chordata > Actinopteri > Salmoniformes > Salmonidae > Thymallus > Thymallus thymallus. The sequence goes on along the minus strand of CM042393.1, from coordinate 34,713,603 downwards.
GCAAAGTCAAACCGCAGCGGCCTGCTGGGAAGGGAAGTGGTGCGCAGGATGAGGAAATGATGGAGGAGAGAGGGGTAAGAGACCGTTTCTAAAAATGAAAAGGAACACTATGGAAGCCGGAAATCATTGCAACTATTTAATTCTTATGAAACAAAGCCTCTTAACAGTTAAATGAAATGGCTAGTAAGACATTGACAGATTTGATTCACATACACAAGGCTTGCACATGTACAATGTGACTAAGGGTACGAGAAACATGCTTCCTCAGTAGTCCACGATACCTTGTAGCACCTATATAAAAAGTCAACAGACCATTTGAAAATTCCTTATTTCTTCACCGGAGTAGAAATTGAATTTATGCTTCTAAAATCTCCAAAAATAAGGATCATACTTTAATCATCAAAACATTTTCTCTGTCACCTCGTTAGTTAATATATTCACAAAATAAACAAAGAGTAGTCATACAAACAGACAAAGTTGATAAAGTAACATTGATTTTACATTTATCGAAGAACGCTACAAAAACAAGCCCAGAGAAGTTCTGGAGTTGGAAAACGTGAGCTGTTTGTGTACCATGACCATTTTTGGGTCACATTCGTAACTACTGCAACACATCTTCACAAAATTCAAATGGCTCCTCAGACAAGTTTACAGTAGAGTGTAACTACCATGGTTGCATTGATTTTTTTTTTTCTTTGTACAAATATTTCATATCAATATGTGACTAAGACATTTAAATACTTGTCAAACCCCCGTAATACATGCTCACTTTTCCCAGGACCTCTCGCACAAAAAAATACATTATTGAAACTGTACACAAATATTCTGTCCATTGATTTTTATTGTTAGCAGTTGGTATTAAAAAAAGATTTGTAGCTGGTTTCATAGAATATCTCAAAATGATAATACACGTAGACTGCTGACGTCACGTGCCCAAGTGAAGGGTTTCTCCTTTCTGTAAAAGCGAGTGAAAATGGGTAAATAAACAGATGCAGAGAGGTATGGCGTTGATTCTCGCGAGAGTCTATTCATGTCTATACATTGTGTCTTGCACAATGGAAGAGATACCGAGGTGGGGAAGAAACCTCTTCCGCTGCAGTTCCAGGAGCTGCCCATAACCACAGTGGGAAAATTAAAATTAAAATAAAATAATAAACGTGCAACTGAAGAGTACTTTGCACCCTGTTTTCAGCTTCTGTGTAGCAGATGCTACTGTCCATTAGTTAGCCTCCGTTAACTTTGTCTCCGTTAGCATAGATTAAGTTATCGTTCATAGCAATAGCTTAGCTCCTATGAGCCTAGCTAACATTGCTGACTAGTGTGTCTCATTAAAACAGGGGACCGGAGCCCTCTTCCTGAGGGGGGAAGTGTGTATTGAGCAGAGTCTCCATGTAAGACACGTAGCTGGAGCTAGGCGTGTAGACTTCGCCCAGGTCCTGGGAGGGCATGGCTGGGGACAGGGGCAGCAGGGGGGCGGCTGGGAGATGGCCAGCGAGACAGGGGTCAGGGAGAGCGGGATTTGGGTTTAGGTTGGGCTCGGGGATGGGTATTGCCAGAGCAGGTGTGAGTGTAGGGGCACTGATGTTAGTGTTGAGGGGAGCAGGCGCATGGTTGGGGGTGGTTGGTGTAATACTGTGAGGTGGTGGGGCTGTAGCTGGAGGGTGGCATCCGAGGTGCTGCTGCGTTGAGTCCATTGGAGCTTGAGGTGGGGGCTGAGGAACGGGGAGGCGAGGCCGCTTGGCTGCCTGTGGTTCGTCTCCTGACATTACACCTTCTTGGGTTGGTATTGCCTAGACAGGGAAGATACAGCTTATGGTCAAAACAGTGGCATGAAGTCGACCTAATCACTTGTTCCGTACCTTTGACCCTACACCTTTCAAACCCCTACAACCTTTTCAACCTCTGTAAGCATGCATGTTTCCGCATGTTTAAGTCAGGAGCATCAAGTAAAGTACACTACATTACCAAAAGTATGTGGACACCTGCTCGTCGAACATCTCATTCCAAAATCATTGGCATTAATATGGAGTTGGTCCCCCCTATAACAGCCTGCACTGTGCAGGCCAGTCAAATTCTTCCACACTGATCTCGACAAACCATTTCTGTATGGACCTCGCTTTGTGCATGGGGGCATTGTCATGCTGAAACAGGAAAGGGCCTTCTCCAAACTGTTGCCACAAAGCTGGAAACACAGAATCGTCTAGAATGTCATTGTATGCTGTAGCGTTAAGACTTCCCTTCCCTGGAACTAATGGGCCCGAACCATGAAAAACAGCCCCAGACCATTATTCATCATCCACCAAACTTTACAGTTGGCACTATGCATTGGGGCAGGTAGCGTTCTCCTGGCATCCGCCAAACCCAGATTCGTCTGTCGGACTGAAGCGTGATTCATCAATCTGGAGAACGTTTCCACTGCTCCAGAGTCCAATGGCGGCGAGATTTACACCACTCCAGCTGATGCTTGGCATTGCGCGTGGTGATCTTAGGCTTGTGTGCGGCTGCCCGGCCATGGAAACCCATTTCATTAAGCTACCGTAGAACAGTTCTTGTGCTGACTATGCTTCCAGAGTCAGTTTGGAACTCGGTAGTGAGTGTTGCAACCAATTTTTACGCTCTACGCGCTTCAGCACTTGGCAGTCCCGTTCTGTGAGCTTGTGTGGCCTACCACTTCGAGGCTGAGCCGGTGTTGATCCTAGACGTTTCCACTTCACAATAACAGCACTTACAGTTGACCGGGGCAGCTCTAGCAGGGCAGAAATTTTACGAACTGACTTGTTGGAAAGGTGGCATCCTACAGTGAAGCTGTTGTAATTTTGGCTATGTACTCCAGGATTTTGGATTTGAGATCGAATGTCACCCTTTATTTGAGGGGTATTTTCAAACATATCTGTTTAATCATTTAGAAATAAAAGCACTATGTATTTAGTCCCCCCATTTGAAGAAGTATTTGGACATAATTCACTTCTAGTGTATTAAAGTAGTCAAAAGTTTAGTATTTGGTCACATATTACTAGTATGCAATGACTATACACTTGTTGGATGCATGTTTTGCCCAATAGAAACTAAGTGGTGAATGATGTCATTTTCTTTCTATGTGAGTAGATAAGATGTTTCTGAACACTTCTCATTTAATCCAGATAATGCCATGATAAAGAAAAAGAAAAATAATGAATCATGAATAATGGTGAGTGAGAGAGAAGCTACAACAAAACATGCTAACTTCTCACCATTACAATAAGAGGGAGATTAGCAATTTTGGGTATGATCAGTGTCCCTCTGTAACACTCACCTTTTATCATTCACAATTCATTGATGATTATCCATAATCATGGTAGCATCCACACTAATGTAGACGTGTTCAGAAACATCTTATATTCTTCCTTACAAAATGACAAAATATATGCACCTTTCACTTCCTATTTGGAAAAACATAATACAAAACACAACCAAAAGCTGTAAATGTATCCAAACAGTTTGTAAAGTCACAAGCTTGATGTAAATCATTGTCTGCAAGAAATATGCAACCAAATTCTAAAATGTTGTTAATACACTATAAGTGATTTTGTCCAAATACTTATGGCTTCTTCAAATTGGGAGACTAGGTACATGAAGTGCTTTCATTTCTAAATGATAAAACAAATATGTATGAAATTACCCTAAAATAAAAGATGACATTCTGTACAGATACAGTGCATTCGGAAAGTATTCAGACCCATTGACTTTTTCCACATTTTGATACATTACATCCTTATTCTAAAATTGATTAAATTATTTATGTTATTTATTTATCTACACACAATATCCCATAATGACAAATGGAAAACACATTTTTAGATTTTTTTGCAAAAAAACAAATCCACAAAAACCTTAATTTACATAAGTATTCAGACCCTTTGCTATGATACTCGAAATTAAGCTCAGGTGCATCCTTTTTCCATTGATCATTCTTGGAGATGTTTCTACAACTTGATTAAGAGTCCACCTGTGGTAAATTCAAATAATTTGACATGAAAGGCACACAGTTGACAATGCATGTCAGAGCAAAAACCAAGTCATGATATCTAAAGAATTGTCCGTACAGCTCAGAGAAAGGATTGTGTAGAGGCACAGATCTGGGGAAGGGTACCAACAAATTTCTGCAGCATTGAAGGTCCCCAAGAACACAGTCCTCCATCATTCTTAAATGCAAGAAGTTTGGAACCACCAAGACTTTTCCTAGAGCTGGCCGCCTGGCCACACTGAGCAATCAGGGGAGGTGACCAAGAACCCAATGGTCACTCTGCAGCACTCCACCAATCAGGCCTTTATGGTAGAGTAGCCAGACGGAAGCCACTCCTCAGTAAAAGGCACATGACAGCCCGCTTGGAGTTTGTCAAAAGGCACCTAAAGATTCTCAGAGCACAAGAAACAAGATTCTATGGCCTGATGAAAACAAGATTGAACTCTTTAGCCTGAATGCCAAACGGAGGAAACCTGGAGGAAACCTGGCACCATCCCTACGGTGAAGCATGGTGGTGGCAGCATCATGCTGTGGGGATGTTTTTCAGCGGCAGGGACTGGGAGACTAGTCAGGATCGAGGGAAAGATGAACAGAACAAAGTACAGAGAGATGCTTGATGAAAACCTGCTCCAAAGGTCCAACAGGACAACGACCCTACGCACACAGCCAAGACCATGCAGCCAGAGCCCGGATTTGAACCCGATCGAACATCTCTGAAGAAACCTGAAAATAGCTGTGCAGCGACGCTCCCCATCCAACCTGACAGAGCTTGAGAGGATCTGCAGAGAAGAATGGGAGAAACTCCCCAAATACAGGTGTGTGTAGCGTCGTAAAGGTCTGAATACTTATGTAAATGAGATATCTATTTTTAATTTGTAATATATTTTCAAAACAAATTAAAAACCTGTTTTTGCTTTGTAATTATGGGGTGTTGTGTGTAGATTGATGTCATTATGGGGTGTTGTGTGTAGATTGATGTCATTATGGGGTGTTGTGTGTAGATTGATGTCATTATGGGGTGTTGTGTGTAGATTGATGTCATTATGCGGTATTGTGTGTAGATTGATGTCATTATGGGGTATTGTGTGTAGATTGATGAGGGTAAAAAATTATTTAATAACATTTTAGAATAAGGCTGTAACGTAACAAAATGTTGAACATGTCAAGGGGTCTGAATACCTTCAGAATGCACTGTACATACGGTGGGAAGTATATTTCATAAAAAGGGCTCAATACAGCCATGACTCAACATCATAACGTAGCGTGCAATAATATGCTCCAGTCTCCTCTCCAAGCCCCACCAGTCTCCCTCTCCTCCACCCCACCAGTCTCCCTCTCCTCCACCCCACCAGTCTCCCTCTCCTCCACCCCACCAGTCCCCCTCTCTCTCCACCCCACCAGTCTCTCCCTCTCCTCCACCCCACCAGTCTCTCCCTCTCCTCCACCCCACCAGTCTCTCCCTCTCCTCCACCCCACCAGTCTCCCTCTCCTCCACCCCACCAGTCTCCCTCTCCTCCACCCCACCAGTCTCCCTCTCCCCCACCCCACCAGTCTCCCTCTCCCCCACCCCACCCCACCAGTCTCCCTCTCCTCCACCCCACCTCTCTCCCTCTCCCCCACCCCACCCCACCAGTCTCCCTCTCCTCCACCCCACCTCTCTCCCCACCCCACCTCTCTCCCCACCCCACCCCACCAGTGCAATAATATGCTCCAGTCTCCTCTCCAAGCCCCACCAGTCTCCCTCTCCTCCACCCCACCAGTCTCCCTCTCTCCCCACCCCACCAGTCTCCCTCTCTCCCCACCCCACCAGTCTCCCTCTCTCCCCACCCCACCAGTCTCCCTCTCTCCCCACCCCACCAGTCTCCCTCTCTCCCCACCCCACCAGTCTCTCCCTCTCCTCCACCCCACCAGTCTCTCCCTCTCCTCCACCCCACCAGTCTCCCTCTCCTCCACCCCACCAGTCTCCCTCTCTCCCCACCCCACCAGTCTCTCCCTCTCCTCCACCACACCAGTCTCCCTCTCCTCCACCCCACCAGTCTCCCTCTCCTCCACCCCACCTCTCTCCCCAGCCCACCCCTCTTTCTAGCCTACCCCTGTCTCCCTCTCCCCAGCCACCCCTGCCTCACTCTCCCCAGCCCTAGTGGGTGGGTGCCAGGTGATCTCGTACCAGGCGGGCGCAGACCCTTTTGGGCAGGTCCTGCTCCAGCGAGTGGATCTCCGTTTGCTTCAGTAACAACTGGGACTCATCCTGGAACTCCACCTGAATAGTGGAGAAAAGGAGAGCGAAAAGAAGTTGATGAAGGGTCATACTTTGAAAAACTACGAAACAAACAGAGCCTATGATTTTCATTAGGACAAAATACAGTACCAGAATTGCCGGATTGGAAGGTTCAAACACAACACAAAGAAACTCACACACCAGGGTTTCCGTTAGCCGGTAATAGCTGGCTTCTGGCCGCCCGGAAAAAAATAAAATAAAACTTCTGATGGCCAATTGTCCGGGAAAATAAAAACAGTCTGATTGCAAAATAGCCTATTCATGGATGGAAATACCAGTCAATGTAAATACATTTGTATTAGTCAGTGTGTCATCCACCACTTTGCAATGAGCTGGAGAGAGTATGCATTTTGAAAATTGGTGTGTGAGTGAGTGAGTGAGTGAGTGTGTGAGTGGCCCTATGGGGTGATGACGGCTACGAGACAAGGTCGCGCTCGCCACCCTGCCACAGGCACCAGCTGGAGACCTGTTTTTAACAGATTCTTAGCGCCGGCTCACACAGACATCTCACCGCCAGTAAGACAGGGAAGGGAAAAATAATAATACACTTTTTGAGAAGTAATTTTTTTTCTTCTTGTTGTTGTTATGTTGGAAATAACATCTGAAAAACAGGATTTTGGTCTGCTGTACAAACAGAAAAATAGACTAGCGAGAATGCAGGCAGGTGGAAACACAGTGAGACTCCTAGATTAGAACACACACACTTTCCCCTCATCAATCTACACACAATACCCCATAATGACAAAGCAAAAAACATTATTTTGTAAATGTTGTAAATTTATATAAAAAAAAATATTAAATATCACATTTACATAAGTATTCAGACCCTTTACTCAGTACTTTGTTGAAGCACCTTTGGCAGTGATTACAGCTCTAAGTCTTCTTGGGTATGAGGCTACAAGCTTGGCAAACCTGTATTTGGAGAGTTTCTCCTATTCTTCGCTGCAGATCCTCTCAAGCTCTGTCAGGTTGGATGGGGAGCGTCGCTGGACAGATATTTTCAGGTCTCTCCAGTCCAGGCTCTGTCCGGGCTCCAATCCGGGCTCAAGTCCGGGCTCTGTCCAGTTCAAGTCCGGGCTCTGGCTAGGCCACTCAAAGACTTGTCCCGAAGCCACTCCTGTGTTGTCTTGGCTGTGTGCTAAGGGTTGTTGTCCTGTTGGAAGGTAAACTTGAGCGCTCTGGAGAAGGTTTTCATCAAGGATCTCTCTGTACTTTGCTCTGTTCATTTTTCCTTCGATCCTGACTAGTCTCCCAGTCCCTGCCGCTGAAAAACATCCCCAAAGCTGGGCGGCGGTTGGAGGCCACTGTGTTCTTGGGGACCTTCAATGCTGCAGAAATGTTTTTGTACCCTTCCCCAGATCTGTGCCTTGACACAATCCTGTCTCAGAGCTCTACAGACAATTCCTTTGACCTCATGGCTTGGTTTTTGCTCTGACATGCACTGTCAACTGTGGGACCTTATATAGACAGTTATGTGCCTTTCCAAATCATGTCCAATCAATTGAATTTACCACAGGTGGACTCCAATCAAGTTGTAGAAACATCAAGGATGATCAATGGAAGCTCAATATCTAGTCTCATAGCAAAGGGTCTGAATACTTATGTAAATAATGTATCTGTTTTTTATTTTAAATACATTTGCAAACATTTCTAAAAACCTGTTTTTGCTTTGTCATTATGAGCTTTTGTGTGTCGATTGCTGAGGAAAAAATAGTATTTAATCCATTTTAGAAATAAGGCTGTAATGTAACAAAAATGTGGAAAAAGTCAAGGGGTTTACGTTTCGAGATTAATATAACAGGCTCTCGCTCTTTCTCTGTGTGTGTGTGTGTGTGTGTGTGTGTGTGTGTGTGTACACACCATGTGTCTTCTGAGGAGTTGTGTTCCTCCGGTACCAATTCCAGGAACACCCTCCTCTCCTCTAAGCATCGCACCATAAATTCCCCACAATGCTAAATCTCTCGACTTTACATTTTAATGCCTGCTGTATCAAGATACTCCGACCATAACCTAAAAGGGCAAACATAATTTTCACACGCAGATAAATACTGGGCTGGAGAGTAAAAGTCTAGTAAGTTGTGGCGTAAAAAGGCTTTAGAGGTAGAACCAACTTGGTGCAGTGATAGGGAATCAATGTAAATGCCTTCATGAAGCCTCTTAAAGAGTTACAACAGATTTGAGGGGAAATTGATTCTTCTTAACCTGTCCATGCATCCTAGAGGTAGAATGATAATATACAGTAGCTCCATTCAGCCCTATGATATGCTATGTAGACTATGACTAAAGTGTAGTTAAGACGTCAGACGTTTACGACCTTCAAAAGCGGTCGAGATAAGCAACATCGATTTTAAGCCATATACCTATCCAGTCCATTCAGATCCACGAGGGGTTACACAGGGTGTGCATGCTTTTGTACCAGCCTAGCACTAACATCCCGGTTCAACTAATCAACTTAACCTTGCTGGGCTGGATCAAAAGCCTGCGCATAGCCTATAGTCGCTCTCTGGGATCATGGTTGGTGACGGCTAGTTGGTTGTCGAAGGGGGAGGGAACAGAGGGGTGTATGGGAGGCCACCGCTACACTCACCTGGTAGTGCTTATGGACGTGTTCCTTGACGTAGGAGGCGTTGAGCGCCTTGCCCTCTGTGGCGTGGACCAACATCAGCTCACCCATCTCGGGCGGGCCGTTACAAAGACAGTTATGACTCTGGAAGAGGGGAGACAAGAGGGAGAGAGGAAATGAGTGGAGGAAGAGGCATCCAAAATTATCCATTAGACGTGCCGTTCTATAAACCCTGCTCTGATTGGACGAGCTAATTGTCTCTCTCCAGTTAGTATGTTTGTCGACTAGGTCAACACTTTATCATATTATGGTCAGCTCACTGTTTTAAACCTTTAACGATAAGGACACCGAGAGGTGTAGAGTGGAGCTCACCACAATGTTCTCTGGGAATAAGTTGTCGCAGTAGGAGCCGTCGTCATAGTTGACCTCGTAGAAGGTCTGCGACGCCATGCCGATGACGGTGCAGGGGTAGAACCAGCCGTCGCTGTTCCGACCAATCACCTTCTGGCCCAGAGAAAACTCCCCCCTTGGCCCCGCCCTCACCTTGAGAGAGGGAGGGTGTTTGATGGAAATATAATATATATTTGATTAAAATCTATCTATTGTCATTCTATGTCTATGTTGTTAGAGCAGTAGATCACACACAGTCCACAGCCTTCATATCCTATGAGTATTTCAGTTGGCAGGAAACCCATAAGCGTGACATATGAGATTTCGTCGGAAAACCGTATAGCTTAGCAGTGACGCAAATACTTGACACATTCATAACCTAAAGAAATGTAACGTCTATTCAAACAGAGTAATACAGCTCGCACCTTGTGATTGGTCTTCTTGTGCTTGTGGCAGGTGACGGACACCACGTAGGGCCAATCGGCTGGCTTCATGAGCACGCCGGCGATGTGAGCGCAGGTGACGTGGAAGGAGGTGGAGCAGCTGTCGTGGGAACACTGGATACACGCGCCGCACATCTGCTTGGTGTTTTTATGGCAGTACACACACTTCTGAAACACCAGAGAAGGGAATAGGTGTGTTAGAATCAAAACATTGTATTGACTGTGTCTAAAGTCCAATAAAAAAAAAAGCAATTTGTTATTTCAGGAGTACGTTTTAATATCGTCAGGAGCAAGAAACTTGGCTGAAATAAATGCTTAACTTTGATTGTGTTTACTTTGATACAGAAGCAACACGGTGTACCCATAGTTAGAGCAAAAACGTTATTTCAGGGGTACAATTTGATGATGACAGGAGTCAAAACGCTGTGTAAAAGAAAGTGAACAATGAGCAACAAGTTTGACGAAACAGGAAAAGATGTCTGTCAAAGTGAAACGTTGTTTTAGCTTTGATATTGGAAATTTCCAAGAAATGTGGGAAACGCTCAACAATCAAATGCAGCTAATAAGAGGAGCTTAAACAAGGCACAATTAGTCGGCTCTTCAAAACTAATATCATCCCTCCCTCCAGCAGTTATTTCCCATCCTTTCTTCTTTCTGCGTCCCTGATCCTCTCGTTCCTGGCGTTCCCTCGCATCGGTCGTTCATCTCTTTCTGTCTTCCTCCCATCGCTCCTTCACTTTCAAGACTTGTTTTCTAACCCCCCCCCCCCCCCCTCCCTCACTCACCATCCACCTTTGTCTTTCTCCCCCATCTCTCCCCCTCACTTTCTTAACCCCTCTCCCTGCCTGGACCCCCTCCCCTCGCTCTCTCTCCATCCCTCTTCTGTCTTCCGCTCTCTCTCTCTCTCTCTGACAGACTGCCTACAGCCCGCTGTGACCCGCTGGAGATCGATGGAAAATAAAAAATATTTATTAAAATGTCAATACTTAATTTTAGACCCCGTGGGCCAGCGGTGGAAATGCACCACAGCTCTTGATAGGGACTCGGCTCTGAGATATTTCACCGGCCTCGCCGGCGCCTGATTTAATATTCCACTGGGTAGAATCATGAGACAGGCTCCACAAACGGAACAAACCACAGGAGTACAGGGGGAGATTTACGTCAACAAACATTTATTTATTTGTTTGTTTGTTAAGTTCCCCCCTTTTTTGCTTTGGTCCTTGCCGGCTGAGGTAGAACCAATGCATCAAATTTCCTCATAGATTTACGTTTTAATTGTACGTGGTCTTAATTGTATGTGGAATGTTTTTTTTGTAGCTATGGAGACTAAATTGAAGTGTCTCACTCAACTCAAAAGAAACCATGAATATTTTACCTCAGAGGAAAAACAAAGATACTGTGGAATTCTTTGAGGGTTTGTGCCGCGTTACTGCTGGTTGCCATGGCACAGTGAGGTAGCCTAGGCAGAGAGCTCTGTAAATATTGTACACATTTTGTTATTTTTAAGTGTTTTTTGTTTTTATGTTCACTTACATCTGGTTGTCTTGACTCACAGAATTGCATGACTGAGATGAAAAGTCTATTATTTGTCATCGGCTGGGAATCACAACAACCACAACGTGTCCGGGGGATGTTGGAGAGGGTAAGGGACTGTTCCTAACCACTGTTAATGTGTGGTGGCTTTTGAGCACTTTTTCAGCAGCTGTGGCGTCACCCAAGTGGGTGCCACATGTTCGGCAATAGAGCACTAGTACCTGTGGAGGAACTGAACGTCGGAGAAGCAGGTGTGGTGCACTGACGAAGAGCTCCGGGCCTGTTTGTCTGACTGTCTTTGTTCCTCCCTGGCTGTACTATTGATGCCCCCTCCACTCAAGCTATACTGCATTTCCAGCCCACTGCCTCAACTCCCTTTCCATCATCCGGAACCGAATACTTGAGAGATTTTTCAAACCATTTCCATCAAAGAAGACCACATCTGTTTATTATAAAAAGCTAAAAATGTTGATACAATACCTATCATTGTTAAATGCATCCCTATCAATGAAGACTAGGGTAGGCAATTTCTATCGTAGATTCTCAAATTTAAATACAAAATAAAAGTTTTCTAAAGGTGATTATTAGGTTGCATAAACATGAATAGTGCTTTACCCCCATAATCCTGGCATTCGAATTGGCATAAATCAAGAGAATCCGCTGTGGCTGTTGGTCAGAGTCTGGGAGACAGGCAGGATGCCTGACTGGGGAGAGAAACAGGCTTGCTTGAGCCTACTGCCTGATGTTCATAGAAACAGCCCTTTTCTAATTATGAAACTAGATATTTTAAGGTTTATAAACTCTCCAAATTGAGTCTAATATAAGTGATACCAATTATCACTAGATTTGAGAAAGTGTGAGATGCATATTTTGGCACTACACAATATAAACTTTCTCCATTTGAAAAAATATCATTTTCTATACAATTCTTATTAGTGCTTATGACTTTACCAAGTTCAATTTGAGTGTATTATTTCATTTGTTCCAAGTTAGCTCACAGAGTTGAGGGTTTGGTAGCCCTTTCCACTCACAGCCCATCATCCCGTATACGGGTTGATAATAGCAGAGTTTGTCATGCTATACATGATGTCAGAGGTCACGTTCTCCGCTTCACAGCGCTGTATGAGTTTTGACTGACAGCCATTAAAAACTTGAGCACCGCGCGCGACAAGAAGATGGGCCCCATCCCTTCCGCTAATTGGGCTACTTTTGCACATTTGTTGTTGTTTGAGTGAGGGGAAAAGCTGTAAATTGAGAGGAGTCGATGTGTTCTGAAAGCTGAGTTGTTGAAGATTATAATAAATACCACTTTGATGTCACAAACCACACACCCATGAGTCCAAATGTGCACTTCACATTTCCATATTCGAAAACATGTCATTACAGTATCAACGTTTATGATCGTTATGTTTGAGCCACAGTTACAAGCACGACATGCGTTATACCCTGGGTTGTCCTGTAGAGAATGAGCCTATGTTTGTCGTATTGTGAAGACATTAGCCGTGGAACACGCACTTGAATGCACTCATGACCCCATTCTATGCGCACCATAATTACAATCGGTTTGTCTGAAGTGCCTTTTGAAAGCCTAACACTGGATTCAGTCTTGAGTCAGGAGAACTGTTGTGTCCTCACCTTTGGTCTGATAATTTCCCCATTATCTCCAAAGTGTTCTCTTTCAATTGCTACCATGGTCATGCATATGTTTTTTTTTATAGTTCTTCTGTTAGAAACATCTCAATTTGGCCACATCCATATAGACCAATTTCCAACGAGTGTAAAGGCGACAGCATGCTTCAGTTTGGCTGGCGCCTAGCCGAATCGAAAGAATGTGCTCGCATACTCCCTTAAAAGACCTTTGCTTGAAAAAACACTTTTAAAAACTAAAAATGTTGTAAATACTTTTTGTCCTTTTGTCCATTTTGAGGCGCCGTAGCCAGTATACTGCCCTACCAAGCAAATTGGCAGTAACTGCTTATAGCGTGGAACTGAGAAAAACAGCTTCAAAGTTGTTTTATTGTACAGCCAAAATAATTATAGGGAGATCATTGGAGATGTAGTGATCTGTTGTCTTACTATGAGTTCATGTTTTATTCATGTTGACCCTGACTTCTGACACGACCTTTGACCCTTAAATGGCAGTTACTGCCTTCTTCCTTGACATGATACGTTACAAATTGCAGGGTAATACCAAAGCAAAGAGCAGTAACTGCCATTTTAATTTGTTAGTTTACTATACTTCACCTTTTATGCTTTTAATAAAAAGAGCAGTGTAATTACTGGCAGTGTTGGAATTACATTAAATGATCTTGTAATACATAATGATGAATTGGAACATGATAGAAGTATGATGTAGGGTAATACTAATTGTAAAAAATTACCATGAGATTGCAAATTAAATTATTTGTGTATATTTTTTGGAATTACACTTACATAGACAATTTTGAATAAATAAATTCAGCTTTAATACTGAATTTTAAACATATTTATATTTTCATATTCATAAGAGGACACAAATGACATTAAGCTACAATTGATAAAATGCTGAATAGTTGCATTTCATTTTTAAGTAACACCTCTTCAGGGCTCTTCCATATCACTCCTCATCCTCAACCAAGGCATCAGAGGACACAGCTTGGTGATGACGTCCATCTTTTTGGACTCTTATAGCTCTAATGCTTATTTAGATTGCATGGGCGGACATTGCCAGTAATACAACCTAGTACTGACATGGTTGTACAGTCCTAATGCACCCTCGCGTGGCAACTGGGGCGGCAGGTAGCCGAGTGGTTAGAGCGCTGGGCCCATAACCGATTGCTGGATCGAATCCATGAGCTGACAAGGTTAATATCTGTCGTTCTGCCCCTGAACAAGGCAGTTAATCCACTGTTCCTAGGCCGTCATTGTAAATAAGAATTTGTTCATAACTGACTTGCCTAGTTAAATAAAGGTTAAATACAAAAATTATTTAAAAAAAACTTTGATCCGCATAGATACTATAATAATCTAGGCCACAGGGATTGGTGGAAGTCAATTTGGCAAACCATTTTTTCCCCACATTCATGTTATGGCACCAAAGCAGACACACTGAGCACACATTTGGCATGCAAAGCTTGTTGTGCTAATTACATACGCCACCAACAAAGGTGATGGATAGAATTTGACCCGGGACAGTCACTCAATACTGGAAAAATAGTATCAAGACAACTGACTTTTGCCAGACAACACCTGGGTAAAGTCAGTTGTGTCTTGATATTATCATAGAGACTTCTATGAGCATCTTTCGGTCAGCTCTTGGGCTTACTTTGGTGGGACGACCTGTCCTAGGTAGTTTTCTAGTGGTCTGAAATTGTTGTCGGACAGTGGAATGATGTACTTCGAATTGCTTGGAAATGGAATGATGTACTTCGAATTGCTTGGAAATGGAATGATGTACTTCGAATTGCTTGGAAACGGATTTGTAACCCCTCCCAGACTCATGGGCATCAATAATATTTATTCTGAGGGCCTCGGCTAGGTCTTTTGATGTTTGAATGATGTGATACCACACACCCATATGGTTGTGACCATATGACCAAACCAGACCAAGTTTCTCTTTAATGTTTTCTAATCATTTGCACTTGTTTTGGTACCTAATTCAGAGACATTTTATGTGATGGTAAATGTAGGGGTGTACTAACTTTTTCCCCATAAGGAAAAGGCATTTTTATTTATTTTAATTGCATAACAAGTTTTTTTTTTTTTTGTGTGATTTGTTAAATTGGGTATCCTTTATCTGTCAATAGTGTTGAAGTGAAGATTACATATCCATCTGTCCAAATATGTAAAATAAAATTTTTCACATGACTCTATTGTGCATTTCTCCATTCTCCTTACAAGCCTTGCTCAACGCTCCACCCACAAGTTACGTGCCTGACCATGACGCTAGCGAATCTGCGCATGCTTTTTTTCTCTCGGGCACTCGGTAGCAACAGTACAGGGAATCCTAATTATCACAACTATTATTATCTGAGCTATTTTTTTTTTATAGGCGCACTGGTGCTCTCAAATTAAAATTCCAGGTTGCACAGCAAAATATTTAGGAGCATATGAGACCAAAATGGTCGCACTTTAGAGCCCTGCCCATAGCCCAAACTTTTAATAGTTTTTTCTGAATACAAGCAAATATCGATCGGTTCCGAGAATACATGTACGACATAATGTAGAGCAGCGTTGACTTCGGACATCCACGCCAGATAACAAGAACATTGACAGTACAAATGGGCCTCTTCACTGGCCAGAGAACCCAGGAAGAAGGGGGTAACTTCTCATCAGATGGAGATGGTACTCTTACGGCCTGAGGAGACACAGACCCTGATGAAGAGTGATGACGACTATGGCTCAGCCAAGGAGATTCTCCATTGGAATTGACGGACTGCACACAAAGTGCCTCAAAAACTAATTTATTTCCTCAAGCAAGCAGTATAAACAGACTGAAAATGGTTAAACGTGTTGAGGTGTGTGTGTGTAATAAGACTGAGTTTTGGAATGCGGTATTAACCTTATTCGTCCAAGGAAAAGTATACTATTTGGTATATGTACAAAAATTGGACTGTCTTGACTCAAACATTTAAAGAATTTATGAAAGTGTACAAAGCACATTTGTAGTCATGTGGACATATATTAACTCATGCCCTGCGCAAGCCACACAGAACAATGTGGACTCAGCCCCTGGAACCTTCTCCTCACCTGAACCAATCACAGCTCTTCTGAACAGAGGGCTTACCTCTTCCTGTCCCAGGACCCCAAAACAGCAGCAAACATCTTGATGTTCCTAGAATACATCTTTGTTTGTAAAGTATCTACTGGCCTCTGAGAATGCATTAACCTTGTTATCTAAGAACTTTTGGTTATAATTTATAGTTTCTTATTGACTAATAACAAGTGGTGCCCCAAATTAATTTGATTACACCATTCCTCTACAATAGAGATAAGCCCAGTCATCCAAATCATTAGCAGGGTGCGACGGCTTTATTATAGCCCTTTTCAAAAGGTGGAGGGAATGTAAATTATTCAAAAGACGATCTTCACTTCTTTTGATAGATTGTATGGGTGGGGGGGGGGGGGGGGAGGAAGACATTATTTGTAGATTTGTGACAATGCCACTGCAGAGGCTGTGTGACTGACTGAAGTCGCTTTGGAGGGAGGGAGGGATGGATGGAGAGAGGGAGGGATGGAGAGAGCGAGGGATGAAAGGAGCAGTGTGTTCAAAGGCGCGGCAGCAATGGGAAATCAGCTCCTGCCCGCGGGATCAATGCAGTTAATTTAGCACATTGAGAAATGACACCTGATTATTCAGCCATTCATTTCAGTGCATCTATTATTTAACTCCACCACCGTCCTATTCGGCTCACTAACACATCATCAATCCATCCATCCATCCAGGAGGAGAAATGGAATGAAGGATGGTGGGAAACAGAGCGAAAGAGCAAAATAAAGAATGGGAGATAGTTGAGAGTGAAGGGAGTTACGGAGAGAGAGAGAGAGAGAGAGAGACACAGAGAGAGAGAGAGAGAGAGAGAGAGAGAGAGAGATACGGAGAGAGAGAGAGATACGGAGAGAGATACAGAGAGATACAGAGAGAGAGAGATACAGAGAGAGAGAGATACAGAGAGAGAGAGAGAGAGAGAGAGAGAGAGAGAGAGAGAGAGAGAGAGAGAGAGAGAGAGAGCACTGAGGCTGCACTGAGGCTGCACTGAGGCTGCACTGAGGCTGCACTGAGGCTGCACTCAGTTCTTTTTTGCAGAACTCTCCCGTTCTAGGGAACCTAGCCGCGGCAAAAAGGAACAAGAACAGCAGCCCAGTATCCCCCTCTCCAACAGATACCCCAACAGCAGTTCTGCCCCAGCTCCAGGACATAGATCGATCCCACCTGTACACGACCATCAGAATAATGATGGCAACACCATACGGCTGCTAAGGGAGAAGCTGTCTCAGTTGGAACTAGAGGTGACTGAGCTCAGAGAGCAACTTCCTTACTACACTGAGCCTCTACAGGACCAGCTGAACCAGTGGCGGACTCAACTAAAAACATCAGTCCAGGAGCTGAGAGAGAGCTTCAGCACAGCGCTGGAGGAGGAGAAAGGGGCCATGCGAAGAGAACTAGCGCAGGCCAAGAAGGAGATGGCATCAGAGCTATCTGTCATTAAAATGGTACTACATCCGAAAAAAATCTCTACAGAACAGCTGCAGCCCCTCAACACTACAAAACCTTCTTCCACTAACCCCCCGTCAACCACCTCCTTACCCTGCACCGTCCCCCCCATACCCACATCCCCAGTCCACAAGGCACACACAAGGATGACAACTGCAGAGAGAAGCTCCTCAGACACCCCTTCACATACCCCCCCCAGTACACAGGTCCTGCATAAACCAGCCCCTGTATGTGAAACCACCACTATGGTAAGAGTCACGGAGGTGGCCATCCTCATTGATTCAAACGGGAAATATATCGATGAGGATAAATTATTCCCCAACCACAAGGTGGTCAAATTCTGGTGCCCTAAAGTGCAGGATGCACCAGATATTATATCCAAGCCTGACTTCGGAACACCAGGCCACATACATTATCATCCACAGTGGCACCAACAACATGAGAGATGATCAGGAGAGAGTAGGCAGCCTGGTCAGCAGAATGGCAGAGAAAGCCTCTGAGTCTTTCCCTAACTCCCGCATCACCATCTCCACTCTGCTGCCCCGCAAAGATTTCCACCCCCATACCATCCAGAGAGTCAACGCTGACATCACAAGAGGTTGTGCCAGGATCCCGAATGTGCACGTTGCTCAACACCCGACCATCACCCCTGAGCACCTGTACGACCACTCCCACCTGAGGAAACAGTCAGTGGGACTGTTCACCAAGACCTTGAAGGATGTGGCACTCGGCAGACCAACACTGCGTGCCCAACAGGACAGACGACCACCCAGGACCACCTTCCAGATGTCATCACCACGCAGAGTCGCCTACCAGACTACGTCATCACCAACAAGCCACAGGCACCCTCGACACCAACCGAGACCCAGCACAACCTACAGGACCCACCCACCACCAGATCACCGCTCCCCCCAACGAAGCCGCCAGAATGGACCAGGGCCAATATACTACCCCACAACAGAGCACCACCACTACCAGACAACAGAGTCAGCACCACGACCCAGTCTTGCCCCCCCTTCTTCTCAGGTGGCACCGCAACAGAACCGGCGCAGCTATTCGGAGGCTCTCACTGGACCAGATAACTCTGTGGGACTGAGTGAGATCAAGCAGCTCCTCCACTAAGTCTACATTAAACTACAGTAAAAAAAAACACTCACACTGACCCATCGTCACTCACACTAACCAGATATAGACACTCACACTGACCCATCCACAGACACTCACACACACACACACTCACACTGACCCATTCACAAACACACACACACACTCACACTGACCCATTCACAAACACACACACACTGACCCATCCACACTCACTCCCGCACACACACATTAACATACACAATCAATAACTCAAACTCACCCAAACACCCACACATACATACATTCTCTTACACAGTGGAGGATATGAACAGACACACTCACACGTACATATATAAATACCTACATGACACTTTGGAGAAACAATATAATCTGAGGAATGTTCTGTATTGTCTCACCCTTAGTAACCTAGTTAGTCTTAGAAATATAGTCGCTCTCTTGTAATAGTCATTCTTAATATTCATACTTTTTGCAATGAGACCACTATCAATTAACATGTGGAACATCCAGGGCCAACACTCGACAGCCTTAGGACTGAAGAGTCTGGCCCTGGAATTCAACAAAAACGTAAAAGATGATGATATCATTATTCTGCAGGAGACATGGTGTAAGGCAGATATAGTCACGCACTGTCCCACAGGCTACAGAGAAATCATTTGACCATCCCAAAAACACATCTCTGTCAATAGAGGCAGAGATTCTGGAGGAATTATTATATGGTACAAATCCCAACTACAAAACCTAATTGACCCCCCCAAAAAAAGAACTTACACTGACAGGAAAAAAACTTGTTCCTGTGTGCAATATATATCCCCCCCCCAGAATCCCCCTATTTCCCAGAAGAAATATTCTCCAACCTTGAGGAAGAGACGAGCCACTTCCAGGCCCAGGGAAATGTGCTCATCTGTGGGGACACAAATGCACGCACAGGAACACAACCTGACCAAATGAGCACACGAGGGGACAGCTATATCACAGGCCAAGCTGTCTCTAATCCTTTTAACCTTTCCTACAGGAACAACAGTGACAGCATCGTCAACAAGAATGGAAAAGACCTATTGCAGCTCTGTCGAAGCCTGGGTCTGTACTTTATCAATGGTAGGTTACAGGGGGACTCTTTAGGAAGATTCACCTATTGCTCTCCTCTTGGCCAAAGCACAGTAGACTACATGATAACAGATATGGACCCTTTCTCTCTCAGCTCATTCACTGTTAAGCCACTAACACCTCTGTCTGATCACAGCCAAATTACCCTGTTCCTCAAAACATAGAAGTAACCACAAATTCACAGCCCAATAAGCTGTAAAACATCAAACATTCATACAGATGGGCTCAAAGCAGCACAGAGGAATACCAGAAAGCAATCAGTAACCAAAAAATCCAATCAACCCTAGACAACTTTCTGGATACAATGTACACTCACAGTAAAGAAGGCGTCAATCTAGCTGTAAATAACATCAATCATATATTTAGGCAAACAGCAAAAGCAGCACAATTAAAGCTGGGATCAAACAAACCAAACAGAAATACAGAAGACAAATGGTTTGATACAGATTGTAAAAACATTAGGAAAAAACTTTTTTTTCCCTAATCGAACCAAAAACACAGAGACCCAAACAACAGAGAACTACGCCTTCAGTACTGTGAGACATTAAAATCATATAAACGTACACTCAGAATCAAAAAATCCCAGTACAACAGAAAGCAACTGACACTAATTGAGGAGTCCATAAATAAAAACAACTTCTGGCAAAATTGGAAAAACCTAAACAAACCCAAACAACAGGAATTAGCGATACAAAATGGTGACATTTGGACAAAACACTTTAAAGCACTCTACAACACTGTTGACATTCAGGATAATACTGAACAGTGCCAAATTTATGAAAAGTTGAACAAACTGGAAAAATCTATAAAGGACTACCAAAAATCAAAAAAAGCATGCGGACCTGATGGGATCCTAAATGAGATGCTCAAATTCACTAGTGAAAAATATAAATTGGCTATATTAAAATTGTTTAACTTGATCCTGAGTGTAGGTTACTTCCCTGACATCTGGAACCAAGGACTAATAACACCAATCTTTAAAAACGGAGACAAATCTGACCCTAACAATTACGGAGGGATTTGTGTGAACAGTAACCTGGGGAAGGTTTTCTGTAGTATTATAAATGTAAGAGTTCTAAACTTCCTTAATAAGCACAATATCCTGAGTAAAAGCCAAATTGGATTTATACCAAAACATAGAACAACCGATCATATTTACACCCTACACACCCTAATAGATAAACACGTCCACAAAAATAAGACAAAACTCTATTCTTGCTTTATTGACTTCCAAAAAGCATTTGATTCTATCTGGCATACAGGACTGTTCTACAAAGTCATTGAAAGTGGTGTAGGGGGTAAAACATATGACATTATAAAATCAATGTATACAGGCAACATGTGTAGCATCAAAATTGGCAAGAAACAAACTGAATCATTTAACCAAGGGCGGGGCCTCCGCCAGGGTTGCAATCTCAGCCCTGTGCTATTTAACATTTACATCAATGAATTGGCCAATATTCTAGAAAAGTCCTCAGCCCCTGGTGTTAGTCTCCACAATTCGGAAGTTAGATGCCCTGCTCTTTGCAGATGACCTGTGCCTGCTTTCACCCACAGCACATGGCCTACAGCAGAGCTTGGACCTGCTAGAGCAGTACTGTCAGACCTGGGCCCTGAGAGTAAACCCCAAAAAGACCAAAATAATGATTTACCAGACAAATTCCAGATCCCAGGGAATAAAACCAAAGGTCTCAATTGGTGCAAAACATATAGAGTATTGCACACAATACAACTATTTAGGTTTAAAAATAAGTTAGACTGGACACCTAAATAATGCAGTGAATGAACTGAGAGACAAAGCACGCAGGGCATTCTACGCCATTAAAAAACAAATCCAAATTGAAATACCTATTACAATTTGGCAAAAACTAATTAAATGCGTGATTGAACCAATCGCACTCTATGGCGCGAGTTTTGGAAACACCTAAAACAGTGACCCCCTCTCATATCATTACCAAGCCCTGCAATACCAAGAGTTGAGCAAAGATAAGAGTCCAACTGGTCTGGGGGCTGAGTTCACAAACTTGTTCCACTAACACACTGAAGCCTCAGGACCAGAACATCCAATCAATCAGAATTAACCAAATTGCAAAACATCTAAAACAAAACTACATTACCTATTGGAAAACAAAATGCAGTGCTATTTGGCCCTAAATCGACAGTACACCATGGCAAACTATCTGACCATGGTGACTGATCAAAACCTCAGGAAAATCTTGACAAAGTACAGGCTCAGCGAGCACAGCCTTGCTATTGAGAAGGGTAGACACAGGAAAACCTGGCTTCCTGTAGAGGAAAGGCTGTGCAACCACTGCACCACAGCAGAACCAGAGCTGCATTTCCTGACAAAATGTAAAAAATATAAAAAACTATCAGAGAGAGTCACTTCCCCAAATTCGAACAAGTAGTCCGGGGCTTTGAGGACCTCTCTGAAATAGAAAGGCTGCCAATCCTTTTGGGGGAAGACATGGACAGCTGTGCGCTGGCAGCATGCTATGTTGCTGCCTGCCACAAGTTGAGGGACAGTGCCTGACATATTTAATGCCTTTTTTTCCTATGTTGTTATTTTGTTCTCTGATGTAATTATAAAAAAATGGTGTATACATACAGTGGGGAGAACAAGTATTTGATACACTGCCAATTTTTCAGGTTTTCCTACTTACAAAGCATGTAGAGGTCTGTAATTTTTATCATAGGTACACTTCAACTGTGAGAGACGGAATCTTAAACAAAAATCCAGAAAATCACATTGTATGATTTTTAAATAATTAATTTGCATTTTATTGCATGACATAAGTATTTGATCACCTACCAACCAGTAAGAATTCCGGCTCTCACAGACCTGTTAGTTTTTCTTTAAGAAGCCCTCCTGTTCTCCACTCATTACCTGTATTAACTGCACCTGTTTGAACTCGTTACCTGTATAAAAGACACCTGTCCACACACTCAATCAAACAGACTCCAACCTCTCCACAATGGCCAAGACCAGAGAGCTGTGTAAGGACATCAGGGATAAAATTGTAGACCTGCACAAGGCTGGGATGGGCTACAGGACAATAGGCAAGCAGCTTGGTGAGAAGGCAACAACTGTTGGCGCAATTATTAGAAAATGGAAGAAGTTCAAGATGACGGTCAATCTCCCTCGGTCTGGGGCACCATGCAAGATCTCACCTCGTGGGGCATCAATGATCATGAGGAAGGTGAGGGATCAGCCCAGAACTACACGGCAGGACCTGGTCAATGAACTGAAAGAGCTGGGACCACAGTCTCAAAGAAAACCATTAGTAACACACTACGCCGTCATGGATTAAAATCCTGCAGCGCACGCAAGGTCCCCCTGCTCAAGCCAGCACATGTCCAGGCCCGTCTGAAGTTTGCCAATGACCATCTGGATGATCCAGAGGAGGAATGGGAGAAGGTCATGTGGTCTGATGAGACAAAAATAGAGCTTTTTGGTCTAAACTCCACTCGCCGTGTTTGGAGGAAGAAGAAGGATGAGTACAACCCCAAGAACACCATCCCAAACGTGAAGCATGGAGGTGGAAACATAATTCTTTGGGGATGCTCTTCTGCAAAGGGGACAGGACGACTGCACCGTATTGAAGGGAGGCTGGATGGGGCCATGTATCGCGAGATCCTGGCCAACAACCTCCTTCCCTCAGTAAGAGCATTGAAGATGGGTCGTGGCTGGGTCTTCCAGCATGACAACGACCCGAAACACACAGCCAGGGCAATTAAGAAGTGGCTCCATAAGAAGCATCTCAAGGTCCTGGAGTGGCCTAGCCAGTCTCCAGACCTGAACCCAATATAAAATCTTGAAGGATCTGTATGGAGGAGTGGGCCAAAATCCCTGCTGCAGTGTGTGCAAACCTGGTCAAGAACTACAGGAAACGTATGATCTCTGTAATTACAAACAAAGTTTTCTGTACCAAATATTAAGTTCTGCTTTTCTGATGTATCAAATACTTATGTCATGCAATAAAATGCAAATTAATTACTTAAAAATCATACATACAATGTGATTTTCTGGATTTTTGTTTTAGATTCCGTCACTCACAGTTGAAGTGTACCTATGATAAAAATTACAGACTTCTACATGCTTTGTAAGTGGGAAAACCTGCAAAATCGGCAGTGTATCAAATACCTGTTCTCCCCACTGTATGTGTATGTATGCATGTAAATATATATATATATATATATGTGTATATGTGTATATGTATGTACAGCGGGTGAAATAAGTATTGAACACGTCACCATTTTTCTCAGTAAATATATTTCCAAAGGTGCTATTGACATGACATTTTCTCCAGATGTTGGTAACAACCCAAGTAATCCATACATACAAAGAAACCAAAACAAATAAGTTCAGAAATTAAGTTATGTGTAGTAATGTGAAATGACACAGGGAAAAAGTATTGAACACATGAAGAAAGGGAGGTGCAAAAAGGCATCGAAAGGCAAGACAACAGCTGAAAACTATCAGTAATTAAAAAGCAATCCAGCCCCCTGTCAGTGCAAATTAATATCAGCTGGTTCAGTCCCAACTGATGGCCTACAAAAAGGTCTCATTGCCAAGGTGTCATACAAGACACATCTCATGATGGGTAAAAGCAAAGAGCTGTCTCAAGACCTTCGCAACCTAATTGTTGCAAAACATAATGATGGCATTGGTTATAGGCACATTTCTAAGCTTCTGAATGTTCCAGTGAGCACTGTTGGGGCCATGATACGGAAGTGGAAAGACAATCATTTCACCATAAATTTGCCTCGACCATGTGCTCCTCTCAAGATTTCTGACAGAGGAGTGAAAAGAATAATCAGAAGAGTTGTCCAAGAGCCAAGGACCACTTGTGGAGAGCTTCAAAAAGACCTGCAATTAGCAGGTACTGCTGTCTCAAAGAAAACAGTAAGTAATGCACTCCACCGCCATGGCCTGTATGCACGCTCACCACGCAAGACTCCATTGCTGAAAAAAAGCATGTTGAAGCTCGCTGCACAACATTTGGAAAAGCCAGTGAAATACTGGGAGAATATAGTGTGGTCAGATGAGAGCAAAATTGAACTGTTTGGATGTCATAATACACACCATGTTTGGAGGAGAAATGGCACTGCACATCACCCTAAAAACACCATACAAACAGTGAAGTTTGGAGGTGGGAACATCATGGAGTGGGGCTGCTTTTCAGCAAATGGTACTGGCAAACTTCACATCATTGAAGGAAGGATGAATGGGCAAATTTACCGAGAAATTCTTGACAAAAATCTGCTGCCATCTACCAGAGAGCAAGACAATGATCCCAAACACACAGCCAAGGAAACTCTCAATTGGTTTCAAAGAAAGAAAATAAAGCTGCTAGAATGGCCCAGCCAATCACCTGACTTAAATCCCATTGAAAATCTATGGAAAGAACTGAAGATCAAGATTCATAGAAGAGGCCCATGGAACCTTCAAGATTTGAAGACTGTTTGTGTGGAAGAATGGGCCAAAATCACACCAGAGCAATGCATGCGACTAGTTTCTCCATACAGGAGGCGTCTTGAAGCTGTCATTACCAACAAAGGCTTTTGTACAAAGTATTAAATAAATATCAGTAAGTGTGTTCAATACTTTTTTCCTGTGTCATTTCACATTATTACACAACTTAATTTCTGAACTTATTTGTTTTGGTTTCTTTGTATGTATGGATTACTTGGGTTGTTACAACATCTGGTGAAAATTTCATGTCAATAGCACCTTAGGAAATATATTTACTGAGAAAAATGGTGACGTGTTCAATACTTATTTCACCCGCTGTATGTATGTATATATATGTATATATACAAAAAAAATAAAGTAAAAAAGTGAATTGAATTGATACAGAGAGAGAGAGACAGGTGACATTGAAGGGAGTTAAAGAAAAAAAGAAAGAAAGAAAGAAAGAAAGAAAGAATGAAAGAAAGGACTGACAGAGATGAGGAAGGAGTGATTGTGAGAGAGAAAGCGATCTGAGAGTGGGAGACGCGGGGTAGTAAGTGAGGGAATAGTTTAGAGACCAGGGCCAGTAGGAGTGCTGATCCATATAATCTCATTCATTATGATCTAAACGACAGCCCTCCTACTCTGAGATACTTTGTGGATACGGGCTTCGGGTAGCGACAGAGCCGTTTAGGAGCCGGATGGGAAGAACGTAATCATAGAAGATCCAGCCTTTAGTTTGAGAAGACTCTCCCCGATTCAGAAGAGATCACATCTGACGAAAATGCCTTGTTTTTTTACACGTCGGCCCACTAGGACCAGAGTCATGTACATTAGGGTACACTAGTTCAGGTTCCCCTTCCCTGTTTCAGTCCATTTGGTGCCATTTGAGCATGACTCTTGGGCTCCCTCCCTCCCTCCCTCCACTCACCAGACTCTTCCTGTTCTCTGGGATGGCGCTGATGTCCACCGGCTCCCTCTCGATGGCGTTGACGAAACGGGCCTCGGCCACAGCGATGGCACAGATCACATGGACCCACCTGGAGGAAGGAGGAGAGAGGACGCGTGACGCGTGTGTTTCCGGAGCGGACACATATGACGCCAGCCCCCAAATGATCACAACACACCACACAGCGAACAACTTATCAAAAGTAACGCCGGTGTTATGCAGAAGTTAGGGAAGGGGACACTGACCGCTTGTCCGTGGTCATCTTCAGAGCGCCTCCCCGTAAGTTACAAAGACAGCAGTCCTGTGAGAACACATAAAATCAAAAGGTTAGGGTGTGGGTAGGCAGTGGCAAAATAACCTGTTTTCTTTGTAGGATTAAGACAACGCTTCTGACTACTGGAGAACTGGATGAGGGAAAGTCAGCACAGTTTTAGAGTGACAGTTGCATCATCATCCTTAAATATAAAATATGCTTCCAAATTGTTTCCGGTGAAGACATAAAGCGGTTTTGTGTTGATTTGATTGGAGGACTCACCGCTGTCCAGGCGAGCAATGTACATCTCAAACACTTCCAGGCCTCGTTGTGTACTGTGTCCGGCCTAACACCATAACAACCTGGGGAGAGAGGGTAGAGAACAAGAGAGAGAGAGAGACAGAGACAGAGCGAGAGAAAGAGTGGTAGAGAGAGTGGTAGAGAGAGAGAGCGAGAGAGAGAGAAAGAGAGAGAAAGAGAGAGAGAGAGGTAGAGAGAGGTAGAGAGAGGTAGAGAGAGAAAGAGAGAGAGAGAGGTAGAGAGAGGTAGAGAGAGGTAGAGAGAGAAAGAGAGAGAGAGAGAAAGGGAGGTAGAGAGAGGTAGAGAGAGAGAGGTAGAGAGAGAGAGAGAGAGCGAGAGAGAGCGAGAGAGCGAGAGAGAGAGCGAGCGAGAGCGAGAGAGAGAGCGAGAGAGAGAGCGAAAGAGCGAGAGAGCGAAAGAGCGAGAGAGCGAAAGAGCGAGAGAGCGAGAGAGCGAAAGAGCGAGAGAGCGAAAGAGCGAGAGAGAAAGAGCGAGAGACAGAGAGAGAGCGAGAGACAGAGAGAGCGAGAGACATAGAGAGCGAGAGACAGAGAGAGCGAGAGACAGAGAGAGCGAGAGACAGAGAGAGCGAGAGACAGAGAGAGCGAGAGTGGTAGAGAGAGAGAAAGAGAGAGAAACAAGTCAACATTAAATTAATCTGCCTTTCACACTTATCGACACTGAGCGCTCAGAAAAGGACTGATAATGAAGTCGCTTATTGGGCGGCAAAAGTGTTGTTTTTGTTTTAGCATTTTAACTACACTCGACCTTCCGGACCAAAGCAATGACCCGGGAAGAAAAGACGAGAGTGGGAGAAGAGAGCGTGTTTGTTTTTGACAGGATGCCTTCCCCGCTTCATTTCTTCTATCAATAACCTTGGTGCTGCTGCCTGTCCAGTGTCTAGCTAGCTCGGCGCTCCTCTCTCCTGGACGGGCTAATGAATTTCCCTGTCTGGGATGGGAGCCCCGCTTTAGTGCTAACAGGAACCCAGGAGGTCCACTTGGTGTGTGCGTATGTCCTTCACTAAGGAACCAATTGTGTTTACATGTGGCCTAAATGCATGCCTCACTGAAACTGAGGATAACAACAGAGTTGGGAAAAATCATATCAGCCGAAGCTGAACTGAAGTGTAGTCAAAACCCAGCTAGTCAACCAGAAAAACACACACACACACACACACACACACACACACACACACACAGCTGATAACAAGCTCCCTGCTATCTGCTGCACTTTGACAGATGCCATATGCCCCTTAAAATTGAACTACCGGCATCTCCGGGAAAAAAAATAACAAGTGGTGAGGAAAGCAGGTTTGTCGGTAAATAAAAGAGAGAGGGAACTTTCTGGAGTGTTGTCTTCAGAAAGAGAGGCTGCGTATTTCAAGACATGGCATATGGGGGTGTAGTGCGATACCCAATGGGCTGGAGGATTCACTTCTCATCGCTCGTCTTGAAAAAAAAAAACGCAGACTGAAAGTGTGGAAATCAATCAATCCACCGTCATTAACACAATGGAAACATCGAACGATTTATTATTGAAATATTGAAATAGCATGGGCGGGTCAAGGAAAAAAGGAATTGATACAATTGAAAGCCAAGTGGCAAACAATAATGCAGGTACAAGGGATGGGGCTGTGAGCATGCGGGTCTGGTCAGATGAGATGTAGCCATAGTTTGTGTCTTTAAATTGTCGTTCGTATGTATATGGAATGGAAGGATCATTTTATGTTTTTTATTTAAAATAAGAAACCGGCTGGGTTCCAAACGGCACCTTATTCCCTACATGGTGCACTACCATGTAGGGAATAGGGTGTAATTTGGGACAGAATCCGAAGCCGGCTCATTGTTGTGCCTAGTTAAATAAAGGTTAAATAAAAATAAAAATAGGGCTGCCGCTGACTGCCTTAACCCAGTCAAGGCCCTGTATTCCTTGCCTCTGGATTTCTGCAGGTGCCCAGTGGACCTATGATATAAAAGGTGTGTGTGTGTGGTGTTGAAGGCCTGGGTGAATTGGCCACTACAGCATGTCCGTTCCTGACCTCAGCAGCTGGCGAGGGCTGGACGCAGCCCCGGCGCAGGGCCGGCCAGACAGCTGCTGGGGAGGTGTGTGTGTGGTAAAGAACGTACTGTAATTACTATCTCATTCTAACCAAAGCTGGGGAATAGTCAAATTGGCGTAATTAGATGGCAGTAAACCAACAAAGACAGTTGCCCATATTCATCATGTCAAATAAGAATATTTGACTTTTAGCAGGTGGAGAATCAGCACATGAATTGTAAAGCAGACCTGCCAACCTGAATAACTGTTATGAGAACCCCTTCTCGCGGCGCTGGCACCCCCTGCCACACGACGGCGGACGTGCGACATCGACTGCTCAAATCCTAGGCAAATGCACCTTTTTTAACCTGAGGCAAAAGACTGCCTCAGTAGGAATGGTAGACTATAGACTGTTATGGGTACCTGGTAATTGGCTGCTCTTCAGTAGCTAACTAGAAATATGTTTCAATCACAAGAGGCTGCTGAGGGGAGGACGGCTCATAATAATGTCTGGAATGGTATCAACCAGGTTTAATGTATTTGATACCATTCCACTCCAGCCATTACCAAGAGCCTGTCTTAACCAATTAAGGTGCCACCAACCTACTGTGGTTTAAAATGTACAATCAGGGCTCTCCCTAAGATTTTCTGACAAGGTGGTGCTGATGTAGGCCTAAAGTTGGATAGAGGAAGGTCCAGAGGGTGTCAGTCAAGTTGGAGCGTTTAACATTTTAGAAAAACCTCATATCAAAAACAATGTACCCAACAAGACAGAAGTCTTGTGTTTGATCCTGAATTAAATTGAGGTGGTCTCAATGACAGTAAAACATTTCTAGGTTAACTTCAGGTGTAATGATTATTCAAATTAATAGGTGTCTTTATGTGGATAGTCTTGTGAAACTTCGGAGTAATTCAATTTCTGGATACAATGTAGTAGTCTAGCTTACTGTAGGCTATTAAGAACATGAAACAACTGAACTAGGCCTATATGTTTAAGATTTCCATCCCTGACCTAATCCATCAAGTTAGGTCGGACTAATAGTCCACCATGTCTTGTTGTCATTGGTGAACGGACTGGACTTATTATACATACAGCTAGATCAAGAGGACAGATGAATTAACATAGGCCTACTAATCACAGCCTAACATAACTGCGTATTAGCGGAACAGCTCTCACTGCCGTGTCTGTTTCCATTCACGCAGCGACGCGCACTGAGCTACTGCAACACTGCACGTTGAGGCCATCAAAGCATGTGGGGGCAGGAAAGTGTTCACGCTTAACGGTTCGACATGGTCAATCTCGACATCTGCAGTGGCCGTACAGCATTTACTGAGATACGGCCTCTGCAGAAGTCAGGGCATTTCTAAGTTATACCTCCGCATTGTCACAAAATTTGGGCGCCGCAAGCCAATGCGGTACGGAGCTCAATTTGGTCTCTGCAGGCTTCCGGAGACTCCGGGAATACATCACACCATCCATACGGTGTGACGCATAAATTGGATCAAGCATAAATTAGCATTTATACTGTAGCTAACTACCTTCGTCGTAATTACACCTTAGCTAAGGAGCTAACTCCGAAATGATAGTGGTTATGTGCTTGACAAACGCATACGATTTTGGAAAAGGTATTTGGCAAACAGTTGGTTCTCCATTTTCCCCCCACTCTTTTTCCCTCGTACATCAGTGGTATCAACGGACGAAGTGGAGAGCTGCCATCCAGCTCAAGGGAGAAAAATTGCACCAGAGACAGAAGAAGAAGCGAGACATTACACTCGTTGATTTTTTTCTGGTTCAATTGAACTAAGTGGACCAGACCCAGCTGCTATCGCATTGGTGTCTATGGGAGAGCCACCCCCTTAAGTAAACAGGAACTGAACAAAAATGTCCAATGGTAAACTGCCTGACTCAACTATCTTCATTTATTAACCATCTTTGACAGTACTACGACTACAAGGGGGGGGGGGGGGGGAGATTCTATCTCCACGCCCAAGTCCTCTAATCAGAGTAGCGTCACCTAGTGTGTACGCACACGCTAACCGTTCCCTGCCACCTGCCTCCTAACCATACAGAGGCCTAATTGGCTACGCAGCTTAGACTGGCCGTGTAAAAAGTGACACCAAACTATTTTATTTACATCTTTTTCTGCGGGGGGGGGGGCACACTGGCACAACAATTCGGTCAGTTCAGCCTGAGTTGCAGTAAATTAGCTAGAACAATTTGATTGGCATTTTGATCCTCGCGGAGAGAAAATTCCTTGCTTCGGGCCCGAGGGGGTGCAAATACGTAATGGTAATTTAGATTAATACGGCGTGGAATACTACAGACCATTAGTTGGCTGAATAAGTACAAGACTGGGGAGAACAGACACAGTAATTACAGTCTTAAGTAAACATGGTGGAGGAGTTGACTGACTGGTTGCCTAGTACTGACTGTATACTGTGTGGGAGTTGACTTGTTGGTAATGGTATTAACTGACTGGTTGGTACTGACTGACTGTCATGGATTTACCAGAATATTCACCAGATTTATTGGTGTGGGCTTGGTGAGAGTTTGGTCGGTTGGTATTAAGAGTTTTGAATGTATTAAGAGTTTTGTCTGGCTGGTAATTGACTTACGTAAACATCGTGTTTAACATGGTGTTGGTATTGGACTTTAGAAAACAATGTGAATGTTTTGACTGATAACATTTTGACTGGATTGATATAAACACGGTGTGTCTGTCTGGCACTGTCCACCTGTCTGTCTGCCTGCCTGCCTGTCAATCCGTCTGTCTACTCACTGGCGTGGACCTGCAGGCTGCAGGAGGAGCAGGAGAGCAGCAGGCTGGTGCCGTCGTCTCCCGTGTGGGAGTCGGAGGGCAGCGGCTCCGTGTTGCCTGCCCCGGCGCTGAAGCACATCTCGGGGACCAGCGGATGGGTGCGGCTGCCGCAGCGGGATACGTGGTGATGGTTGGTGGTACCGGGGCTGTCGGTCGGGAATGAGGAGTCCTTCTGGAGCTGAATGAAACGGGAAGGATGTTAGATATTGTTGGGTTCACAGGGTGGAGTTTAGATCGGGAAGAGATGGAGCCCCGTACAATGTTGAAAAGGAGGAATAAATAAAAAACGGAAATACTATAATCAACATAATGTTTATTTGAACATCATGGTGGCCAAAAATTCATACAGCAAAAAAAAAGGTGAAAACAAAAAACAAACGTTTTTGCATCAAGCCATGATCATTTTCGCACTGTTTGCCGCCCTGAAGAAGCCACTTCGTGCTAAAAAATTTGTTAGGTGTCCCATTACATTATTGGGAGCATATTTAGAGTGTGAGAGCTTCTTTCTTTTCTTTAATACAGTTGACCTCCGTTAGCCAGCACCCCTACAGAAATGTTTTGGTGTGAGTCAACAAATTATTTTGACTAAACTTTCAATCAAAATGACAGAGCAAATGGTTAACGTTCTTTGACATAAGCCCATAGTTGTCAAAGACAACTGTTGCCTGATTGCGATGTCAGGCAACAGATGATCAAGACAAAGGAGATGATTGTGGACTGAGCACGCCCCCATTCTCATCGACAGGGCTGTAGTGGAGCAGGTTCAGAGCTTCAAGTTTCTTGGTGTCCACATCACCAACAAACTATCATGGTCTAAACACACTAAGACAGTCGTGAAGAGGGCACGACAAAGCCTATTCCATTTTAGTCATTTAGCAGACGCTCTTATCCAGAGTGACTTACAGTAGTGATTGCATACATTTTCATACTTTCTTTGTACTATTCCCCCTCAGGAGACTAAAAAGATTTGTCATGGGTCCTCAGATCCTCAAAAAGGTTCTACAGCTGCACCACCGAGAGCTTCCTGACTGGTTGCATCACTGCCTGGTATGACAACTGCTCGGCCTCCGACCGCAAGGCGCTACAGAGGGTAGTGTGTACGGCCCAGTACTTCACTGGGGCCAAGCTTCCTGCCATCCAAGGCCTCTATACCAGGCGGTGTCAGAGGAAAGCCCGAAAAATGGTCAAAGACTCCAGTCACCCTAGTCATAGACTGTTTTCTTTGCTACCGCACAGCAAGATGTACCGGAGCGCCAAGTATAGGTCCAAAAGGCTTCTTAACAGCTTCTACCCCCAAGCCATAAGACTCCTGAACAGCTAATCAAAGGGCCACCAGACCCCTCTTTTACGCTGCTGCTGCTACTCTCTGTTTATTATCTATGCATAGTCACTCTACCTACATGTACATATTACCTCAATTACACTAGCGTTCAAAATTCGGGGGTCACTTAGAAATGTTTTCTCCATTTCAAAAAAAATTGTCCATTAAAATAAACAGTGTAGACATTGTTAATGTTGTAAATGACAGATACTCAACTAGTCTAAAGGCCAGTTTTATTGCTTCTTTAAATCAGCACAACAGTTTTCAGCTGTGCTAACATAATTGCAAAAGGGTTTTCTAATGATCAATTAGCCTTTTAAAATGATAAACTTGGATTAGCTAACACAACGTGCCATTGGAACACGAGATGATTGCTGATAAATGGGCCTCTGTACGCCTATGTAGATATTCCATTTAAAAAAAATCAGCCGTTTCCAGCTACAATAGTCATTTACAACATTAACAATGTCTACACTGTATTTCTGATCAATTTTATGTTATTTTAATGGACAAAATGTTTTGCTTTTCTTTCAAAAACAAGGACATTTCTATGTGACCCCAAACTTTTGAACGGTAGTGTACCTCGACTAACCGTTGCCCCCGCACATTGACTCTGTACCCCTATATAGAGCCTCGCTATCTTATGAATTATTTGTTACTTTTATTTTCTTTTAAACTTGTTGGTTAAGGGCTTGTAGGTAACCATTTCACCTGTTGTATTTGGTGCATGTGACAAATACAATCTGATTCGATTTGACAGTGTTTGTGCAATAGAGATACATTACATTGTTCTATGTTATGTGCCCTACCTGTGTATACGGACAGAACAGAGTGCATACAGCACAGTAGGGTTCCAGAGTGGCCACGGCCGCGTTGAAACCCTTCTCGGCCAGGAAGTTGGGCGTGCGGTTCTGCCACAAGTGGCCCGCCCTCTTCACATCGCCATCCAGTGGCCAGGGGGAGAATAGCTCTTCTTAGGGAGAAAAGAGAAAACAAACATGCAAGATCAGTGGGTCTGGATGAACACAGAACAAGCCTGCAATGCATGTAACACAAGGCCCAAAACAATCCACAATAGTGTGTTAGACCTGACCAGAGAGGACAATACAATCCTTTCGCCTGAGTGTCTGTCTGTCTGTCTGTCTGTCTGTCTGTCTGTCTGTCTGTCTGTCTGTCTGTCTGTCTGTCTGTCTGTCTGTCTGTCTGTCTGTCTGTCTGTCTGTCTGTCTGTCTGTCTGTCTGTCTGTCTGTCTGTCTGTCGCCAGGCAGCTGAAAGTGACTTTGAAAGCAGTTAATTGGGAGTCATGATCCCGGGATCAATATGTGTCAGTCAGGAAATAAATAAAATAATAGTGGAGAGAGGGAGTGGGGGACGAAGAAGGGAAAGACAGGAGTCTTGCACTTCAGCTACACTACACACGTCTCATTTCGGTCACCATTAGCATCTTGTCAATGTGACGTTCTCCCTCCTCCAGAAACCAACCAAAATCAACTTTATTTCTCATTATTTCAATTCACAAGGTGGAATGAACGCGCGTGTCAGCCATCGATAATTGAACCCTTGCGATTCTTGAGCTTGGACGCGACGCAACACAGGCAGCATAGCAGTTTTGATTGATTTCAAAGGAAGCATTCCCTCAATTGCTGATGGCAAAGTCGGACGCTCGATGGCTGCCGAAGAACCTGACTGACCTTCCTCGTTTCGTTTTTTTCTACCATTCATATTTGTATTTTTTTGCATCATGATAATAGCCTGGTCCCAGATCCATTCGTGCCGTCTTGCCAAATACAACCATAGGAGTTGGGCTGTATAAAAAGACCTGGGACCAGGCTATCATGACAAAGCCCCAGTATTATACTGATATTGTACTGTGTATAAAGACCGTGCTACGATGTGGTCACTCAGAGCCCACCTTCGTCACTAGATGTCTCCTGCTTGACGATGGAGAGTGGGGATCGCATGGGCGGTTTGCTGAGCGGGTGCCGGCGACTCTTTTTCACCTCCATCCTCATCTTCAGCTGCTTGGAGTAGGACGACGACTGAGGGGGACAGAGATCACACAACAAATGCCACCAACAGGTTAATGGGCAAGGTCCTGGGTATGAATAGACTTCACTTGAATCAACACCCTGATATCCACACTGAGCCTGTTGGATTTTTCTATCAGACTTACCTCGATCCACAATTAACATAAATAATCAATGAATCTATTGTGTTAACATGACAAATCTGGACCTAATGGGCTTCAGTGTCAGCTAGTTTTCATTTATGCCTTTTCTTAAGCCACTGGTTTAACCCAGTGGCTACATTGTGCAGATAGATATGTATAGGATTAAATCAAACACAATACTTTATCAAGCCTAATGGGAAGGTTTGGCCATTCTAATACAACAGATTTCTATCTGCAACGTTCTAAACGTTCCACCCTAACGATTGTAACCCAGGTGTGCAGACGTTCAGACTGACTGATAAATTAATGTGATAATTGGCCAGATGATTGGCTGAATTATAGAAGTGTATACTAAATGATTAAAATATAAATGTAATGTAAAAATGTTCAATGGATGCCTCAAAACACAGCATGATAATCTTTGCGATTCATAGTTTTTGACTATGTTTGTTTACTGTGTAACTCTGTGTTGTTTTTGTCGCACTGCTTTGCTTTGTCTTGGCCAGGTCGCAGTTGCAAATGAGAACTTGTTCTCAACTGACCTACCTGGTTAAATAAAGGTGAAATAAATAAAAAATAATAAGAAAAAAAAAGAAAAAAGCTTGATGCCAGTGTTATGGTTGTTCCAGGCCCCAGGCTGGTTTCCCCTAGGTACAGATCTAGGATCAGCTTCCCATCCACCAATCCTAACCTTAACCATTAATGGGGCAAGTGCAAGATTCAGGGTATAGGGGAGACTTCACCCTACTGCGTTCCACCAGTGCTTACCTGCTGCATGCCGTTCACGTCAAGCTTGCCCTCTGCTGGTAGGTCTGTGTCAGTGCTGCCTTTGGGCTGCGGGATTTCAAATGCGGCAAACTTCTCAAAAGCTGCTTGGAAGGAGTTCATGGGGTCGGACGGCAGGGCGGCTTGTTTCTTCTTCTTTTTTTTCTTCTTCTTCTTCTTCTCTCCATTCACCGTCAAGTGCTGTGGGTCTACCTGGGGGTCTTGTAGGCCTACTGGGCAAGAGAAATTAAAGGAAGGGTTTAATACCGAGGGAAACTTGAAACCTCAATCCAACGTGCCATTGCTTCTCCCAATTCAAAAGGTGAAAAAAGGTGTTATCTAATCTCTGTACCCCGTATTGGTTCTGATACAGTTGAAGTCGGAAGTTTACATACACTTAGGTTGAAGTCATTAAAACTCATTTTTCAACCACTCCACAGATTTCATGTTAACAAACTATAGTTTTGGCAAGTCGGTTAGGACATCTACTTTGTGCATGACAAGTAATTCTTCCAAAAATTGTTTCCAGACAGATTATTTCACTTATAATTCCCTATATCACAATTCCAGTGGGTCAGAAGTTTACATACACTAAGTTGACTGCCTTTAAACAGCTTGGAAAATTCCAGAAAATGATGTCATGGCTTTAGAAGCTTCTGATAGGCTAATAGACCTCAGAAAAAAATTGTAGACCACCACAAGTCTGGTTCATCCTTGGGAGCAAATTCCAAACACCTGAAGGTAACACGTTCATCTGTACAAACAATAGTACGCCAGTATAAACCCCATTGGACCACGCCGTCATACCGCTTAGGAAGGAGACGCGTTCTGTCTCCTAGAGATTAACGTACTTTGGTGCGAAAAGTGCAAATCAATCCCAGAACAATAGCAAAGGACCTTGTGAAGATGCTGGATGAAACAGGTACAAAAGTATCTATATCCACAGTAGAACGAGTCCTATATCGACATAACCTGAAAGGCCGCTCAGCAAGGAAGATGCCACTGCTCGAAAACCGCCATAAAAAAGCCAGACTACTGTTTGCAAATGCACATTGGGACAAAGATCGTACTTTTTTGAGAAATGTCCTCTGGTCTGATGAAACAAAAATACAACTGTTTGGCCATAATGACCATTGTTATGTTTGGAGGAAAAAGGGGGAGGCTTGCAAGCTGAAGAACACCATCCCAACCGTGAAGCACGGGGGTAGCAGAATCATGTTGTGGGGGTGCTTAGCTGCAGGAAGGAAAATGATGTGGATATATTGAAGCAACATCTCAAGACATCAGTCAGGAAGTTAAAGCATGGTCGCAAATGGGTCTTCCAAATGGACAATGACCCCAAGCATACTTCCAAAGTTGTGGCAAAATGGCTTAAGGACAACAAAGTCAAGGTATTGGAGTGGCCATCACAAAGCCCTGACCTCAAACCTATAGAAAATGTGTGTGCGAGCAAGGAGGCCTACAAACCTGACTCAGTTACACCAGTTCTGTCAGGAGGAATGGGCCAAAATTCACCCAACTTATTGTGGGAAGCTTGTGGAAGGCTACTCGAAACATTTGAACCAAATACTAATTGAGTGTATGTAAACTTCTGACCCACTGGGAATGTGATGAAAGAAATAAAAGCTGAAATAAATAATTCATTTCACATTCTTAAAATAAAGTGGTGATCCTAACTGACCTAAGACATGGAATTTTTACTAGGATTAAATGTCAGGAATTGTGAAAAACTGAGTTTAAATGCATTTGGCTAAGGTGTATGTAAACTTCCGACTTCAACTGTACTTATTTGATCCGGCGCTGTGTGATTTGGAACTAAAATGTCAGTTTATCTCCCTGAATTAACCAAATTGAAATGGAATTGACCCCAACGCTGCAGCATTGTGACACCTCCACCACCCTCCTCCTCCTCACCATCACCTCCTGGCTCTGGGGTGAATTTCCCCCATCTAGGATCAGCTTCCCCTCCCCCAATCATAACCTTAACATTAGTGAAAATGCCAAACTGATCCAAGATCAGCAACCTAACCCTACACCCTCACCTCCTGCGGCCTGGCCGGCGACGGCGTCCTGCCTCTCCTGGTCCTCTCTCTCCATGGCCTCCAGGGTCTGTAGGGCCTCGCGGGCCATCCTCTCCTCTCTCTCCTGCCGCCGCTGGGCCTCGCGCTCCTCCACCTTCCGCTGGTAGTCAGCGATGTCCAGCTCAATGCCCTCCTCCGCCAGCACCTTGACCTCCTCCGGCTTCAGCCGCCGCAGCTGCTCCTTCTTCTGTAAAGCTCTGGGGATGGAGGGATGGCGTGGGACATTAGATGCAGAACAACAGAGTGAGAGACCAGAGAGTCTGAAGGTCACTGCGTTGCTGCAGCCATCACCACGTCTGATTTGACAAAGCATGACCTCACAATTGTAGTGTGCGAGAACGTGATCGACAGCGAGGGTTGCCCCCGGTGATGTAATGCCACAGTGGGATTGGCACTGTGCGACTTGTTTAGATTTAGAATGGCCCATTATCAAATGGGTAGGAACAGGGACAAGAGAAAAAGACATATCATCCATAGGCACTCCAATAGGAATGGAGGCCACTTTCCCTCTGGTTCATCCCATTTCGGGTAGGAAATCTGTCTATTTCGCCATGCACCAGGTGATATTCCGCCCAAACTGTATGCCATGGGCTGTTCAAAACTCTTCATGCAGCTAGCCAGTGCTTCATTTGGGAAACCATGTGAACTCTATTCGAGGAACTGTTTATAGCCCCTCTCTCTGCGAGCTGTAGAAAGGAATGAAGGAGAGGGGAGGAGATGAAAACGCACGGTGGCGAGATATTCTGTAGCTAAAGTAGTCAGTCTATTAATTATGAAAATGTAAAAAAATCCCTATTACTAGGCTATTCAAAATAAAATACAAATTCACTATAATGTAGGCTAACTCTGAATTTGTTTATTTTAGGCAAGTATGTACCAAAGATATCTTAAATCAGTTTTTTACATGTTTTTCTGCCTTCTGTAATACGCTAGTTGGCTATGAACAATCATTTATTTATTTTTCGGGCTTGGGCGTATACTGTATATAGGCCTATGCTTATGCATAAGCTCTAATATGCATATTGGTGTTTTGGATTAATCATCACCTTAGAAAGTTTTCCACCAGTCCAATTTCAACCTGTTGTTGAACTTCTTTCTTCAAATTGATCATCACAGTGAGGTGAGTTTTAATGATACTACTAACACATGTCCAGAGTTGGGTACTACTAACGCATGTCCAGAGTTGGGTACTACTAACACATGTCCAGAGTTGGGTACTACTAACACATGTCCAGAGTTGGGTACTACTAACACATGTCCAGAGTTGGGTACTACTAACACATGTCCAGAGTTGGGTACTACTAACACATGTCCAGAGTTGGGTACTACTAACACATGTCCAGAGTTGGGTACTACTAACACATGTCCAGAGTTGGGTACTACTAACACATGTCCAGAGTAGGTTACTACTAACACATGTCCAGAGTTGGGTACTACTAACACATGTCCAGAGTTGGGTACTACTAACACATGTCCAGAGTTGGGTACTACTAACACATGTCCAGAGTTGGGTAATACTAACACATGTCTAGAGTTGGGTACTACTAACGCATGTCCAGAGTTGGGTACTACTAACACATGTCCAGAGTTGGGTACTACTAACACATGTCCAGAGTTGGGTACTACTAACACATGTCCAGAGTTGGGTACTACTAACACATGTCCAGAGTTGGGTACTACTAACACATGTCCAGAGTTGGGTACTACTAACACATGTCCAGAGTTGGGTACTACTAACACATGTCCAGAGTTGGGTACTACTAACACATGTCCAGAGTAGGTTACTACTAACACATGTCCAGAGTTGGGTACTACTAACACATGTCCAGAGTTGGGTACTACTAACACATGTCCAGAGTTGGGTACTACTAACACATGTCCAGAGTTGGGTACTACTAACACATGTCCAGAGTTGGGTACTACTAACACATGTCAGAGTTGGGTACTACTAACACATGTCCAGAGTTGGGTACTACTAACACATGTCCAGAGTTGGGTACTACTAACACATGTCCAGAGTTGGGTACTACTAACACATGTCCAGAGTTGGGTACTACTAACACATATCCAGAGTTGGGTACTACTAACACATGTCCAGAGTTGGGTACTACTAACACATGTCCAGAGTTGGGTACTACTAACACATGTCCAGAGTTGGGTACTACTAACACATGTCCAGAGTTGGGTACTACTAACACATGTCCAGAGCTGGGTACTACTAACACATGTCCAGAGTTGGGTACTACTAACACATGTCCAGAGTTGGGTACTACTAACACATGTCCAGAGTTGGGTACTACTAACACATGTCCAGAGTTGGGTACTACTAACACATGTCCAGAGTTGGGTACTACTAACACATGTCCAGAGTTGGGTACTACTAACACATGTCCAGAGTTGGGTACTACTAACACATGTCCAGAGTTGGGTACTACTAACACATGTCCAGAGTTGGGTACTACTAACACATGTCCAGAGTAGGTTACTACTAACACATGTCCAGAGTTGGGTACTACTAACACATGTCCAGAGTAGGTTACTACTAACACATGTCCAGAGTTGGGTACTACTAACACATGTCCAGAGTTGGGTACTACTAACACATGTCCAGAGTTGGGTACTACTAACACATGTCCAGAGTTGGGTACTACTAACACATGTCCAGAGTTGGGTACTACTAACACATGTCAGAGTTGGGTACTACTAACACATGTCCAGAGTTGGGTACTACTAACACATGTCCAGAGTTGGGTACTACTAACACATGTCCAGAGTTGGGTACTACTAACACATGTCCAGAGTTGGGTACTACTAACACATATCCAGAGTTGGGTACTACTAACACATGTCCAGAGTTGGGTACTACTAACACATGTCCAGAGTTGGGTACTACTAACACATGTCCAGAGTTGGGTACTACTAACACATGTCCAGAGTTGGGTACTACTAACACATGTCCAGAGCTGGGTACTACTAACACATGTCCAGAGTTGGGTACTACTAACACATGTCCAGAGTTGGGTACTACTAACACATGTCCAGAGTTGGGTACTACTAACACATGTCCAGAGTTGGGTACTACTAACACATGTCCAGAGTTGGGTACTACTAACACATGTCCAGAGTAGGTTACTACTAACACATGTCCAGAGTTGGGTACTACTAACACATGTCCAGAGTTGGGTACTACTAACACATGTCCAGAGTTGGGTACTACTAACACATGTCCAGAGTAGGTTACTACTAACACATGTCCAGAGTTGGGTACTACTAACACATGTCCAGAGTTGGGTACTACTAACACATGTCCAGAGTTGGGTAATACTAACACATGTCTAGAGTTGGGTACTACTAACACATGTCCAGAGTTGGGTACTACTAACACATGTCCAGAGTTGGGTACTACTAACACATGTCCAGAGTTGGGTACTACTAACACATGTCCAGAGTTGGGTACTACTAACACATGTCCAGAGTTGGGTACTACTAACACATGTCCAGAGTAGGTTACTACTAACACATGTCCAGAGTTGGGTACTACTAACACATGTCCAGAGTTGGGTACTACTAACACATGTCCAGAGTAGGTTACTACTAACACATGTCCAGAGTTGGGTACTACTAACACATGTCCAGAGCTGGGTACTACTAACACATGTCCAGAGTTGGGTACTACTAACACATGTCCAGAGTTGGGTACTACTAACACATGTCCAGAGTTGGGTACTACTAACACATGTCCAGAGTAGGTTACTACTAACACATGTCCAGAGTTGGGTACTACTAACACATGTCCAGAGTTGGGTACTACTAACACATGTCCAGAGTTGGGTACTACTAACACATGTCCAGAGTTGGGTACTACTAACACATGTCCAGAGCTGGGTACTACTAACACATGTCCAGAGTTGGGTACTAGGGTGCAGTCTTACTAGGGTCAGGAGTTTTTCCTAACCCTTGTCATTACATATCTTAGTATGAATGTACAGTATGTGGTATGCATGTAGGTATCCATGTATCAAGCAGTGTGGGGAGATGTATGCAATCATGCTTCAGTACGTTTGATGATGCCCTTCGTATTGACCCTGAGGTGGGTCGATGAAATTCAATTAGTAATTGAGCTCTCTGTCCGTCTCCCCTCACCTCTGGAGCAGTTTCTCCCGGTAGGTGACCCGGTTGGCCCTCCAGTGCTCCAGCTCGGGGCTGTTGAGGGTGGTGGGTCGCTGGTGGTCCAGCACCGTTCCGTCCTTGCCCTGCTTCCACAGCTCATAGCGCTCCGGCTGCAGGCAGCGCACAAACACGTCCATGGAGATCTTCACCATGTCCTTACGACACGTACACTGGGGGGGGGGGAATAATTTGAATTAGAAAAACGTTATTATCCACACAATGTGGAAACACAGAGAGAGGAGAGAGAGGGGGAGGGTAGACACAGCAATGACAAAGATGGGGGTTTCACACAGAGTAGACAAACTCCAATATCAACATCTTCCATATGCAATTTTGTTCAGATTTCCTTTGTTGTAGCAGCAGCAAGAATCTTACAGCCAGACATTTCGGTCAAAGCCTTCTTTAGTGTGCGTCACTGGGTACATATTAAATACAGCAGGAATTGGTCCTGAGGGGGTCACACTTTGACCTTGAATTCTATGTTCGTTAGAGATTTCAATTACCTGAAGTCAAA
This sequence comes from Thymallus thymallus, assembly GCA_023634145.1. Taxonomy (NCBI): domain Eukaryota; kingdom Metazoa; phylum Chordata; class Actinopteri; order Salmoniformes; family Salmonidae; genus Thymallus; species Thymallus thymallus. The sequence continues at coordinate 34,671,151 of CM042393.1, read as the reverse complement.
AAGAGAGCGTACTGCCAATCAAAGAATGCCGCAAAATCGACATTGACAACTGCTAGCCGATGAAACGGAACTCTCAATTAGGTTCCTATTCAGGATCCTAATAGTCAATGGCCAATGGGGTTGAACAGATTTCAGCTTTACAGACTTACAGGTTGAAGCTAACTAAAGGTCATAGGCTCAAATCCTCAAGGATTTCTATCCAGTTAAACTTCAAAATGGGAGCTTTCACAGGGGACAGGAAACATGAACAAAAAGACTAGTGGCATCAAGTCTAACTGAACAGGACTATCCAGCCAGTAAATTAAATTCATAGCATTCATTTGAGTTCCCTCTATGAAAAAGAGTTTAAACGCACTGTATAAAGACATCGCAAAATAAAACTAAAATGGAAGACAATGGCATATTTGTACTGGCAATGGAAGGGAATAGGAATTTTAGAGAGAGAGAGAGAAAGAGAAATGGTGAGGGGGAATGGATTGATGGAGAGAGAAGAGAGGAGGAGAGAGAGATGGTGAGAGAGGGGAAATGAAAGGAGAGCAAGAGAGAGAAGAGGAAGAGAGATGAAAATAAAACTAATTTTCTTTCTGTGCCCCGGTAGGTGTATTATATTTCGGCTTTATTCCCTGAGCTGCGCTGAGAGGCCTTATGTTCAATTACTGGGAACATTCTTCAGGCCTGCCGCGCCTCAGACAGAGACAGGCAGAACAAGTGGTAGGAAGGAAGAGAGAGCGAAAGGTACTGGATGGAGAGGAGGGAGGTGGTTGTGGTGGTGGGGTGGTGGTTAGTAATAACCACAACAACTGCAAACCAATATCCACACACTACATCTCATCTGGGCAGCACTTGAGGGATGGAAGGAAGAGGGAGGGAGGAAACCGATGAATGAAGGAAAAAAGGCGTCTGGTTACCATGGTCTGATTGGGGACTTTCATAAAAATGTCACCTGGAACAGAGGAATAGATGCCAGACGCCACACCATAAATGAAAGGAGCTGGATGTGTCTCTTTGCACTGACGGCTGTGTTGGGAAAAGGAGGAGGGGAACCAAAAGAAAGAAAAGCCCATTTCTGTCCCATTAAAACTATTAAGGGAAATGTACAAATTTGCCATTTCCGAGAGGGGTGGGTTGGAGGGGGAGTACATGCAATGCTTAGATGACTTCATTATCGGATGAAAATGCATTTGGAAATGTACAAAATGTCTCCAAAACAAAGAGTGACCCCCAAGGCCTTCTAACCAATGAGCCCTAAAACCTACTTCCCTTTATATCTTAATGAAGTTAAATGATTGTAGGAGAAGTCCTGAGGCAATGTCGTCCACTATTAGAATAATATCTGAATTTAGGGGAGCGATTAAAATACAACCACGCAACCTCTCTGGCTCCATCTGTCATCTTTTACTAAATAGGTCTAGACTTTTACTGTCTCCGGTCCCAATTTACTGTCTCCGGTCCCATTTTACTGTCTCCGGTCCCATTTTACTGTCTCCGGTCCCATTTTACTGTCTCCGGTCCCAATTTACTGTCTCCGGTCCCAATTTACTGTCTCCGGTCCCAATTTACTGTCTCCGGTCCCAATTTACTGTCTCCGGTCCCATTTTACTGTCTCCGGTCCCATTTTACTGTCTCCGGTCCGATTTTACTGTCTCCGGTCCCATTGGCGGCGGTGACTGATAGAGCTCCTCTTTTTTTTTTTTTTATATACAAATATTTGTGATTCTACATCCTGCTTGAGAAAAATAGGCTCACTAGATGGTCCCATGTGGCTCAGTTGGTAAAGTATGAGGAAATGTATACACATTTGATTGTAAGTCGCTTTGGATAAAAGTGTCTGCTAAATCAGGGGTTCCCACATTTCTCACTCGTGCCCCCCCTTCCAGGATTGGGGAGGTTTAAAGCACTGCAGGTTTAATGCTTATTTCCTACAATTCTACAGATTTTGGCATGGGGTGCAAATAACATCATTTTTTGCAATTCTATATATTTTGCCATGTCTAATGTGTATTCATGTGATATTTGAGTGAATGTTAGCTGACATGGGCTAGTTGATAGAAATAGCTCTCTAAGGTATGCAATGACTGACATGACAAGAGGAACTGATGATGCACTAGACAATTTTCGAAATTACAACTTGTGCATTCTACTACTACAGCTTTCAAGAGTAAGTAAAAAAGCCGGACTGAGTTCCTTTTAAAAAGACCCGCAGTTCTTAGTGAACTTTGACCAGTGTTATGGAACCGATCAAGTCCATCTAAAACGTGGAAATGAACAGGCCTTAAAATGGTGAGTGTGAAGTTTGTGTTCGTTAGTGAGCGTTTTTTTATTTGCTGTGTGCAGGTGTGTGTACAGTGTGTGAGATTAAATCATATGTGGTACGTTTCATAAGTGTGTGTGTGTGCGTGTGCGTGTGCGTGCGTGCGTGCGCGCCCCCAGCTTGGGTTTCAGAGACCCCTGCTAATGAGCTCTTCCATTAAAAACACACATGGAGGCCAAAGCAGGCAAACTCAAATAATGACTCGCTCGCTCTTCATCGTACTGCTTTCTCTTCCTGTTTAATGACAACAGCTGCACACAGTGAGGAAGAGAAACAAAAAGGAGGGAAAATCCTGTTTACAACCATTAATGAGTCTGTAGTGTACTGTACTGTCTGCCCTCTCGTCTGCAGCCACAGGAGAGTATCCTTCAAGTTTACCATAGCTGGGCTAGACTGTTTCTGGCATCTGGATGTGAGCAGACTTCCAGAGGAAAAACAACAGCAGTACGAGAAAAATGAAAAAAAAAAAAAAAAATGCATTCATTTGAAATTAACTTACTGAGCTAAACCAAGCAGGTACAGGAACGACCGAGGTTTTCTGGGGAAAGCTCATTAAGAAAATGCTAAACATTTTCATGCATATTGCATAAGGAAGCAGTCATTTGCGTTCCAAACTGGCATCAGAAAAAAAAAAAAGAATGCGAGCTTTGTGGGTGATATCCGATTCAGTGAAGCACAGGCAGACACAATGTTGATGCCTGCTGTCATGTTCTCATTTCCAGTAAAGGGCCACCAGATATTAACATGGCAGAGCCTGCGCAAGAACGTGCACGCACCCACACACCCACCCACCCACCCACCCACAATAAAAATGCTATAGCCTTCAGCATCTTCAGCCCTCCCTATCAAAGCACATCAGCTCTAACCCAAACAAACAAGCGTACACAAACAAATATCACTATTCAGAGAGTGAGTCATCTGCAATTCTCTTTGAAAGATGAAAGGAGTGGAAATTCATCTCCTATTCATACAGTGTGATGAATGTCCACTGGAAACACCCCCTTTTTAGACCCATAGGGAACTGTGCACTGTCGTGTAGTTTCTCGCTTAAAGTGTTCAGCGTTCCCTATGAGCACGAGAGGTGAAAAGACGTATTTTCGACGTCTTGTGCTCACTGGGTTTACAATGACACTGCCCTGGAGGCTACAATGAGATAAGGGTAGCACAGTATCATTGCTCTGTGAACAAACGTCGCCTACCTACTAAAAGCAAGAAGGCCATGGCTGTAATTAGTAGTTGTTAGTAGACAGGACAGATGGCTGTATCACATTAGTGGACACTCACACTGCTCTCAGGTCTGCCGGTTTTGACTAGCAGAAGTGACTTTTCGTTACAAATTTGGAGAATTAGGTTAAGGATAGGAAAAAGGGTTAGGGTTAGATTTCCCCCCGACGTGGCTCAAATATATCTAGCTACAACCGGGCCTAGTGTGAGAACAGCCTTGGTTTCCACTAATGCGATTCTGCGGACAGATGGGACGGCTATTACAGCCTCTTAGCTTTAGTAGACAGGGAACTTGCAACAAGTCACACAGCCCATCTTTCCCTGTCGCGTCAAGAGGAAGAGAATGGGGCTTGGCAGAGAGGACGAAGAGGAACGAAAGATGGGAAAAGGAGAGAGAGAGAGAGAGAGAGAGAGAGAGAGAGAGAGAGAGAGAGAGAGAGAGAGAGAGAGAGAGAGAGAGAGAGAGAGAGAGAGAGAGAGAGAGAAAGAAAGAAAGAAAGAAAGAAAGAACTCAGCATGTGGCTTTCCTGGTACCCAAGCTGTTCTTTCACATTGCTCTGGCACTTTCTTTCTCGAGCAGCATGTCAACTCGCTGACACAAAATGGAGGGCAAAGCTGACCAATTCATCTCTATCAAATTCAGACAGAGCTGTGAGGGAGGGCTCTGTGGCCAGTGGACTGTGACCAGCGCTGAGAGGGGTCGGGGAGGGCGGCTGGGTTAAGTACGTCAGCGAGACTGTGTGGGAGGGAGAGGGGCTTCTAGTGGCCCTCTGGTTCTCAAAAACAGTTGGCCACACAGAGAGAGCAGAGCACACTATCGCAGCACACTGAACTGGCAACATCATAAATCTAACATGCAGCCAAGCAGAGACAAAGAGGGAGTGTGTGTGTGTCACATCGAGTGTTTGCGTTTATGTGCATGTCCCTTACAGGTAAAAGCCCCGATCGAATCCCAAAGTGCAAGTGTAATAAAAAAATAAATATTAACAAGAAAATAAATAAATACGCTCGGTTTCCCTCTGCGAGAGGAGAGGAAGACGTGAAAAGAAAAAAAGGGCGACGTGAGACAGCTTACAGATGATACTGTGACGCAGAAGTAGTTTGTGTGAGCACTGGGCTGTGGAACTGGTATTCAATGTCTGCAATTGCATGATTGTGTATGAGGAGACAGGTAGCCTGTGTAGTACAACACCGGGGATTCAATCTTCACCAGTGGTTAGCACTGCAAATACTGCTAAAGCTAGCTTTAGTCAAGGTGACAGCTAACCTCAGTGCTACGGGACGATGGCATCACGCTAAATGCTAATCTATCTGCAAACGCCCCCCACCACACCTGTCCATATGCAACTTAAAATGGTAGTCTGTTAAGGTTGTGTGTGTTTGTGGGGGACTCTGGGGTGACTATCTGGTTTAGTGTGCATTGACACACCTGTGTTGCCATCTTGCCGTAGTCGATCCAGCGCAGGGTGGCAAAGTTGGTGGACTCGGCGCAGTTGAAGCCGTGGTTGAAACCGGCGTGGTAGCCGTAGGGAAAGGTGACCATAAACTCGCCTTCTTCCTGAGTGATCTGGAGAGGGGAAGAGTTAAATGTTTAATGTCCCTCTGAGATTTGATGATATCTATCGACAGGACGCAGTCGTATAATCTAGTATTACTTGAATCCAAATCTGAACATTCAGTTTCACGTTTGGATGACTGACCCAGAATACTGTAAATATTTGCACAAAACGTTCAGTCAACACAAAAACACAACATTAAAACGTACATTAACTGACAGCCTTAAATGGTCAAGTATGCAAACTCATAAAACTTCCTATCGATATCGCATAAGGAAACAGTGTAATTAACCCAGGTTTTGATGGGCAGAAAAATCTGCTAAAATTATTATGTAAATTACACTTAAGGAAATTAAACTCCAGTCGGATGGATGGACTTGGCAAAAACAGGGTCTTTGCAAGCCCTGCAACCCAGCCATGGGGAACAAAAACACAGGGGCTAGCTCTTAATATCCACAATCATTAAGCATTGATGGGAAGGCGGATTTGCTTTTTCAACCCACCCTTCTCTTCCTTCCTCCCTCCATCCCTCCCTCCCTCCATCTCTCCCTCACTTGAGCTGCCTAGCGGCTACGGCTCCTAGAGAACCATTTGCGGCGGTACAAGCGCAATTAGACTGAAGCCAGCGAGCATGGCGCAGGGAATTAGCTAGCCCGCGCAAATTAACATTTGCATTTGGTTGCGCTTCATTCTGAGGCAGGGCCATCATTTACTAAGCGCCGGAGAGGCTGAAGAAGAAGACACAGCTCACCGGTCCGTCTGCATCTCTTCGAAATTAAGCCTGACAAATGACTGAGGTTTTTATTTCGACACTACTGGTTTTCTGTGTTTACTATTATTACTTCAGGGTCCTCGGCAATCCCTGCCAGAAAAATCACTTTATTTTCGCACTCAAAATAATTTTTCTACACTTGAACTATAAATACGCTAGAAGTTTTGGACCCTTGCTTAAGCGCCTCTTCATCAATTTACCTCACATCTCCTCTCTAAGAGGAACGCAGATTCTTTTAGCTTTAACAGTTGACTAGTTAGGACTAGCGCTCGTGACGGAGAAGAGAGAGGCACATAAACTCTGACTAAAGGAAGAGGAGACATGGGAGACGCGCAAAGGAAGGAAGAGTGAGAGAGAGTGTGGGAGGTAAAACAGAGTAGTCCCAATATCAAAGGCTGCTCCTCTTGTAGCCGCAACAAAAGCACAGAGCCGGTGTTATTTTCACACTCAAATCAAGGGAGACGCTCTCGGTGTGTGTCAGGTAACATGGTCCCTGTGATAACGACACCCCGAAGGAAAACGGCAAAAAGAAAAAAGGGGGGGGGGGGGAAGTTTGGGGAAAAGCTGAACTCTGCAGACAGTGGATAACTGTGTATGCCCGTATTAAATACTTCCCCCCCCCTCCTTCGATTTATTTCGCACCATGACAGTTTCTATCTCCTACAATTATTATCCATAGAAAAAGTTTTCACATAGTGATTAATTTTCTATCGTGGAAATATGAAAAGATGGAAATTGAAATGTAACCAAGACTCATGGCTCAATCCACATCATAATTTAGTGTGAAGTGAAGCTATGGTCTTTGTAATAAGACATCATCAATCTCGTTATCAACCTTTCAATACTGTGTGTGTGAGTGTGTGTGTGTACTGTATAAGCCTATTAGTGCGAGTAACAGAGTTAAAAACGTACTGTAAGCTCATTCCACAGCTAGTTTGAAATGTGGTACCTTTTGGGTGGCTCAACCCGTTGGGACGTTGTCAAGGAGGGAAGTCACGTGTATTGCGAAGCAGAGGATCACTGGTTCGAGTCCAGTGTGAGGCAGTCAGACTGTGGAAGAAGCTAAGCTCTTATCAGCACACTGACCCCCGTTATATGCGCAAGTGTGTGCAGGCCTACGTGTTCACGCACATGTTAGCGTGTTCACTTCTATGTTCTCGGTCCAACCATTCACTCCTCTTCTGCAATTTCCATGTCATTTGTCCCATAGGATCACCGACACAAACTTCAGCATGCCTCCTGACCCAGCCATCCTCATCTAATGTGTAATTAATCTCCACTTTACTCAGCGATGGCAGGCTTTCATACACCCCGTTAATCTTTATCTGCGGTCGGTGCTAGAGTCAGCTAGTCGTAGGGGAGTGTCCCACATGGCACCCTATTTCCTATATAGTGCACTACTTTTGACCTGAGCCCTGGTCAAACGTAATGCGATAAATAGGGAGCCATTTGGACCACAAACACATGGACAAGGCTACCATGTCCTCTCACAGGTTGAAGAATTGCAATTGGGGTTCAGCAGAGGGTTCCATTCAGAGGGGTCGTTACTAAAACTGCCTTCGGTGGTTGAGTGTCTCCTTTCTGAGAGCTGTTAACAGGTTAAAGTACTTATGGGATGAAATTAGTGATATTGCATTGCCGGAATATCCGTCAAATATACATGGTCAAATTGAGAGAGGTGTTAGAGATGTGTGGTTAAATGTCATACATGATTGTATCTAGAATCAGGTCCCCCCCCCCCCCGCATTCATTGTAATCTAAAAGGCAACTGATCCTAGATCAGCGCTCCTGTTATGACATACTTTATGAATTGGGGCACAGGCCTTTTCCAGCCCCCAACTGTGTTCCTACTACCTACCCTGTCGAATGGGATGCTGTACTTCTTCAGTATGGATGGGGAGATGAGGGTCATCTTGTGGCGAAGGAAAGCATCACAGCCCTGGGAACTCCCTGGGAAGAAACCTGCCGGTAAAAAAAATTACAAATCCCGTTTAGGGTTGAATGGCGGGAACCCGGTTACCGGGATTTACCGCCCAAAACAACTCAATTTTCCCGGAATAAATAACTCCCAGAAACAGGTGAATTATAATACATTATTTATATGAACAGCATGGTGTGAAATGGAACTGTTAAATGATATGCAATGTCATGAGTTTTAAAAACAACATCACTCGAATATTGTTGCTTTAAATCAGCGCAAGTGCAACACTCTCTCGCAGTCTTTCAACCAAATTGTATCCAAAATAGATAAGTGTTTTAGATTGATACAGCGCATTCGGAAAGTATTCAGACCCCTTCCCTTTTTCCACATTTTGTTACGTTACAGCTTTATTCTAAAATGGACTAAATACATTTTCAATCAATCAACCTACACAAAATAAACCATAATGACAAAGCAAAAACAGGATAAAAAAAAAACTGAAATACCTTAGTCTTGAGACCCTTTGCTATGAGTCTCGAAATTGAGCTCAGGAGCATCCTGTTTCCATTGATCATCCTTGAGATGTTTCTACAACTTGATTGGAGTCCAACTGTGGTAAATTCAATTGATTGGACATGATTTGGAAAGGCACACACCTGTATGGTCGAAGGAATTGTCCGTAGAGCTCCGAGACAGGATTGTGTCGAGGCACAGATCTGGAGCATTGAAGGTCCCAAAGAACACAGTGGCCTCCATCATTCTTAAAATGGAAGAAGTTTGGAACAACCAATACTTTTCCTAGAGCTGGCCGCCTGGCCAAACTGAGCAATCGGGGGAGAAGGGCCTTGGTCATGGAGGTGACCAAGAACTCGATGGTCACTCTGACAGAGCTCCAGAGTTCCTTGCACCTCACTTTATGCTAGAGTGGCCAGACAGAAGCCACTCCTCTGTAAAAGGCACATGACAGCCCACTTGAAGTTTGCCAAAAGGCACCTAAAGACTCTCAGACCATGAGAAACAAGATTATCTGTTCTGATGAAACCAGGATTGAACGCTTTGGCCTGAATGCCAAACGGTGAAACATGGTGGTGGCAGCATCATGCTGTGGGGATATTTTTCAGCGGCAGGGACTGGGAGAATAGTCAGGATCAAGGGAAAGATGAACGGAGCAAAGTACAGAGAGATCCTTGATGAAAACCTGCTCCAGAGCACTCAGGATCTCCGACTGGGGCAAAGGTTCCCTTTCCAACAGGACAACGACCCTAAGCACACAGCCAAGACAACGCAGGAGTGGCTAAGGGACAAGTCTCAACATCCTTGAGTGGCTCAGCCAGAGCCCAGACTTGAACATCTCTGGAGAGAACTGAAAATAGCTGTGCAGCGACACACCCCATCCAACCTGACAGAGCTTGAGAGGATCTTCAGAGAAGAATGGGAGAAACTCCCCAAATACAGGTGTGCCAAGCTTGTAGCATCATACCCAAGAAGACTTGAGGATAAAAATTGTATATATATATATATTTGCAAAAATGTCTAAAACACAATTTGTTCCTTTGTCATTATGGGGTATTGTGTGTAGATTGATGAGGGGGAAAAAACGATGTAATACATTTTAGAATAAGGCTATAACGTGTAAAAAAAAAAAAAAAAGAAAAAAGAAAAGGTTGACGGGTCTGAATACTTTCGAAGGCACTGTATGCCTCATCGAAATCTCAGAGATCTACAGACAGTTCCTTCATATATAGTTTCTGCTTTGACATGCACATCCATATAGACATGCGTGTTTCTTTCTAAATCATGTCCAAACAATTGAATTGGCCACAGGTGGACTCCAATCAAGTTTTAGTGACCTCTCAAGGATGATCAAAGGAAATTGGATGCACCAGAGCTCAATTTGGAGTGTCATAGGGGGTGCAAATACTCATGTAAATGAAATATTTTGGTATTTCATTTTCAATAAATGTGCAAACATTTATAAAAATATGTTTTCACTTTGTAATTATGGTTTATTGTGTGTAGATGGGTGAGAATACAAATATATTTAATACATTTTTAATTCAGGCTGTAACACAACAAAATGTGGAATAAGTCAAGGGGTGTGAATACTTTCTGAAGGCACTGTGATTAGTGGTTGGAGGTAATCAGTAAAGAGCTCTCCCGTGTCAGACACAGGATGTACAGGTCAAAGTGCTCAGAGTCTGACGTGGCACACATCCAGAAAGCCTTTAATTATCATAATAATTTCCTTTGTCCCATAATCCCTCCCTCTGCGCCAGACCCCGGGTCAACGTCAGCAGGTCACCGGGCAAGACTACACGGCAAGCCAAAGTGAAAAGTGAGAAAATTTGACCAGTGTTATGATATCAAATAAAGTATGTGAGAGTTTGTGTCAGCTCTGTCACAATACCGTTATCTGACCGGCCTTGCGAGAGGTTTATTTACTGTGTCATACCATTTCATCTTTCATTGTCTTTTCTCGATTACGACAGCTTGTTTATGTTCCCTTCAGAAGGCGAGAGGTGGTTGTTTTTTCTAAATTAACTCATCCCAATCTCATGTGCAAAACCCTCCCTTCTCTTCTGTCTTTCTTCCTCACTCCTCTTCATAGGACATCAATTACTTTCACGCCAATAGCCTCAAAGACCAGCGTCTGGTCTTCAAAAACAAACCAGTCCTTTCCTCTTGTATATCAATAGTTTCTTGAGGCCTTCAACTTACTAGACAAGGGAAAAATATACGTTTCACACACACACACACACGCACGCACGCACGCACGCACCTCTCCCGACAAGCCGTCTGCGCTGTGCCTCAAAGGAGTGATAGACCGTCTGCCCAGTTAAACTTTAATGTAACTGACAGTATAATCGAGGCCCATTTCATCCTTTATTTTGATTGCATTGTTTCAGAGCCTGTTTCGTCTCAAAGAGGCCCTTTCTCTGGCGGCTGCTGTGTGAGCTGATAAAGGTGAATAATGTGGCGGCGGAGCCCGCGTATTAATCCCCATTAAAATTCAGCCGGCAGTGTGGAACTCTCCCCGGGGCAATATTAACTTAAAGCTTCATTTTGTCCTTTGAGTTTGAAATTAAGTCCGCCCCACCCGGAAAAAAAAAGAAGAAGAAGAAGAAAAAAAAAAAGAACCAAGCTGGGACTGAAATAACGTGATAAGAGAGAGAGATAGTGGTAGCAGGCGTGACTGGCTGAGTGTGTTATATATGTGTAAAGTCATATGTGCTATGATGTCTGTGTGATGCTTTGTACTAGTGGTCCTGTGCAGCTGTTCATACAGCTACTCTGCATACTGACTATAACATATTAAAGTAGATAACAAGCATCTCATAAGCATGGGAATTAACAGGTAATTAAGCATATGCATGGTTATGAATGGCGTGATTACCAACTTTAAACTTCATGTAAAAGTTTGAAACTGCTATTGGGTGAACTATATCTACTCGAAAATACATATTTTCTACGACTACTGCATAAACAAAATATACGTATTAAGACTATGATGGTCTTTAGTTCACAGTTATTGTCCATAATGGTCTGTTACATGATTATATGAATATTGTGCCAGCCGATGTCCTTACACAGTCACAACACGCTGTACAGCACTTGAACCGTTATTGAAGAAAGAAATTGAGTGGTTGGTTTTAGCGTTATTCACAGCCACAACAAAAGGGCATACGTGTCTAAAGTGCCTTTTCTTTGCTGGGAAGAAGAAGAGGCACACGTAAAGAGCAATGCTACTCTCTGCCTTCGAAGGCCATTTCCATTGCATTGGGGATGTTTTAACAGCAGGCCACTCTATACTCGCTGTCAGGTGGTCATTTGTTTAACATGAACCAAGGCTGTCTCAGTGTGTACTTTTGTATGTGTGCGCGTCAGACCTTACCTTGCGCCAGTCTCTCCAGCCTCTTGCCGTGCTCAGGTGGGACGGCGTACCTGAACGGAAGGGAAGCGAAAGAGAAAAATCAGGTGGGTGGAGTTGGGAAAAGAAGAGGGCACTCCATCTCCTCCTATTTTTACAGTCCTTCTCTGATCAAAATTAGAAGAGGAAATGGACATTGTTATACAGACAGACAGACAGACAGACAGACAGACAGACAGGTGTTCACCTCTACTTTACACGTCCAGATACACTCCTCTCTCCAAAGACATAAAAGTCTTCTGCCCCCACTGAGAATATCCAGCTTATTATGCCAAGTGCTCTTGTCAAAGTCCTCATTACGCACACGCTTAACTCGGTTAATACCCCAAACATTCAAAGGAATTCATCAAAACCATCTTTTGAGAAATCAAACGACGTAGGACTTTGTAGTCGTCTTTGTAGCGCCCCCGCGCCCCCACCCCCCCCCCCCCCCATTTCAAATGAAATCATCAGAAAACAAGCGAAGAGGAGAGACATAAATCTCTCTCCGTCCGCATTAGAACCGGAACTTGTTATTACCGTCATCATTATTATCACAATTATTTCCTCCAGTTTAGGGAAAGCTAAACTTGCACCTCACCCTCCCTCTGGCCAAAACCCTGTCTATGTGATTGGAATAGAACGACATCTACTGGGGTTTATGGTGAGATGCAGCTGTGTTAGACTGCCACCAGGTGGGCAGAGAGGGGAATGCACTATCGTTACGCGGAGGTAGGAGTTGAAGAGGGCCAACTTGCAGAGGTTCCTCAATATTACATTGCTAAGAAGTTGTGTGTGTGTGTGTGTGTGTGTGTCTCTCTTCATGGGAATCAAATGAAAACCTTGCTGGCACCCCCTGGGGATTGTCACATTCTCTAACTAACACACGCCTTTGTCAGGCGTGTGTATTTTGCGAGTGCGTGTACACAGACGAGCCCCTTCCTCCAAACATCTAATCAGGCAATCAGCACATCTACCTCTATTACATCCTCCCTGGGCCACTGTTGTCATGGCAGCGGCACGTCTCCTTGCCAGCGCCAGACCGAAATAAATAAACAAACAAAGAACACTAAGTAAACGAAAGGTCTGTGAACTTCTCCTTTTCTCCTCAGCAGTGAGATGACATTAAGTTTTTACTGCTGCTACTGTTGAGGGAGAATATTTGACAGTTTGAGGAAAAGCTTGTAGGTAAGTGTTCGACTGGTCTGTGTGTGGAGGGGGGGGGGGGGGTCTATTCTGTCTAGTCAGGTGGTAGTAGCAAATAATCAAACGAGAACTTTGAAGGCCGAAGTGGAGAAGGGTTCCATGTGACCAGCATTTGAACATCGGTCAATCGGTCCAAAGAGATGGCCGAACGCCGATCGGAAGGGAGGGGCAATGGCGAGGCGTCCAGTGCGGTAACGGGACCGATCCCGGAGAAGCTGGCGGTAGCCCCAGGGAGAGTTCTCTTTTCTTTGTGAAGGGCAGGGCACCCTGGAATTGGTTTGCCCCGAGAGAGGGGCCCAAGCCCTGGAAAGCGTCGCGGTTACGCCGGCTTCTGGTGAGCTCTCGCTGGCCCTTGAAAATCCGGGGGATAGGGTGTAAATCTCGCGCCGGGCCGTACCCATATCCGCAGCAGGTCTCCAAGGTGAACAGCCTCTGGCATTTTAGAAGAATGTAGGTAAGGGTAGTCAGCAAGTCAGAGCCGTAACTTCACCGTACATCAGTGTTCACTATTGTTGTTCACGGCTATTAAATCAAATCTGGGTTTTGATATCTAAGGATTACAATCTAGGTCTTGCTGATCTACACAGCTAAACCAATTGATCTGCAACACATGGGCTTAAATACACCGAGGCACAATCCACCATGTTGCATGTCTATGAAGAATCAAGATCTTCGTCAATAAAGCATACATTGCCATTGTAGTTCAACAGACATGAGTAGTCTTATTCTCTATCTATCCTCTACTCGCCTGGGCTCCACAAAATAAAAAAAAGAAGATTTTAACATGAAGAGATGACCGTTCGTCCATTGCCTACCAAGACTACCGACCATCTTGCGCTAAAGACAATAGTTATGACTTTGGGAAACTCACCCCTGTCTGTCTTCTAAAAAGGATTCAGAATGCATGCCAGATATCCAACCAAGAGGCCTGTTGCTGCCCTGCCTGCTAAAAACTCAGACATTAGTAGCAGCAAATTTCATTTTGTGCATGAAGTGCCACAGACGGTCAATACTAATTTGATGTCTCTTTTCTCTGCCTGCCCTGTCGCAAAGGCAGACGGAGCAACTTGGTGTTCCTGTGTGTGTGTGTGTGTGTGTGTGTGTGTGTGTGTGTGTTGAAACTATCGCACATTTTATTCCATCACATCTAAACTCTTTCTTACATCAATTGGGTTGTTTTTTTCACATGGAAAACTCTGTCACCATGGCAACACAATCAAAATCCAAAAGGTCATTATAAAAAAGGTGTGTATTGGTAACAGCCAGAAGACATATGGTTGTGCGAGTCTTGATTCAGGTACTCATATCCATAGGGGAATGACAGAGCAGATGGGTTAAGATTAGATTAGAGTCATTTGGAGCAGAGATACAGTGCATTCGGAAAGTATTCAGACCCCTTGACTTTTTCCTCATTTTGTTACGTTACAGCCTTATTCTAAAATGTATTCAATTGTTTTTTGTTCTCATCAATTTACACACAATACCCCATAATGACAAAGCAAAAACAGGTTTGTAGAAATGTTAGCAAATTTATAACAAATAAAAAAAAACTTTTAAAAATTACAGTACTTTGTTGAAGCACCTTTGGCAGAGATTACAGCCTCAAGTCTTCTTGGGTATGACGTTACAAGCTTGGCACACCTGTATTTGGGGAGTTTCTCCCATTCTTCTCTGCAGATTCTCTCAAGCTCTGTCAGGTTGGATGGGGAGCGTCGCTGCACAGCCATTTGCAGGTCTCTCCAGAGATATTCGATCGGGTTCATGTCCGGGTTCTAGCTGAGCCACTCAAGGATGTTGAGACATGTCCCTTAGCCACTCCTGCGTTGTCTTGGCTGTGTGCTTAGGGTCGTTGTCCTGTTGGAAGGTGAACCTTCGCCCCAACCTGAGGTCCTGAGTGCTCTGTAGCAAGTTTTCATCAAGGATCTCTTTGTACTTGCTCCGTTCATCTTTCCCTCGACCAGTCCTTGCCGCTGAAAAACATCCCCACAGCATGATACTGCCACCACCATGCTTCACCACCGTAGGGATGGTACCAGGTTTCCTCCAGACGTGACACTTGGCATTCATGCTAAATAGTTCAATCTTGGTTTCATAAGACCAGATAATCTTGTTTCTCATGGTCTGAGAGTCTTTAGGTGCCTTTTGGCAAACTCCAAGCGGGCTGTTATGTGCCTTTTACTGAGGAGTGGCTTCCGTCTGGCTACTCTACCATAAAGGCCTGATTGGTGGAGTGCTGCAGAGATGGTTGTCCTTCTGGAAGGTTCTACCATCTCCACAGAGGAACTCTGGAGCTCTGTCAGAGAGCGACCATCGGGTTCTTTGTCACCTCCCTGACAAAGGCCCTTCTCCCCTGATTTCTCAGTTTAACCGGGCGGCCAGCTCTCGGTGGTTCAAAACTTCCTCCATTTAAGAATGATGGAGGGCACTATGTTCTAGGGGACCTTCAATTCTGCAGAAATGTTTTGGTACCCTTCCCCAGATCTGTGCCTCGTCACAATTCCTTCGACCTCAAGGCTTGGTTTTTCCTGTGACATGCACTGTCAACTGTGGGACCTTATATTAGACAGGTGTGTGCCTTTCCAAATCATGTCCAATCAATTGAATTTAACACAGGTGGACTCAATCAATTTTGAGTCAAAGAGTCTGAATACTTATGTAAATAAGGTATATTTCTATTTTTTTTCTTTCTAAAAACCTGTTTTCGCTTTGTCATTATGGGGTATTGTGTGTAGGTTGATGAGGAAAAACATTTATTTAACCAATTTTTGAATAAGGCTATAATGTAACAAAATGTGTAAAAAGTGAAGGGGATTAAATACTTTACGAATGCCCTGTATGATAGGCCCATACCTCCTATTCCGATGTGCAAAATACACATCTTCGGTTGTTTGCTTTTTTATTAGTCTAGTGCGGACTGGGATGCCACTTGTGAGGAGTTAACAATATTTGGCGGTGTCATCTCTACGTTAAACTACGTCTGGGACTGTACAACTAAAATTATAGCCTGGGCCCAGATCTATTCGTGCTATTCTGTGTTACCAAATGCCATGACAATGATCATAGCAGTTGGCAAACAGGTCTGTGACCAGGCTACTGAAATGATCAGCAGGAATCTGGATGACCACAATATCATTGATTAGGCGATAACAACTATTCCCAATCCATCTTCATTCATGAAACACTTCCATTTTAACAAGAATGTGGCACTGACGTCTCTAAAGTGAACTCATCTCTTTCCTACCTGAAGGCACAAAACAGCAAGTGTCATCTACTACCAAATAAAACTACAAAAAGAAGCAAATGAATTAAGAATGGACTCTTGCTCCGTTTTAAACACAGTTCTACGCAACCCTAACATTCATGTTTTTTAGCAGTTTTCCCTACTTTCTGCTCGATGCTTCGCAAACCGCCAGGCAATCGATAAAGCATCTGACAGCAGATCTTCGGGGGGGGAAATATGACTTTGATGGGAGCAGAGTTGGAGGGGAATGGAGTTAATTTCACAGTGGCTGCACAGGGGGGGTTAGGCAAACAGCTCCTTGCACACAGTTTAACATACTGTAATTACCAGAAAAGTGAAAATGATTCAATTTCAAAAAGAGGAGGAGGATGGTGTGTGTGTGTGCATGTATCACTATCCTTGTGGGTACCGGAAATAGTAAAACAAGGAACATTTTCCCTCGTGGGGACATTTCCCAGGACAAAGGCTATATTAGGTCTAGGGGTTAGGTTTAGGGTTAGGGTTACCATTAGGGTTAGAATGAGGGTTAGGATAAATAGGATTTTAGGTCCCGGTAAGGACAGTAAAACATATGCTGTGTGTGTGTGTGTGTGTGTGTGTGTGTGTGTGTGTGTGTGTGTGTGTGTGTGTGTGTAGCGCACATTCACAGTTAAACAGAGTTGAGGGATGCATCCATGTGAGTAAATCTACTTTTAAAGAAAGACAAGGAAAGATTGCTTTTCCTCACAGGGGCCATATGTAAGAAGAGGGGGAGGATGGGGAGGGAAAAGGAGGAGGAGAAGAGGGGAGGGAAAAGGAAGAGGAGAAGAGGGGAGGATGGGGAGGGAAAAGGAAGAGGAGAAGAGGGGAGGAAAGAATATGTTCAGATGGTTGCTTGGAGGGGAGACTAGAGACTGGTGCTACTGAAGCATGACAACCCCTCTCTATTATACTATGGAGAGGCTCTGGTTGTATCCCAAATCACATCCTATTTCCTATGTAGTGCACTACTTTTTACCAGGGCTCTGATTAAAAGTAGTGCAGTGAATAGGGAGCCCTTTGGGACGCCACCTCTCTGTTTACATTCCCAGGCATACGGGCTTTGTAAAGGCTTTATTCTAAAAATGAAAGCAGTTTTCTAGCAGAGAAAGAGAGACTGTAAAGGATGGGTTTTATAGGTAGAGCAGTAGAGTGACGGCTAATTAGTAGAACATTAGTAGTAATTAATAGGTCATGTTTTGATGCATTGTGTTTCTACTTATTGATGCTGTTTTTTGTTTTTGTTTTCTACCTTATGAACATGGAAAATGTGCTCTACAAATTATATTATCATCATCATTATTATTGTTATTATCATTATTATTGTCATTATCATCATCATTATTATTATCATTATCGTTATTATCATTATCATCATCATTATTATTATCATTATCGTTATTATTATCATTGCTATTATCGTTATTATCATCATTATTATTATCATCATTATTATTATTATCATTATTGTAATAATTGTTATTATCATTATTATTGTTGTTAGTATTGTTGTTATTATCATCATTATTGTTATTATTATCATCATCATCATTAGTATTTTTATCATGTCTCTTGATGGAGCCAGGCTGAGACACTGAGCTGCTGCTTCTAATGACATCCCACTGCAGAGTTGGGGATGCAGGGACATGGAGAAAGACACACAAACAAATACAACTCTCTCTCTCTCACACACACACACACAGTGATGCTGGTATTGATTGGTACGCGCCAGGCCTGTAGGCCACCATATGGTCGCTGAGAGAGAGAGGAGAGAGAAGAGAGAAGAGAGAAGAGAGGAGAGAGGAGAGAGGAGAGAGGAGAGAGGAGAGAGGAGAGAGAGAGAGAGAGAGAGAGAGAGACACACACAGAGGGCTAAAGCAATGAGACAAAGAGGAACCACACTGAGACAGAGGAAAAGAGGAGAGTGGAGGGATAGAGAGGAGGAGCAGGTGAGGACTCCAGTACACACAGGCACGAATCAAATTCCTCCTCTTATGCACTCTGGACATGTGTTAGTAGTACCCACCTCTCTAATGGCCTGGCACTCAGGGCTCCTCTAACCACTCTGACATCAATGCAAATGCAATCTAAAATCACATCAAACAATTATCATCAAAACAGTATAATGCTTTTAAAAGTCACCGCACTGTGATCGATCAATTTGAAGAAATAAGATCAACAACAGGTTGAATGCGAGTGGGAAAACATGAACATTGTGGATGTTGTTTCAAAGCCAAACACAATGAAATGGACAGCACTATATAAGGAGATGACTAGTTCAAAACACCCATATGCTTATGCCTATATATGAGCTCAAGCCCCCACCGCCACCAAAAATAATTATATACAATACATAACCTAAATAACCCACCGCATATTACGCACAGCAGAAAAACATAAAAATAAAAAAAGATGTTATGTCTTTGGTACATAATTGGTCTAGAATGTACTCCTAAATTAAACTAATTCTAGTAATTTAACATCAACAAGGTATTCTAAGGTTTGTAAAATAAACTAACTCTAAATATATTGTATAAGACCGGTTTCAAATGATCACCTTTACGCTCAACATGCGCACTCGCTTAATGGGAAAAATATCCCTCTAAAGAAACATACCGCTCATTGGTGAATAAAAAAACGTTAATATTATACCCTAAGTACTTACAAAACTGAAACGGCTATTCTTAGAACTCGAGAACCATCAACTCTATTGAAACACAGAACGGTCAAGTGTCTCACAACCTGGAAGAGATGAATGATTAGACAATACTTGCAATGATAGACAGATTTCTGTCCACTACTGAACTACCGCACCTCACACAGGAAGACCAAAACAAACTAAATCGCCCCTTTACAAAAACAGAAATCGAAAAGGAAATCTCTTCTCTACAATCCAGCAAATCACCAGGAGACGATGGCTTTCCTCCAGAGTTTTATAAAGAGTTTAAAGATTTGCTTATTCCTCTCTTGATGGATGTTATAAATGTAGCTGCTGAGACACGAAGCCTACCGGACTCCTTTTCCACGGCTATTATAACAGTTATACATAAAACAAATAAAGATCCTCTGCAATGCTCTTCTTATAGGCCGATCTCGCTCCTAAATCAATTTCTAAGGCGATGGCTAATAGATTAGGACAATATTTGCCAAACTTGATTAACACCGACCAAACAGGCTTTATACGGAAAAGGTCCTCCACCAACAATTTGCGCAGGTTATTCAACATAATTCACATGGCCAGTGTGAAGGTTGACCCTAGTATAGCAATATCTCTAGATGCTGAAAAGGCCTTTGATAGGCTGGAGTGGCCATACCTATTCAAGGTCCTTGCTAAATTTAACTTTGGCCCTTCGTTTGTCAACTGGGTTAAGACTATACCATAAACCGAAAGCCAAGATCACCACTAATGGCATGATGTCATCCACATTCCCACTCTTTAGAGGAAGTAGACAGGGCTGTTCACTTTCCTCACTCCTTTTTGTGCTAGCCATAGAACCCCTGGCGGAGGCCATAAGAACGGATCCTGGCATAAAGGGCTTTCAGGTGGGCCAGATAACGCATAAGCCCTTATTGTTCGTAGACAACATTATTTTGATCCTCTCTGACCCGACCAGATCCCTCTCAAAACTACAGATGCCTTTGGGTACATACAGCTCTATATCAGGTTACAAAGTTGACATGGACAAAAGTGAAATACTTCCACTGACTATAGCATCTGTGAACAAACGGGTCCCTTCAGATGGTCGCCACAGGGGTTCAAATATCCAGGAATCAAAGTTGATAATGACTTAAGACATTTGTACAAGCTTAACTACTCAGTCTTGGTTCAGAAGGTGGTGGATGACTTTAATAGATGGATAGATCTGCCTCTTACATTATTTGGGAGGATTAGCTGTATTAAAGATGAACATTCTGCCTAAGACGATTTATCTATTTCAATCTTTACCCATATCCCTACCTGAGAGTTTCTTTAAGTCCCTTAACAAAGCCATAAGACAATTTGTATGGAACCGTAAAACCTCAAGGGTGAGCCTGGACAAATTAACATGGGATTATAGTCTAGGAGGTCTCCGCCTACCACATTTCAAGATGTATTAGTGGGCAGCGCAAATGAGACTTATTTTATTCCTATTTGAAACTGAACCAGCCACTTCTTGAACCCAGATGGAAATGTTTGTTCTTAATGAAGAGGTTGGGAGTAATATTATCTTCAAGTGGAACCCCAAGACTATATCAACAAAAACGAGCAATCCCTGTACCATCAATCTAGTAAGATCTTGGTATGAAATTTGTAAGCTATTCGGTCTAAAACAAGACTTGTCACCCAAAACACCCCTGTGGCAAAACAGACTCAGAAGGGAATAACACATTTTGAACATTGTTACATAGATCTCAGAAGCACTTTTGGAGATATGACATTACCAAATCTATCAAGTATTGAACAACTACAGTCGTGGCCAAAAGTTGAGAATGACAAGTATTGGTCTTCACAAAGTTTGCTGCTTTAGTGTTCTTAGATCTTTATGTCAGTAGTTACTATGGTACACTGAAGTATAATTACAAGTATTACATAAGTGTCAAAGGCTTTCATTGACAATGACATTCAGTTTATGCAAAAAGTCAATATTTGCAGTGTTGACCCTTCTTTTTCAAGACCTCTGCAATCCGCCCTGGCATGCTGTCAATTAACTTCTGGGCCACATCCTGACTGATGGCCGGCCACTCTTGCATAATCAATGCTCAGAGTTTGTCAGAAGTTGTGGGTTTTTGTTTGTCCACCCGCCTCTTGAGGATCGACCACAAGTTCTCAATGGGATTAAAGTCTGGGAGTTTCCTGGCCATGGACCCAAAATGGGTGGGGAAGGATGATTTTCCTTTTGTCGTGGTACTTAATTTTGCTGTGTTGTATTGTTCTGTTGTTGAATAATTGAAAAAAATATATATATAAAAAATAAATAAAAAACTTGGGCGGGGATAAAGACTTAATGAGAGGAATAAAAGAAAGAAAAACATAATCCTTGCACAGGAGCCGGGACCTCCAAGGGAGTTAGGAACAGGGAGGTGAAAGAGGGAATCAAAAAGATAGAGAGAGAGAAAGCAAGAGAGGGCAACAAAGTGAGTGAGAGAGAGTGAGAGAGATAGCATGCAAAGGAGGGAAAGAGAGCGAGAGAGAAGGAGAGGAGCAAGAGTGAGAGAAGCAGAAAAGTCTGCCAGTAATGAACGCTGTCACAGCATAGGAGGCTCAGAAAATATTCAGTTCAGAGTAGAGGTCCGACTTCTGTCCGACTCCCACCCGCTACCGCAAGAACTGGTCCCGAACCCAACCGCAATCCCGCAATGTTATTTTAGGCGTATGTGACGCAGCTCCCTTGCCAGTCATGCTCCCAGCAATTTTGCGCCGTATATGCAATATCAAAAAGCACAAAAATAACCAAAGAAATTGTTTAGATTACCAGACATTCTCATGTGGCCCATTATATTGGCCTATCGGTATTACTGGGCTATATCAGCCAACAGGCTGGACATAGTTTTTAAGAGAGCAGAGTTAGAGAGACTTGAACTTTCCCGAGATATGTTTTATCAGAGACGAATATGGGTGATCAATAGGGTATTTATTTCTAGGCAATGTACTGTAGTAAACTATAGCACAATTACATTTAGGAAGTACATTTCCATTGGAAAGATAACTGCCCCGTGCTTCTCCGCCCATGCATAAGCTATTTAATTGAGACCACACACGCATGCAGCAGTTCTTGCACGTATGGCTACTGTACTTGAAGCAGCAAGAATGATGAGAGAGACACTTATACTTTCGCTTGAGCTGCGTTTTGCATATAGCCTACCTTTCAGGAGGACGATTTGCAGGCAGAGACAAATAAATGGGTAATCAATATTTATTGAAAATGAAAAAGCGCAACGCTCGCTCACCATGGTAACCTATGCGCACGCTGTGCCTTTCCTTTTCAATGATGATTAAACAAAAAATTTAGTGCACCTCGGGCTCACAATGGTGGAGCGCCCTCCACTTCTTTCCATTGTCAATATTTATTTCCAGACACTGTAGTAAACTACAGTCTAATCATATTTAATTACATTTTCTTGGAAAGATAAACTGCCACGTGATTCTCCGCCCATGCATAGGCAGCCTACTCTATTTCATAGAGACCCACACATAGGTACTGGGCAAACTTGATCACGCACGCCCAACTAGGAGAGTTAAGATACTTAACTTAAAAATCAGTGTGTGTGAATAAATTCGACAAAGAAGTGCTTTTAACACAACAGGTAGGCTAACACATACAAAGCAGAAAGAGGACAGTTTCCGAATATTCTGCTGGACAAAAACATTTTTATTTTCATCCCAAAGTAGTCGGTCTGACCGCTCCCAACCGTGTCATGAACCATGCTGACCTCTGTCGGGACCCGCAGCTCTCTAGTTCAGAGACCCTTTTTCACATTCCACCATGCTTCTAACCCACACATAATAATGGCCATTTCTCCTAGTCTGAGGCACCCATTCAAATGATAGCGCCAGCGATATACAGTAGGTATAAGATATCTACCACAAGACAAGATCGTCTTTCAGAGATCAAGCCTCTTCCTGCTGGGGTGTTTTGTTGTTAATGGGAGATGGGGAAAAACGCTAACTTGTTGAGAGGAAATGTGGTATCATGTGTATCACTACAGTCATGCCATATTCAAGTCATATTTTCAGACTTGTATCCTCCAATAAAAACTTGGGGGGGGGGAAACTGCCATTCTATGGTCAAAAACATAACCCAGCTAGGCTTCAGTCAATACATCCCCAGCAAGAAAGGTGAACTAAAATGAAGGGTTGAAAGGTTAAAATAACAGAGGAGAAATGTCCGAGGAGGAGATCGATCCTTCTCTGATGGCGGAGTGAGTATTAGTCACCCAGCGAGACCCTGGAGGGAGAATGAAGGAGAGAGAAAGACATGCTCTCACCGTGCAGACACAGCTTAAAGATGACGGGCACTGCGCCGGACGCCTATACCGGATGGCCCCTACCAAGGTCGCCCACTGAGGTCACCACCGTCACCGTTACTTAGACGAAGTACTTCGCCCTCCAATAGCGTTCTGTCGATACCCTTATCGTCTACCGTCATTACCTTGCCGAAGTGCTACTCGTTTAGCCGGGAGTGGCTGTAAGTCTTTGGGCCCGTCCCAAATGGCACCCTATTTCCCATAGGGCTCTGGTCAAAACTAGTGCACTATATAGGGATTAGGTTGCCATTTGGAACTAAACCCTTGAGTGTGTGATACTACAGGGTATATGCAGTAGTGCTGGTTTTCCCATTCGCTTTGACGTGAAATGGCCGCGAAAGTGATGGAGATGTGTCGGCAAATAGAGGCTCTTTATGTGACTCGTGTTGGGAAAGCCATAAACGTTAGGAAATAGAATTGGATGCCGAGTGAGGCCTTTGGGAATAGTGAGTCTCGACGGGCAGTCGTATTACAAGAGGAGGAAT
This sequence comes from Thymallus thymallus, assembly GCA_023634145.1. NCBI lineage: Eukaryota > Metazoa > Chordata > Actinopteri > Salmoniformes > Salmonidae > Thymallus > Thymallus thymallus. The sequence continues at coordinate 34,647,505 of CM042393.1, read as the reverse complement.
TAGAAAATGATGGGAAGAGAGGGGGGAGGGATCTATATAGAGTGAAAGAGAGAGTAAGAGAGGTGTTGGAAGAGCGCTACTGCTACCTAGCGACGAGTGATGGGATGGTTGGTCCTGGACAGTTTAATTGCTTGTAGGACAGACACACTCATATTCACTGAAAAATACACACTGTATATTGTATAGACCTGCAGGTGACTGCCAAAATAAAGGAAACACCAACACAAAGTGTCTTAAAAGGGTGTTGGGCCAGCACAAGCCAGAACAGCCACAATGCACCTTGGGCTACAATTCTACTGGAGGGATGAGACACCATTCTTCCACTAGAAATTCCATCATTCTGTGTTTTGTTGGAGGTGGAAAACGCTGTCTCAGACGCCGCTCCAGAATCTCCCATAAGTGTTCACAGACTTATACAATGACACACTCACACACAGTACCAAATTCCAGTCAATATGTTGCTCATGTTGTAGAAGCTTTATACTATAGAAGCCACCTGGCTCCTTACAAACTTTTGAAAAAATTGCTTGTAGGACACAGACATATTCACAGAAAAATACACACTTATATTGTATAGACCTACAGGTAACACACACACACACACAAACACAGAGAGAGAGACAGAGACAGAGAGAGAGAGAGGAGAGAGAGAGGGGAGGGAGAGGGGAGAGAGAGACAAAGAACGAAAAAAAACCACTAATCTAGCCACTGACCATGACTTGGGCTCTCCAAAGTGTAGGTAATTGATGCTGTAGAGGTCCATGTCCTCAGTGTGCCAGGCGAAGGTGGTCTTCCACATGCCAAAGTACAGGTAGGGTGTGTTCACCCCCTCGATCACGATGCCGCACTCCTGCTCCACCATGTCCAGCAGCGTGTTCAGGTGGCCGATGTTCCACTCACTGATGTCCTGGAAACACAGACACACAAAAGGGGTGTTAAAAGGATAGTTCACCAAATAAAAAAAATGACAGTTTCCTGTAAGCAGTCTATGGACAAGGTATGAAAGCAATACATGCTTTTGTTTTGTTCGTGTGGCCACTGTTCCAAGCCTAAACTTTTCAGCATTTGTGGCACAAATTTAGTGCAAGTCAATGGTTCTGATATTAGCCTCTCGCTTCCGGTCCAAATATTACATTTTTGGTGAACTATCCATTTAACACTCTGACCCGATTCAAGCATGTTGGCTACATTTACCAATGAAACGTAACAGTGGATTTAGGGTTGTCCCAGACAAAAAAAATTATCAAGACAAAGTCGTCTGTTCTTTCGACCTATCGGTTGCCGGTAACAGGCTACACGAGGAGTCGGCAACATTTCTCATGTGGAATTCCGATTTATCTACCGATCTGCGTGCCAGTTCTTATGCTAAGTTTCGTGAAACTGTTTAATTGAATTTATAATAATGTGTAATATCTCAAAACCATTGTCATGTGGTTAATCAAAATGATACAAACCTAAAAAGTAACTTTATTGCCATTGTCAATATGTAAAGCCAACAAATAAAAACATTGCAGCCTGCAGGTAGAAAATATCCTGATAAAAATAAATATCCTATAAATCATTGGCAACGCATGGCATGTCTGTAAGGAACTTGAAACATTGATCAACTATTAACGTGAGTCCTGCGCACAGCTTGCACTAGCAAATTCGCAACACTGGCACAGTTTCCGTGCCAGTGAGCTCGGGACAGACACAGCTATAGGCTATTTGTGCAAGGGATAAGAAGCAGTGCTTGACTTGAGCAGGAGCTCACCAGAACTGGGTACCAGCACCTCAACTTTTCTACCGCTTGAGCTCCTGTTCCAAAATATAAAACAGTAACAGCACCCAAAATGAATCTATTTCAGTCCAAGTCAAGCAGTGATACGAAGCCTATTTTATGACATTTCCACTGGATCAGACCATGACATTTTCCCTTTCAGACTGAGTGCTAAATCGAAAGGGAGAGAGCTGAAAAGATTTTTCAAATACTTTGAGGAACTATTGTCATTCTCAATGTATGTAAAAACAGACTTTGTTTGCTTGCTGTTTGAGGTGACGAAAACATTACTTTGAGAAGCTCCACAGGTCATTAAAAGGTGATGCGTTAAGCCAATCAGAAATACTATCAAAATCCCCAAAATGGGCACATTTTAATTCCTACATTTGCACGCAGGCCAGATAACTTCTAGGCGTCTATGACTAAATTGACAAAACTCGTATATGGAATTAAATAAACCCAAACTTGTTTCTCGTAAGTGTAGCATAGGTTGTGCACTCTGAAAACAACGTGTTCACTGCGACAATGAGAACAAGAAGACTGATATAATATTGCATGCTTTAAAAGAACTTACCATAACCAAAGTAACAAACATTGTGGATTAGAAATTATAGGAATGAAAGGTAAATGTACAACTGTTGATATACAGTTGAAGTCGGAAGTTTACATACACATGCTAACAAACCATACTTTTGGCAAGTCGGTAAGGACGTCTACTTTGTGCATGACACAAGTAATTCTTCCAACAATTGTTTACAGACAGATTATTTCACTTAATCACAATTCCAGTGGGTCAGAAGTTTACATACACTAAGTTGACTGTGCCTTTAAACAGCTTGGAAAAATCCAGAAAATGATGTCATGGCTTTAGAAGCTTCTGATAGGCTAATTGACGCCATTTGTGTCAATTGGAGGTGTACCTGTGGATGTATTTCAAGGCCTACCTTCAAACTCAGTGCCTCTTTGCTCGACATCATGGGAAGAAAAAAAAGCCTCCACAAGTCTGGTTCATCCTTGGGAGCAATTTCCAAACACCTGAAGGTACCACGTTCATCTGTACAAACAATAGTATGCAAGTATAAACACCATGGGACCACGCAGCCGTCATACCACTCGGGAAGAAGACGCATTCTGTCTCCTAGAGATGAACGTACTTTGGTGCGAAAAGTGCAAATCAATCCCAGAACAACAGCAAAGGACCATGTGAAGATGCTGGAGGAAACAGGTACAAAAGTATCTATATCCACAGTAAAACGAGTCCTATATCGACATAACCTGAAAGGCCGCTCAGCAAGGAAGAAGCCACTGCTCCAAAACTGCCATAAAAAAGCCAGACTACGGTTTGCAACTGCACATGGGGACAAATGTCCTCTGGTCTTATGAAACAAGAATAGAACTGTTTGGCCATAATGACCATCGTTGTGTTTGGAGGAAAAAGGGGGAGGCTTGCAAGCCGATGAACACCATCCCAACCGTGAAGCACGGAGGTGGCAGCATCATGTTGTGGGGGTGCTTTGCTGCAGGAAGGACTGGCACCCAGATGTCAATCCTATAGAAAATTTGTGGGCAGAACTGAAAAGGCATGTGCGAGCAAGGAGGCCTACAAACCTGACCCAGTTACACTAGTTCTGTCTGGATGAATGGGCCAAAATTCACCCAACTCATTGTGGAAGGCTACCTGAAACGTTTAACCCAAGTTAAATCATTTAAAGGCAATGCTACCAAATACTAATTGAGTGTAAGTAAACTTCTGACCCACTGGGAATGTGATGACAGAAATAAAAGCTGAAATAAATAATTCTCTACTATTATTCTGACATTTCACATTCTTAAAATAAAGTCGTGATCCTAACTGACCTAAGACAGGGCATTTTTACTAGGATTAAAATGTCAGGAATTGTGAAAAACTGAGTTTAAATGTATTTGGCTAAACTTCCGACTTCAACTGTATGTAATGGGGAATTGATAGACACTAACAATCAAATGCAAACAATTAAGTTATCAAACAATTAATATGCACAAACTGGCGGGAGAGAGCCATTCTGGAGAGAGAACTGCATTTGTGCATCTGGGCGCATGGTCAACCCAACATCAGCATTGGCCATGCAGCATTTACAGTGATGTGAGGGCTCTACATAACAAGATGGATGAGTTGGAGGGACTTGTTCGTGGACAAAGGATTTATCGGGAAGCTAGCCTAATGTGTTTTACTGAGACTTGGCTGAACGATAACATCCCCATACAGAACGTCACTATCGACGGTTTCCAGACCATCACAGCGGACAGGGATCGCGTCTCTTCCGGTAAGAGTAAGGGTGGTGGGCTGGCTTTATTAGTTAACAACAGATGGTGTCATCCGAACCATATTACTCTTAAGGAAAAGTTTTGTAGCCCGGACATTGAACTGCTAGCCGTTAGCCTGAGACCCTACTATCTACCTAGGGAATTCACGGCGGCCATTGCTGTTATTGTTTACATCCCGCCCTCTGCTGACGCAAACGCAGCGTGTGACGTCATCCACTCTGTTATCGCGAGGTTACAGACAGCGCATCCCAGTGCTTTCTTTGCAATTTCGGGAGATTTTAACCATGCATCTCTCTCTTCCACGCTGCCCACGTTCAAACAGTTCGTGAAGTGCCCAACCAGGAATAATAAAACTCTGGACTTGTTGTATGCTAATGTGAAGGATGCATACAACTCCACTGCACTCCCTCCCCTCGGTAGATCGGATCACAACCTTGTCCACCTCACCCCACTCTACAGGCCTATGGTACAACAGCAGCCTGCAACCACCAGGACTATTAGGAGATGGTCCCCGGAGGCGAATGAGGCCCTACAGGACTGCTTTGAAACAACAGACTGGGATGTGTTCTGTGAGGCTCATGGGGAGGACATCGATGGACTCACTGACTGCATAACAGACTATATTAATTTTTGTGTAGACAACACTGTACCCACCAGGAAGGTACGCTGTTTCCCAAACAATAAACCCTGGGTCACCAGCGACCTGAAGGCCCTGCTGAATGAGAAGAAGAGGGCCTTCAAGGAGAAGGACAAGGACAAATTGAAATGCGTCCAGAGGGAGCTGAAGTTGCGGATTGCTGAGGGGAAGAGAGTGTATAAGGAGAAGATGGAGGACAAGCTGAGGCAGAGCCAGGTGAGAGAGGTGTGGAAGGGTATGAGAAATATCACTGGCTTCAAAAAGTCAAACAGTGGGCAGACGGAGGGGACCCAGGACAGAGCCAATGAGCTGAACCAATTTTTTAACAGGTTCGATACTGGCCCTGTCCACCTCCCCTCCAGCTCCCCAGACCACACACCCTCACGGCTATCCCACCCCCACTTTGCTCACAGCACCTCTGCTGAGACAATCAGTGACCCCACCTCCGCCCCTGCCCCCCCTGGACTGATCCTCAACACCCCCCTTCCCCCCACCTCCCTACCTGGGCTGGCTTTCACCACCAACCAAGTGAAGAGAGAGCTGGAGAGACTACACCAGTGGAAAGCGGCGGGCCCCGATGGCATCAGCCCAAGGGTGCTGAGGGTCTGTGCTGACCAACTGTGTGGAATACTCCAGCGTCTTTTCAACCTTAGCCTGAGCCTAGAAAGGGTCCCTGTGCTGTGGAAAACATCCTGCCTCGTCCCAGTGCCCAAGAAGGCACACCCCACTGTCCTGAATGACTTCAGACCTGTAGCGCTAACATCCCACATCATGAAGACCCTGGAAAGGTTAGTCCTCGCTCACCTCAGACCCCTGGTGTGTTCATCAATGGACCCCCTGCAGTTTGCATACCAGCGCAACATCGGGGTGGATGATGCAATCATCTACCTTCTGCAGAGGGCCTACTCTCACCTGGACAACGCATATTGCACTGTGAGGGTCATGTTTTTTGACTTCTCCAGTGCCTTCAATACCATTCAGCCCCTGCTACTGGGTGAGAAGATGAGGAGGATGAAAGTGGAAGCACCCTTAGTCTCCTGGGTCACGGACTACCTGACCGGTAGGCCACAATTTGTGCGACTACAGAGCTGTGTGTCAGAACGGGCAGTTAGCAACACAGGGGCCCCCCAGGGTACGGTCCTGTCCCCCTTCCTGTTCACCCTCTACACCTCAGACTTCAGATATAACTCTGAAACATGCCACCTACAGAAGTTCTCGGATGACTCTGCTATTGTAGGGTGCATCAGGGGTGGGCAGGAGGAGGAGTACAGGAGCACAATCAGTGACTTTGTGTTGTGGTGTGAGCAGAACCACCTTCAGCTCAACATCAGCAAAACAAAGGAGATGGTGGTGGACTTCAGGAGAACCAAGGCACAACTGACTGCAGTCCCTATAAAGGGGATGGATGTGGAAATGGTTGAGTCATACAAGTTCTTGGGGGTCCATATGGACAACAGACTGGAATGGGCTGGTAACACCGGGGCCCTGTACAAAAAGGGCCAGAGCCGACTCTACTTTCTGAGGAGGCTCAGGTCCTTCAACGTGTGCAGTAAACTACTGCATACCTTCTACCAGTCTGTGGTGGCCAGTGCCATCTTTTTTGCAGTGGTGTGCTGGGGAGCAAACATCAAAGCCGGTGATGCTTCTCGGGTAAATAAGCTGATCAGGAAGGCTAGCTCTGTCCTGGGGATGAGCCTTGACACTCTAGAGGAGGTGGCGGAGAGACGGATCCTGGCCAAACTGCTGGCCATCATGGACAACGTCACCCACCCTCTGCACGCTATGGTTATGACGCAGAGGAGCTCTTTCAGTCACAGACTGATCCCACCACGGTGTGCCAGAGAGCGCCACAGGAGGTCCTTCCTGCCGGCGGCTATGAGACTATATAATGCCTCACCGGGGTGCCGTGCCGTCGGCAACATAGATCTGGAACTGTTGGGGTGCTAGGACCTAGTTTAACAATTATGCATCCATCCGTGAGTAACTCTGTTCCGTCAGCACTCATCCACTCAGGACCTACTTATTCATACAGGTCTGTATATACATACCCATGTACAGTTGTTATATTATATCACATGCAATATTGTAAGTAATTATTGGACCTAGGCATTCACTCAGGAATGCATATTAGTATCCTGCCAGTTGCACCTTTTCTCATTGCTTTTAGTATATCAAATGTGCAATAAGTGCAGTTGTCTGTAATTAAACCCTGCGCACTAAGGACTGTATTTTAAGGGAATTACTATTATTACCCCAATGATATCATACACACATTTAGCTATTAAAGTATCTCTTCCTGTCATTTACCTGTACAGTTTGTGTAAACATGCAAGTATTCACTTATCTGTAAATATAACTGTATACCTAACTGTACAGCTAATTTAACCATGAAAAATTTTCACTTACCTGTTCATTTACCCAGTCTGTCTATTAAGTAAACTATTATTACCCTCGCTCATATCATACGCATTAGCTACTGAAGTATTTCGCTGCCATCAACCTGTATAGTATAGTTAACCATCCAACATCCACCAATGTATAGTGTACATATTCAGCCAACCACTCATACTACGCAATGTCCTTTTATAGCTTTTTTTTTTGCACTCCAGATATCCTGTATTTCTATACTTTTTCATACTGCCGCTCTATGTATCATGTACCGTGTATCTGTCTTTTGTGTACTTTCGTTGTGGCATTTTGCACCTGCCCTGTGTTTTTGTTGTAGCTGCTTGATAATGAAATTTCCCCCCCGGGGGATCAATAAAGTACCTATCTATCTATCTATCTATCTATGGCCTTAGCAGAAGTCTGGGCAAGAATGGCCTCAACAGCAGTCAGGGCATTCATACTTCTTGCACCTCGCAGAGCTGTTGTCAAGGAAGTGAGTTTGTGTTTATACAGGATGTACCGCCCCCACCTACCGTCTTGGTCGACCAACATCCTAACGACCAAATAATCGACTAACTGGAGTCAGTCCTAAATGGATTACAGTCTAAAGTTTTTTTAAGGTAAGAAAACAATTATATAAATATGTATTGAACAATCCAATGCATATAGTACATTTGAACTTCAGTTAGTCTTTACCCAGTGAATAAAGTAGCTATATTACTATGGAGGACTAAGATTGCCATTGCGGTCAAAAGATTTTTATAACTAACCCAAGATAGACCAGAGCCTGTTGTTTCCAATGGGAGCAAATTAATCACTGTGGGCAGAACCAAGCAAGGAGGTGGGCAGAACCAAGCACGTGCTAGTGAGATCCTATTGGCGCGTTCTAGCATTTATTTGCATATTTCGTTACGTAACGCTGACTATGTGAACTGCGCATGTGCAATAACTCAATTCACCCTTGCACTCTAAACAACACCATTTTTTAAAACTTTGGCAAAAGGTAAAGTCTACAAAACGCAGACCACTCTGTTACAGAATATAGTTTTGAAACAGAAAACTGTACGAAAATTAGCAGAACGTCAGCCAAAATCGATCTCGCTCCATCTTCTCCCACTGCGGACCACTGGGCTTCCTCTCATCACCATATTTGGTAGTGAGTGGAAACGCCAACCAGATGCTTCACATTAATACATCCGGTGAAATATCTGGCTCATTGTTCTGTATTGCAGTTCTCAAGGTCATGTAAGAACACATGTTAACCACCAGATGGCATTAAGGCCACACAACTAAAAGGATGCGCGCCAAAACACTGAGCAACTCAGATTGTCTGGACATATTGAAAGCTAGCCTCAAGTTTAGAGGCATCCTTTATCAATTTAAAAACGTAATAAATGTGGTGGAAAAAAACTAAATAAATAAAATACACAGATCTAACGAGAACGGAAACAAGTGGTTCATCTTTATCGCTGAAATACACTCAATTCAAACACTTCCATTAGGAGGAATAGTCCAAACGGATGGAATGGCTCTCCTAGGCCATTGGCACACAATGCTCATTTCTGGTACTTGTGGCCTTAGTAAGGAATTCAACACAATTTAGTAACTTTGTCCCAAAGGGTACCTAGTGGAACTTGCTTCAACTTATCCCAAATAAGTTTATTAAGTAACTTTTATGCAATAACTATATAATTTCAACTTTTCAAAACCAGGGAGTTACTCCAGAACTCGTTCCACAAGAAATGCTCATTTATTTTGTCTGCTGCAGAGCGTTTTGCTACGATGTGCCCTTATCTAAACAACCCATGTACGTTATTAGCATGGCTAGGCTGTCCCTTGGCTGACTTACTGGGTCGTAGATGGAGCCGCTGACGTCAGCGCCGTAGATGGGTGAAACAAAGGTGAGGTTCTTCCAGTATTTCCTCTCCAGGTCGTCAAAGTCCTTGTGTCGGGGAGTACAGTACCTGAGAGAGGAGGACAGGGTCGTGATTTGTAGGCACAAAACGGAAGAAGACTCTTTGAAACAAAGTGATCCAGAGATACCATCTCAACCTCGTCCAATTAAAAAAATTGATGTGCCCCTAATAAACAAGACCCAGTAAGAGTCGGGAGATTTATGATTGCCTTTCATCCTATGACCAGTCAAGACATTGGATATAGAAACTGAAGGCAAAGACAGTAAAACTTGTAAAGTGAAGACTGATTTCCTTGCAAAGCAACCCAATAATATCTAATGATAATAATAGTAACCATATCTAAAGAAAGAATCAAAGGTACAATTAGAGCTGGGGAATGCCAGGGACCTCACAATACGATATTATCACAATACTTAGGTGCCGATACGATATGTATTGTGATTCTCACAATTCTATATATATTGTGATTCGATACTGCGATTTTATTGAGATAAATCAGAGAAATTATGCTATGCTCTGCCTCTCTGTAAAAATGGTATGGGAATAATAATGAAATGTATTTTGTAAAGTGGTTTGTTGCATCACAACAAAGACCACATAGAACACTACATATTGGCTGCTACTGTAGGCTGAATGATAGAACAGATTTTTTCTGTGTTAAAATTAATACTCTGCTTAGAAGGCCAGCATACCGGAGTTGAGACTGGTGTTTTGCCGGTACTATTTAATGAAGCTGCCAGTTGAGGACTTGTGAGGGTTCTGTTTCTCAACTTGTACTCTTGCTCAGTTGTGCACCGGGGCCTCCCACTCCTCTTTCTATTCTGGTTAGAGCAAGTTTGCGCTGTTCTGTGAAGGGAGTAGTACACAGCGTTGTACGAGAACTTCAGTTTCTTGGCAATTTCTCGCATGGAATAGCCTTCATTTCTCAGAACAAGAATAACCTGACGAGTTTAAGAAGAAAGTTCTTTGTTTCTGGCCATTTTGAGCCTGTAATCGAACCCACAAATGCTGATGCTCCAGATACTCAACTAGTCTAAAAAAGGACCATTTTATTGCTTCTTTAATTAGCACAACAGTTTTCAGCTGTGCTAATATAATTGCAAAAGATCAATTAGCCTTTTAAAATGATAAACTTGGATTAGCTAACACAACATACCATTGGAACACAGGAGTGATGGTTGCTGATAATGGGCCTCAGTACGCCTATATACAGCGGGTGAAATAAGTATTGAACACGTCACCATTTTTCTCAGTAAATATATTTCCAAAGGTGCTATTGACATGAAATTTTCACCAGAATCCAAAACAAATAAGTTCAGAAATTAATTTGTGTAATAATGTGAAATGACACAGGGAAAAAGTATTGAACACATGAAGAAAGGGAGGTGCAAAAAGGCATGGAAAGCCAAGACAACATCAGTAATTAAAAAGCAATCCAGCCCCCTGTCAGTGCAAATTAATATCAGCTGGTTCAGTCCCAACTGATGGCCTACAAAAAGGTCTCATTGCCAAGGTGTCACACAAGACACATCTCATGATGGGTAAAAGCAAAGAGATGTCTCAAGACCATGGCAACCTAATTGTTGCAAAACATAATGATGGCATTGGTTATAGGCACATTTCTAAGCTTCTGAATGTTCCAGTGAGCACTGTTGGGGCCATAATACGGAAGTGGAAAGACAATCATTTCACCATAAATTTGCCTCGACCAGGTGCTCCTCGCAGAGGAGGAGTGAAAAGAATAATCAGAAGAGTTGTCCAAGAGCCAAGGACCACTTGTGGAGAGCTTCAAAAAGACCTGCAATTAGCAGGTACTGTTGTCTCAAAGAAAACAGTAAGTAATGCACTCCACCGCCATGGCCTGTATGCACGCTCACCACGCAAGACTCCATTGCTGAAAAAAAAGCATGTTGAAGCTCGTTTAAAGTTTGCTGCACAACATTTGGAAAAGCCAGTGAAATACTGGGAGAATATAGTGTGGCCAGATGTGAGCAAAATTGAACTGTTTGGATGTCATAATACACACCATGTTTGGAGGAGAAATGGCACTGCACATCACCCTAAAAACACCATACCAATAGTGAAGTTTGGAGGTGGGAACATCATGGTGTGGGGCTGATTTTCAGCAAATGGTACTGGCAAACTTCACATAATTGAGGGAAAATCTGCTGCCATCTACCAGGATGATGAAGGTGAAACAAGGGTGGACATTTCAGCAAGACAATGATCCCAAACACACAGTCAAGGAAACTCTCAATTGGTTTCAAAGAAAGAAAATAAAGCTGCTAGAATGGCCCAGCCAATCACCTGACTTAAATCCCATTGAAAATCTATGGAAAGAACTGAAGATCAAGATTCATAGAAGAGGCCCACGGAACCTTCAAGATTTGAAGACTGTTTGTGTGGAAGAATGGGCCAAAATCACACCAGAGCAATGCATGCGACTGGTTTCTCCATACAGGAGGCGTCTTGAAGCTGTCATTACCAACAAAGGCTTTTGTACAAGGTATTAAATAAATATCAGTAAGTGTGTTCAATACTTTTTCCCTGTGTCATTTCACATTATTACACATAACTTAATTTCTGAACATATTTGTTTGGTCTTTGTATGTATGGATTACTTGGGTTGTTACCAACATCTGGTGAAAATGTCATGTCAATAGCACCTTTGGAAATATATTTACTGACAAAAATGGTGACGTGTTCAATACTTATTTCACCCGCTGTAGATATTCCATAAAAAATCTGCCGTTTCCAGCTACAATAGTCATTTACGACATTAACAATGTCTACACTGTATTTTTTTATCAATTTTATATTATTTTAAATGGACAAAAAAAGTCAGCTTTTCTTTCAAAAACAAGGACATGTCTAAGTGACACCAAACTTTTGAACGGTAGTGTATGTTGTTTCTATTGTATACAGTTGAAGTCGAAAGTTTACATACACTTAGGTTAAAGTTTTCCAACCACTACACAGATTTCATGTTAACAAACTATAGTTTTGGCAAGTCGGTTAGGACATCTACTTTGTGCATGACACAAGTAATTCTTCCAACAATTGTTTCCAGACAGATTATTTCACTTATAATTCACTATATCACAATTCCAGTGGGTAAGAAGTTTACATACACTAAGTTGACTGTGCCTTTAAACAGCTTGGAAAATTCCAGAAAATGATGCCATGGCTTTAGACCTCAGAAAAAAAATTGTAGACCTCCACAAGTCTGGTTCATCCTTGGGAGCAACTTGCAAACACTTCCAAGGAAAAAGCCACTGCTCCAGAACTGCCATAAAAAAAGCCACACTACGGTAAGCAACTGCACATGGGGACAAAGATCGTACTTTTGATGAAACAAGAATATAACTGCTTGGCCATAATGACCATCGTTATGTTTGGAGGAAAAATGGGGAGGATTGCAAGCCGAAGAACACCATCCCATACGTGAAGCACGGGGGTGGCAGCATCATGTTGTGGTGTTGCTTTGCTGCAGGAGGGACTGGTGCATTCACAAAATAGATGGCATCATGAGGAAGGAAAATTATGTGGATATATTGAAGCAACATCTCAAGACATCAGTCAGGAAGTTAAAGCTTGGTCGCAAATGGGTCTTCCAAATGGACAATGACCCCACGCAATACTTCCAAAGTTGTGGCAAAATGGCTTAAGGACAACAAAGTCAAGGTAATGGAGTGGCCATCACAAAGCCCTGACCTCAATCCTAGAGAAAGGTTGTGGGCATAACTGAAAAAGCGTGTGCGAGCAAGGAGGCCTACAAGCCTGACTCAGTTACACCAGTTCTGTCAGGAGGAATGGGCCAAAATTCAGCCAACTTATTGTGGGAAGCTTGTGGAAGGCTACCCGAAATGTTTGACCCAAGTTAAACAATTTAAAGGCAATGCTACCAAATACTAATTGAGTGTATGTAAACTTCTGATCCACTGGGAATGTGATGAAAGAAATAAAAGCTGAAATAAATCATTCTCTCTACTATTATTCTGACATTTCACATTCTTAAAATAAAGTGGTGATCCTAACTGACCTAAGACAGGGCATTTTTACTAGGATTAAATGTCAGGAATTGTGAAAAACTTGGCTAAGGTTAAATTTGGCTAAGGTGTATTTAAACTTCCGACTTCATCTGTATATACAAATACAAATAAATTATCAGTAGAGTTTTGAGAAGCAAAACAAATTAATTGTTAATTAATTAATTATTATTCATATTATGCTCCGATCAGAGCATTAATATTGGTATATACTAAAAGCAAGTATATCATCTAGCCCTTATCTCTTCTGCATTATTTTGTTTGTGTCTCATTGGATGTAGAATGGCTAGGTGAGGCCTTACGTTCTGCTGTTGGCCAGTTGACGGTACTCCCCGACGGTCATGGACTTCTTCTGGATGTTGTACTGGGTGAAGAGGCCCGACTGGCCCGTCACAACCTGCATGATGGGAGCCGGGATCACCATCTCCTCGATGGTGTCGTACGACTGCCGCGGCTTCCAGCCCTTAGGAGGAATCACCTGCAAGAAGGGAGGGAGGGACGGAGAGAAAGTGAGTGAGAGAAGACGTGAGAGGGGATGAGAGTGAAAGTGACAGCGCAAAAGTGGGGACAGAGCAAGAGAGGGGAGGGGGTAGAGGTAGAGAGAGGGGTAGAGCGAGAGAAACATGTGGCCAAAGTAGGTGGAGCTACAGTAACAATACAGTAACATTGCATGGCTGAACATTGCATTGCTCTAGATTCAGAATCTAGAGCACCCAGGAGATTTTCAATGTGAACTGTTGTATTGTTATACTGCAAAATATACTACTTTTTCAGAGTAGGTCAGTTCTAGTAGGTCAGAAAACCACTTATATTAAAAGTTTGTGTATACGTGTACCTTTGCCAGGCCTGCACGGTGTGCTCCTTGAGTCTCCATGTAGGCGACGTATTTGGCAAAGTCCTTGAATTCCTCCATGGTGGGCCGGAAGGTCATGATCTTACATCCCGGGTTCATGACTGGGACTGGAGGAGCTGGGGCAGGGGCTGGATCGGAGGCTAGCTCTGGGGCTAATTCTGGGGCTTGAGTTGAATCTGGGGTTAGTTCAGGAGCTAGCTCTGGGGCTAGTTCTGAGGCTAAGTCTGGGGCTGGATCTGGGGCCAAGTCTGGTGCTAGGTCTGGTGATGGGGTTGGCGCTTCCAGCGACATCGTGGCAGGTAGAACTGAAAACAGAACGAGAAAAGAATCTAGAACAACAAAGCAATAAGACACAGACAGACCTGTGACCGTATGTATCAAGTGTCTCAGAGTAGGATTGCTGATATAGGATCAGGTCCCACCTGTCCATGTAAACTTATTCGTTTATTATATAAAAGGCTAAACTGATCCTAAATCAGCACTCCTACTCAGACACTTGATCCACATGGCCCCCGAGCAACAGAGAGGTTTAGCCTAATAATAACTACAATGTCTATGAGCAATTAAAGTGAATTCCAAAATGTCACAAAGCATTATTTACCATTAATTTCTATTGGGCACAAAATAATCTGAAACAACCAAAACAAACAGCCAATGCATCCAAAAAATGTGCAGTCACAAGCTTGATGTAGTCGTTGCGTGGTAGGAATATGGGACCAAAAACTTTTGACTACTTTAATAAACATAAGTGAATTTGTCCCAATACTTTTGGTCACCTAAAATGTGGGCAATATGTACAAAATGTGCTGTAATTTCTGAACGGTTCACCTGATGAAAATGCCCTCAAATTAAATCTAACAGTCTGTACTTTAACCTCATGGTCATTATGTCATTTCAAAGTGCTGGAGTACTGAGCCAAAACAACCAAAAATGTGTCTCTCAAATGTTCTGCACACATTTGTTTACATCCATGTTACATCTCTCCTTTGCCAACATAATCCATCCACCTGACAGGTGTGGCATATCAAGAAGTTGATTCAACAGCATGATCATTACACAGTTGCACCCTGTGCCGGGGACAACACAATGCCACAGATGTCTCAAGTTCAGGGAGCTTGTAATTGGCATGCTGACTGCAGGAATGTCCACCAGAACTGCTGCCAGAGAATTTAATGTTTATTTCTCTACCATAAGCCGCCACGTAATTTTGGAGAACTGAGTATTTCTGTCTGTAATAAAGCCCTTTCGTGGGGAAAAACTCTGATTGGCTGGGCCCCAGTGGATGAAATCCCCAGGCATGTGAAATCCATAGATTAGGGCATAATGAATTTATTTCAATTGACTGATCTCCTTATATGAACTGTAACTCAGTAAAATCATATTTTTGTTCAGTATAGTTTACTCGGCATGTTCTTTGGAATTTTCAAAATGGATTAACAATTCCACATTGAACACTGCATGGGGATGATCTGTTTGCTGAGGATTCTGGTAAATACACACTATCTTCATCGAACTAACATTTTTTGCATATTTTCAGGGGGGTTATAGCTTAGGCCACTCAAACTCAACTCTGGACCTAAAAGCCAGTTCCACTACTTTTTTGTAATTGTTCCCCTCTCATTAGGGACTGATTTAGACCTGGGACACCTAGTGGGTACAATTAATTATCAGGTTTAACAGAAAACCATCAGGCTCCGGACTGGCCTATGCAAACCAATTCTACATGGCACTAGCAGTTCGCAAAGCAGGGTCGTCACTAGGTCCACAGCCACAAAGTCATAAACCCCACTCATTTCTAAAATGTTTCTTCTAAAAATCTGATTTTAAACCTAACCTCACTGCTAACCTTATGACTAAAGTAATGGACTGTCGTTTCTCTTTGCTTATTTGAGCTGTTCTTGCCATAATATGGACTTGGTATTTTACCAAAACACAACTAATTGTCTCAACGCATTAAGAAGGAAAGAAATTCCACAAATTAACTTTTAACAAGGCGCAACTGTTCATTGAAATGCATTCCAGGTGACTACCTCATGAAGCTGGTTGGGAGAATGCCATGAGTGTCAAGGCTGTCAAGGCAAAGTAAGAATCTCAAATATAACATTTTGGTTACTACATGATTCCATATGTGTTATTTCATAGTTTTGATGTCTTCACTATTATTCTACAATGTAGAAAATAGTAAAAAAATAAAAAATAAAGAATGAGTAGGTATGTCCAAACTTTTGACTGGTACTGTATATGATGGGGCGTATAGACATTATGGACAGTAGCTGAGTCGAATATTTAGTATATCTGTAAGATATGTAGGATAGAATAGTATACATACAGAAAGTTGAATAGGATGCCATTGACTAGAATACAGTATATACATATGAAATTAGTAAAACATTATTAAAGTGACCAGTGATTCCATGTCTATGTACATAGGGCAGCAGCCTCTAAGGTGCAGGTTTGATTAACCGGGTGGCAGACGGCTAGTGACAGTGACTAAGTTCAGGGCAGGGTATTGGGTAGAGGTCGGCTAGTTAACACGTCTGAAATTGCCGACTTTCCTAGTTTCCCACTAGCTGATATGGCTGACTTGCTTAAACAAATGTGGTTTCTACTGACAATTGAGATGTACAAACTATGGCATAAGGGAACGATGAGTGGATAAGAGGCCATCCATAATTTCTATTAAGACATTAATGCGCAACGATGGACGTAGTCAATATAACTATTTGTTCAGCACTTTTGAAAATGTACAGCGACAGAATTCAGAACATGGACCGTTCTTACAATATTCTCCCTGTACACCAAGTCAGAACCGTAGGATAAATAAAGGGGGCATATAAGCAGACAATGAAAGCTCTTATAATATTCGATGATTACATTTCTCTAAAACAGGTTATAGGCTACATGTGCACCACCAAGTTAGAACAGTAGGCGAAATTAAGAGGTGAAAATAGACCAAATTATTAGGGTGAGGCACACTGAACGCTATGGGTCTTTGCGTGTCAAAAAATATACAGGTCAAATAACACTATTTGACTCGTTAAATAAGCTTTCATTTGAGACGTCAAATAACACAATTCTATTATAGAATGTTGTGTGCTGAATGTGCACGTGCGAGCCACTATCAAAAGCTGTGCAAACAATCACACACCAGCCACAAACTATGTGTTTACAATACCGCATTGGTGAAAATATATCAAATTATTAGGGTGAGGCACATGTGCGAATAACAGCTTACTACAAAACATTCACTTAGTATTACATTCTTAGCTACAGTATACATAACTCTCTGGCATCCTTTGCTTCCGTCCCTCTCCTAGCCCCTACCTGGGCTCGAGCCAGGGACCCTCTGCACACATTGACAACAGTCACCCTCGAAGCAACGCTAACCATCGCTCCATAAAAGACTTGGCTCTTGTTGAGCAAGGGAATCAACTACTTCATGGTCTCAGTGCGAGTGACATCACAGATTGAAATGCTACCAGCGTGCACCACTAACTAGCTAGCCGTTTCACACCGGTTACAGTAGCATAAGATATTTTTGGACTCACGTTGTTGTGATTTACTTACTTGAACAGGAAAGTGTCGTGGCGGCCCTTCGTGGGCAAATGTTGTTATCAAAGAGAAAGATGCTTGATTTACAATTCCGAGTTCAATGACCGTTCAAAACGTATTTTCCCAGTTTGAGCTGTGTATTCCCGACTTCCCAGCTGCAATGCTTGCAGTTAGCCAGTCACAGATTCCTTACAAACCACTCATTGTTGAATTTGCGATCTCCAAATTGCTGTGTAATGTTTATGTCCATTGGCCGATGAGCACCGATAAATTATCTATATTCGCTCTTCATTATTTATCTTCATATGACAAGGATTACAAATGATTTGCCAGTAGACTTGATTGATGATGATGACTGCTAGCTAAGATTGTGAAAGTAAGATGTTGACATGATCAGTCCAATCAAAGCTACTGTACATATAACGTGATTTGACGTCATTTATGTGGCCAATGACCTTGAAACTTCTGTGAAGGGTACTTGTAATATAACTATATGGCTGGACCCAAAGGGCTGAAACGTTGGATGTCCACCCTTACTAAGAATTTAAAATTGGCGATTGCGCCCATGAGTGACAGAACACTGAGCCAATCACGGCGCAATGCTCCTATTTTCTGCTGGCCAGCCCCACCTCCACTGAAAGCACTGAGCTAGGCTGAAACACCTGCATTGTGGAGCTGCCTTACTCAAGAAAACTAAAAAGAGACCACTCAATTATATATTTACATTGTTTGCTAACTGTATAAAAATATATATTTTTTGTAAAAAATGTGGGTCTAACTGCCATTAATGACGAGTCGCCACAGGGGAACTCAAAGCCAATATCGTAGTGACTGGTTAGCCAACTAGCGTCACAAATATTAGAGGAGGTTGTAGGTAGTATTAACACACGGACTAAACTGGCAAAAGACATGAATAGCACAATGGACTCGCGAGTTATTGTAATGTTAGTTAACCAGCACGTCTTCCAAGGTAGGACGCAACCTAGCTACGTGCAGGAATAGTTCGGGAGTACGATGACCGTCGTGAAGCACCTAGCAAACTCAATATTCAGAATGAACAGTGGTTTACTCGCAAAATATGACATGGAATCGTTCAAAAACGATCGTGTGGTTTCACAAATGTAAACCGCATGCTAGCTCCCTGGGTGCCAATGATATGTCATTAAAGCTCAGCTAACGTTTAGCTACCTCGCGTTAGCAACCCACAGCTGAAATTATAGCGTTATTTGTAAGCTAAAATTGGTGCTTACATTACGTGTAAAAAATATATATATGGTCTCAAAACGTGAACAAATGTCGAGTGACCGGTGAGTTAATTTGAATGTTGACAGAGTGGCTACTCTGAACTCTACAACCCGTGCAGTCAGACAGTAGGCTGCCTTCCCCATTCCATAAATCAAAACAACCACCATTGCTGCTTGCTTAGGCTAGCTAGCTACAACTGTTTAGATCACTTCGGAAATAACATGTCTGAGTGCACTTGATTTCCCCCCACCACCCAAAAAAAAAAGCAAATAATTTAACATTACCTTCTGCAGCAAAATATGTTAGTTTCGTTTTCCTCAATCGATTTATGGTTTAATAAAATCCACACGATCGTTTACCGTTGAGCATTAGCTAGTTGGTTGCACACAGATGAGCTCAGCCTCACGCCTCCTTCGGCTCAGTGATTGGCTAGACCGCCTTTGTAGGCGTTCACTAGAGACGTTCTACGGTTCTGTTTGGCTAATATAGTTGATAGATGGATAGGTAAACCAATAAGAGCTTTAAAAGAAATCTACTTTATCCGGGTTTGAAGGGGTTAATTACACGGAAGCGTCATTTTGCAATATTAAAAACGTACCAAAATAGGATTACAAACGTGTACTACAAAAGTCCTCTGAACGGTGTTTCTCTGAAGAAATGTACAATTGATCTAAATGGAGCCATATTATTAGGACAATTGCAGCATCCTTTGCAACAACAAAAAATAAATAAAAGAAAGACGTGTATATATGTTTATCATGGCAGCGAAAATCTATGGATTTCAGCCAGGCAATGGTTGCTAAAAATATATTGTAAGATGTGGCAGTATAACGAATAAGTAGTGTTTCAAATGAACATACTGAATTCGATGCAAAAGTAAGTAATCATTATATTTAACAAAAAAGGCACCATTTACATTCTTTATATCTCAGTAACAAAAAGTACACATTTCAATTTAACAATTTTTATTTTATAAAAAAAAGTTGAAGATTTATTGGAAAATTCTGCACTTGGAAAAACATGTGCAAGCAAGTTACTTATAAAATTAAACTAAAACAAGTGCTAAAAATATACAATTTCTTGAAAATATACATTTCCAGTCTGTGCAAATGTTACAAATATTTGAGGTATTGTTAACATCTGCAGCCACTGGCATTCATTTTGCAATAAAACATAAGAAATATTAAATTGAGCCAAATAACATTTCTGGATATTAAAAAATGTGTCTGTTGAACCACCAGGGTCAAGTTCAGAGCTAGATGTTTAAGTTTCCCACAGCCCTGCCTTGGATCAAAGGGTTTCGTGGCACACAAACAGGGAATTGTGCACAATGGTTAAATCTTTGGGTTTGTTCAAATGGAAAAAGTGTGCTTAGACAGCAGTTAAAGGGTTAAGGTGAAATACATTTGACAATTATGGGATAGATAATTGCTACAAAATTGGACATATATATATATATTTTTTTTTTTGCCATTTTATAGATTGGTGAAAGGTATACATTTCTGGTGAGTATTTTTGCTCCGCTCAAATTTAAATCAAATGTTAAGCAACTCCATCAGATTACACATGATAAAATAAATGAAAAAAAGGTTTCGTAAAGAGTAAACATACATTTTAAAAGTACGCATGTTCCTGGAATGTTAATTCAACACCTAAAATGATCACATCCACCATAACTAAATAATTTCTATACAAAATAAAAAATTACTTTGGGCTTCAATATCAAATCCAAACCCATAATTCCTTCTACTATAGACCACAGCCATGTACTGAAGCACAAGTCATTCTGGATGCAACAACGCCCGATGCTACATTAAAACAGTCAAGCTGTGGCTACATGTAAAACAAGCCATTGAGTGATGGCAGGCACAATCTAAGATCAGGACATTATCTCAAAATAGGGTTGTAATGATTTATCAGTTGTGCTTTGCTTATGAAATACATGAGCTAGGGACAGTACTATTGGACATCAAACTTAGAATATAAAATATGCATTCTATAAAAAGGGAGTGGTTCCTAAATACATAATGTATGCAATTGATTAACATCTATTTGCTTTTACAAAATGTTCTGCAAAGTATACATATCGTAGACATCTTCAAACTGCATGTGCATGAAGGAATTCAACTTGTGTATTGATTTTGGCAAGTCAAGATAAAATGCATTGTTACGTGAAGAACAGATACATTTGATCAAGGCAGTTTCATAGCTACAGTTCATTACAAATAGGACCGGGGAAGATGTGGTGGCATTTCAGCCACCAAACAGACAGCGTTTTACATTTGCTAAATATATTAAGAAAAGTTACTTTTTTTTGCCTGTACTGTACTGCTTAACTGCCCTCAGTTCATGTAGTCCCCATGCTGGTCAAGCAGCTGGAACAAGTTATCACCGTCCACTGCTGTATCCTGGGAAGAACTGGTTGAGAATGGCTTGGAGGGGTTTGTTGACACTCATTGGGTTGTTTTTGCCCAGATCGTGCCTGCATGCTGGGCAAGAGTACACCTCAGCCTTGAAAGACCGCTGAAGGCATTCCTAAAATAAATGAAAAATGCACCTTTCAATACCTCTTGCTCTCAATGGATGGAAAGGCAAAATCTCAGTGCAAGGCTAGCAAAGAAGATCAACTTACCCTGCAGACATTGTGTTGGCACTCAGTGGTGATAGGTTGAAATACCACTTCTTGGCAGCATATACACAAGAAAACCTCCTCAACTTTGTTCAGGAATTTCTGGAAAAGCAAAAGTAACTGTTAAGTACCTAGTGCCCAAACCATGGTAAGTGAGGATTGATATGGACATTCAGTTCATAAAATTCTAAATTTGCCCAATTTCAGTTTGTGACAAAACAAGTGTAGAGCAGAGGTCTCCAACAGGTAGAGCCACCTAGGAGTAGCTCGCCAAGCATTTCTGAAAGTACATGTATTTTTCTCCCTCATTTGTTTAATCAAACAGTCACATACATAAAGCTCCTGGATACTTTCCAGACAAATCCATATTGACATTATCCCACCCCTGGTTAGCCACTATTGGCTTAAAAAATAAAAAAAGCAAACCGTAACAGTATCTGCCAATACATTTCCAGCGATATTGACGCAGTGTCTGTTTATCACTCCTTACGTAGTCAGTTAGCAATGCTAGTAATGATAAGTCTTGTGGGTAGACTTTCCTCAAAAATCTTTCAATTAAATGTTAACTGCAAAGTAGGCTTACCTGACAGAACTATATTATGATTATTAGTATAAAAAAATATAAAAATCACAAACCAGAAGAACCAAAAAAAAAGGCCGGTCAAGCTAAATATTGTTTATTTATTAAACCATTATTGTACCAGGTATATAAACAAAAAGTTAGAGGGGAGAATATAAGAATGTGCCAATTTAAAAACTAAAAATACAATTGTAGCTTCGACATTTAAAAGTAGCTCTCGTGCCCCCCGGTGTAGATTACATTTCCATGCATATTTGGTCACGTCGCCCAAAAAGTTACATATTGGACATTTCACAGGATGATCCATGTTGCTTTAACACACCACCTATTAGTGTAGTGATGAAGACAAACGGAAGAACCAACATTAACACCAATGCTTGCAGCATTCTAAGGTTTAGATTAGTGTTGTAAGGATACCAGTATGGCAATTCTAGGAAGAAAATGAAACAAAGCAGGCTTCATTTCTTGAGGAAAACGGTCCTAACCTGCCTTGTCAACCAGTCACATGAGTTTATCTTGCAAGCTATAGAACACAATATTTATCGTTAAGGAAAATCTGGTATGATAGTATTGTGATACTGGTATCGTGACAACCCTAGTTCCTATGGTCACATCAAGACCCATTGGCTTTGCACCAGCATAAATTCCAATAGTGTGAAATCTGGAAAGGCTTTTCTTACCGGGCCAAGGGCCAGAGACTCCATGGCTTCGTCCCACACCTTCCTGTTGGCATCGTCATCCTTGATCCAGGCCTTCTGTTCTTTGGTCAGTTTGTAAGCCTCCACCTTCATCTTCTTGGGAGTGCCCTTGGCTGACGACGACTTCTTTTCAGCCTCTGTAACAAAAAGGCCACCACAGTGTCAGAAGACGTGAGGTTAAGAACACATTTCATCTTAATCCACGGTCAATACAACCATCATTGATTAGAAAAGGTGGGGACAGCCTGTTAAAATTACTAACCGTTTGCAGCTGTATTCTCGGGTTGGAAATCAAAGCTACTAGTGTCTTGTGTGGTTAAAGCTAATTCTAGAGCTACTTTGAAGAAGTCACTCACCGTTAGACTGAGATTTTCTTTTCCGCTTCCCTTTGGTGGGCGTTTCAGTCACTTCCTCGTTCTCCTTCTCTTTCTCCTTCTCCTTGGCAGCCTGGGCCTCCAGATAGCCTTCAGGATACTGAAACCAAAGACATTCCTCTAAACAAGAGCTTAAACTGCATAATAACCTGAGCTACAGTTAATAAAGTCACTATGTAGAAATTGCTCTGTAATTATCTGGTTGCGAAAATTCTCTTCTCTCACGAAAATGTATCACTCCTACAGACAGTCACGTGACCATTTCTTGCTATATAAAGTAGGCATTCAATTACTGTAAGATTAAAATGCAAAAATGGACAAAACGAGTGACTTAAGAGACTGAGCGTGGTATGATAGTCTGTGCCAGGCACGCCGGATCAAGCATCTCAGAAATGGCCAGTCTCCTGGGCTTTTCACACACGACAGTATCTAGGGTTTACAGAGAATGGTGTGACAAACAAAAAATATCCAGTCAGCGGCCGTCCTGTGGGAGAAAACAGCTCTTTGATGAGAGGTCGAAGGAGAATGGCAAGCTAACAGGCGCAGTACGACAGTGGTTTGCAACGCGGCATCTCGGAACGCACAACTTCTTCCTTGTCACGGATGGACTATTGCAACAGACGGGTTCCACTTCTATCAGCTAAAAACAAGAAGCGGCTCCAGTGGGCACACCATCACCAACACTGGACTATGGAGGAGCGGAAAAACACTGCCTGGAACATGACAGTCCAGACCTCAACCCAATAGAGCATCTTTGGGATGAGAGGTTCACAGCATGCATGTACCGCCGTCCAATCTGCAGCAACTGTGTGATGCCATAGCATCAGCATGGACCAACATCCGACAACTTGTAGAATTCAGGCAGTTCTGGAGGCAAAGGGGGGTCCCGACCCGGTCCTAAGACGGGTGTAGTTAATAATAAATATCTTTTGAACATCAGTATGGAGATGCTATCGTATTTTGAGGTCCCTGGCAATCTATTAAAAAAAATATATATCGTATTTTACAAAAGCGAAATACACTCAAAAAAATTAAGGGAACACTTAAACACAATGTAACTCCAAGTCAATCACACTTCTGTGAAATCAAACTGTCCACTCAGGAAGCAACACTGATTGACAATAAATTTCACATGCTGTTGTGCAAATGGAATAGACAACAGGTGGAAATTATAGGCAATTAGCAAGACACCCCCAATAAAGGAGTGGTTCTGCAGGTGGTGACCACAGACCACTTGTCAGTTCCTATGCTTCCTGGCTGATGTTTTGGTCACTTGAATGCTGGCGGTGCTTTCACTCTAGTGGTAGCATGAGACGGAGTCTACAACCCACACAAGTGGCTCAGGTAGTGCAGCTCATCCAGGATGGCACATCAATGCGAGCTGTGGCAAGAAGGTTTGCTGTGTCTGTCAGCGTAGTGTCCAGAGCATGGAGGAGCTACCAGGAGACAGGCCAGTACATCAGGAGACGTGGAGGAGGCCGTAGGAGGGCAACAACCCAGCAGCAGGACCGCTACCTCCGCCTTTGTGCAAGGAGGAGCAGGAGGAGCACTGCCATAGCCCTGCAAAATGACCTCCAGCAGGCCACAAATGTGCATGTCTGCTCAAATGAGGGTGGTATGAGGGCCCGACGTCCACAGGTGGGGGTTGTGCTTACAGCCCAACACCGTGCAGGACGTTTGGCATTTGCCAGAGAACACCAAGATTGGCAAATTCGCCACTGGCGCCCTGTGCTCTTCACAGATGAAAGCAGGTTCACACTGAGCACATGACAGACGTGACAGAGTCTGGAGACGCCGTGGAGAACGTTCTGCTGCCTGAAACATCCTCCAGCATGACCGGTTTGGCGGTGGGTCAGTCATGGTGTGGGGTGGGGTGGCATTTCTTTGGGGGGCCGCACAGCCCTCCATGTGCTCGCCAGAGGTAGCCTGACTGCCATTAGGTACCGAGGTGAGATCCTCAGACCCCTTGTGAGACCATATGCTGGTGCGGTTGGCCCTGGGTTCCTCCTAATGCAAGACAATGACCTAGACCTCATGTGGCTCGAGTGTGTCAGCAGTTCCTGCAAGAGGAAGGCATTGATGCTATGGACTGGCCCGCCCGTTCCCCAGACCTGAATCCAATTGAGCACATCTGGGACATCATGTCTCGCTCCATCCACCAACGCCACGTTGCACCACAGACTGTCCAGGAGTTGGCGGATGCTTTAGTCCAGGTCTGGGAGGAGATCCCTCAGGAGACCATCCGCCATCAGGAGCATGCCCAGGCGTTGTAGGGAGGTCATACAGGCACGTGGAGGCTACACACACTACTGAGCCTCATTTTGACTTGTTTTAAGGACATTACATCAAAGTTGGATCAGCCTGTAGTGTGGTTTTCCACTTTAATTTTGAGTGTGACTCCAAATCCAGACCTCCATGGGTTGATAAATTTGATTTCCATTGATAATTTGTGTGATTTTGTTGTCAGCACATTCAACTATGTAAAGAAAAAAGTATTTAATAAGATTATTTCATTCATTCAGATCTAGGATGTGTTATTTTAGTGTTCCCTTTATTTTTTTGAGCAGTGTATATATATTTTTTTAACTTAACGGGAAGCATAGAAACAGCGCACACTTAGACTTGGTTTAAAAAAAAGAAAAAAAAAGACTTGCTATCAATGAGAATGACAGATCTATAACTCACATCTATGTGATTTTGGTCGGGTCGTCCAAAAATGTACATACTGGACATTTTACAGGATGATCCATGTCACTTTACCTGCATGGAGAGTCCCAGTTTCTTGATGCGTTCCTTGCCGTCCCGGGTCCATGGCGCTGACTCGTCGTCATTTCGTTTGAGCAGATACCTCCAGACGAGAAAGCCAGACTTGCCCTTCTCTGGCCAGTATTTCACCACCTGGAAAAGAGGCGGGCATTTTGATTAGTCAGCATGGAACAGAGACCCCATTTACACTTGATATTAATGTGACTAATATACATAATGGTTACATAACAGAGGATCATATGGAACATAGTCTTGGGCAGTATCCCAATTTTCATAATCCTTTTCTCATCCCAGGATTTACAGTATTATCAGCATAGCAAACAAGGAGGCGCTAAAAAATTTAAACACAAGAAAAGCCCATTGGGACTCTTACCAGAATTCAAACAAAATAAGCAAACTAATAGTGAAATCACAGACGCTGTTAGCTAACAAACACATTTTCGGTGAGTGTGGACATTTACATTTATCTACTAACATATTGCACGTTGACTGCAAGTATTAACTTAAGTAGCTACAAATATTCAAATTTCATGAAAATAATTCATGATTTTTTAAATCATCCTGTGTTTCCCCCCCCCCCCCAAATACCCCAGTACACAGGGTATACCACAAAAGCGTAATGGAACCTAATTTCTCATAAAAAAAATTAAAAAGAAATTAAAGATTCCCCACCTTGTAGATTCCGTCGTATCTGTTTCCGTCTTCCGGGCTGAACTTGCTGTGTTTGCGGCCCTTGGAGCTGCGCACCACCCTGACCGGCTTGCCTGCCTTCCAGTCTTTTGCCGTGGCCCCGTCCTTCTCGTTCACCACTGCGTTGCAGTTCAGAGCCAGAGCCCTGGGTCACAGGCAAATTAAGATTGGTTCATTCAAATGAGAATCAAATTGTGGACTGCAGTGAATAATTAAATAAACACACACTCACAACTTAAAACATAATATTTCTATTTAAATCATTTAGAGTTTAAGCAATTAAATAAAAAGATGAATTGTGAGAACAAGTCATGATTGTTAAAAACAGGTCACAATACAGTGCTCAAGAGGCAGACATGCAAAGCCAATAAGCCCGGCCTTCTGCATACAGTATCACCAATTTCCCCCTCATAGAAAACCACTGCATCACATATACAGAGTTAATAATGGCCTGGGAAAGAGTTGTGCTGGTCCGCTGAATACATGTAGGAGAGAAGGCAGCTCCCCCAATGCAGAGGTAACAGACCACACTTCACTGTAGCACAGATATGGAGACCAGGGAGAGCTACACAAGCATCCGTGGGTGTTCTCTGTGCAAAGAGATCCGATTAGTTTTGCTCACTAACCTGTTCATATTGGTGAGCTTCTGATCACATGA
Source organism: Thymallus thymallus (assembly GCA_023634145.1). Classification (NCBI taxonomy): domain Eukaryota; kingdom Metazoa; phylum Chordata; class Actinopteri; order Salmoniformes; family Salmonidae; genus Thymallus; species Thymallus thymallus. The sequence goes on along the minus strand of CM042393.1, from coordinate 34,620,407 downwards.
CTGTTCGGCTGTCCTCTTGTTACCAGACAAATCTCTCCCTCCAGAGCCGGTGTAGGTGAACTCGTTGCCGTCATCCTGGGACCAATTGAAAACCAGCATTAGCACAGTGACCTTTCCTGTTTACAGTGTTCCAACACCTTTAAATTGAATGGTATCGAACAAACATGACAGATAGGCCATTATTATGAGCCATCCTCCCCTCAGCAGCCTTGTGCGATGTGCAATATGGAAGTCTAAATACCTGGTCGTCTTCATAGCCCCCAGCCAGCACTAGGGAGTAAGCTCCATCGTTGCTTCTCCCATGGATCCCAGCAACATGTGGCCTGTGGCAACCAGATTCACTCACCTGCCAAATCAAAAAAATGTCAGCGGACAACCTACTAGAACCTAGTCACTGAAAAATAATTGTAAAAGTATATTTTCAACACGGTCAAATGGTTGATAGATAGATAGGTACTTTATTGATCCCCCGGGGGGGAAATTTCATTGTCAAGCAGCTACAACAAAACACAGGGCAGGTGCAAAATGCCACAACGAAAGTACACAAAAGACAGATACACGGTACATGATACATAGAGCGGCAGTATGAAAAAGTATAGAAATACAAGATATCTGGAGTGCAAATAAAAGCTATAAAAAGGACATTGCATAGTATGGGTGGTTGGCTGAATATGTACACTATACGTTGGTGGATGTTGGATGGTTAACTATACTATACAGGTCGATGGCAGAGAAATACTTCAGTAGCTAAAAATGCGTATGATATGAGCGAGGGTAATAATAGTTTACTTAATAGACAGACTGGGTAAATGAACAGGTAAGTGAACATTTTGCATGGTTAAATTAGCTGTACAGTTAGGTATACAGTTATATTTACAGATAAGTGAATACTTGCATGTTTACACAAACTGTACAGGTAAATGACAGGAAGAGATACTTTAATAGCTAAATGTGTGTATGATATCATTTGGGGTAATAATAGTAATTCCCTTAAAATACAGTCCTTAGTGCGCAGGGTTTAATTACAGACAACTGCACTTATTGCACATTCGATATACTAAAAGCAATGAGAAAAGGTGCAACTGGCAGGATACTAATATGCATTCCTGAGTGAATGCCTACGTCCAATAATTACTTACAATATTGCATGTGATATAATATAACAACTGTACATGAGTATGTATATACAGACCTGTATGAATAAATAGGTCCTGAGTGGATGAGTGCTGACGGACCAGAGTTACTCACGGATGGATGCATAATTGTTAAACTAGGTCCTAGCACCCCAACAGTTCCAGATCTATGTTGCCGACGGCACGGCACCCCGGTGAGGCATTATACAGTCTCATAGCCGCCGGCAGGAAGGACCTCCTGTAGCGCTCTCTGGCACACCGTGGTGGGATCAGTCTGTGACTGAATTCTTTGGGGTACATTATCCCCCCCCAAAAAAGACTGAAGTTTCACTTCCTCTTCATCCTATTGCAAAGAGAAGGCAACTCACCTGGACCCTGAACTTCCAAATACTTCCGACGGGGACGCCAGGGACAGGGCCGTAGTGGTTGGAAGGGACGATGGTGCACTGCTTGCTGCGGCCAACACAAGCCATGCCCTGATGGGAGAAGACTTAGTGTAAAAACACAAGGTACTCCACTAACAAAATCCATGTAAAGTTTAGAAGTGTGACAGTGGCCGTGTCTGAAATCTAGCTTGCCTACTTACTTAAACTGTATACTAATTGTTCAACATTATTTAGAACATACGCCTAGCACCATTTCTCAATGTGCTTACCTTTCCCCAGTCCCTCTGGCTGGTAGAGCTGGCGGACGCCATCTTGGACTTCTTCTTGCTGTCCTTGAGTTTCTCTCCTGCTAGCACCACCTCACTGGCATCGTTGCGGCACTCGGGACAATACCTAGAGGGATTGAAATAAATACAGATCAGAACAAGCAGGCAACAACGGAACAGCCAAAATGTGTGATGGAATACAAAACCACTGCATCACACATGTAGAGTTAATAGTGGCCTGGGAAAGAGTTGTGCTGGTCCGCTGAATACATGTAGGAGAGAAGGCAGCTCCCCCAATGCAGAGGTAACAGACCACACTTCGCTGTAGCACAGATATGGAGACCAGGGAGAGCTACACAAGCATCCGTGGGTGTTCTCTGTGCAAAGAGATCAGACTAAAATGTTCAAGTCATCTGGACAGTTACACCATGAACTTGTGCTGACGATAGAAAGCAACTCAACTAATAACTAATTTTTAAAAAATGGTCGGAAATCAAAAAACGGCTTGAAGAAACCATCACATTCTCACCTCAAACTCCAATTAGAAACAGTTTTCAAGTGCCATCTGACACATTGGCATGACTAAGACGATCACATAAGCAGCTCTAGAAGTGGGCAATGGCCAGACGGACAGAAATACAGACGTCAAGTACGAGTCATGGCGCGCATCCCTGGGCCAAAAAGCTCTGTAGCAGAATCACTTATGCTAAGGTCGGGATTCCACTCAAATTCTTTAAGTATTGGTTTCATTCGACCACTGTTCGTCCCAAAACATTTTGCATGTCAGCAATCAAGTTTAAGATGCAGAACTTTCATAAACTGTCCCAGTATGATGCATTTTGAATGTTTCACCGTTTTTTGTGAATCTCTCAGCGACGTTCTATCGATTCCCAGGGTCATTTCAGGTTTTCATTTGTATTTGAGCCATTGCTGTTCAAGCAGGCAGAAATACAGCCGGTATGATGAGATTTGCATCATATGATAAACGCATCACACTGGTTATGACAATTTGCATGTTGAAAGTTCTACATCTTGAAAACTTGATTGCTGACATGCAAACATTATGGGACTGTTTCAACAGTGAATGAATTAAAACAAAAGATTTGAGTGGATTGTTCCTTTAACAGTGAGTGAGAGATGACCATGAAAGCATCAATACTATGCCTTTTTCATACTGCCGCACTATGTATCATGTATCTCTCTTGTGTATTTCATCCTGGCATTTTGCACCTGCCCTGTGTTTTTTCATAGCTGCTTGACGAAGAAATTTCCCCTCTGGGATCAATAAAGTACCCATCTAAGACTGACGTCTACAGCTATGTTTAACAAGTTTATTCTTCTGGCTTTATCTAGCTCCATTTGTGATAATTTTACCTTGCAGGCCAAATTATCGGATGACATTGCGACGTAGACGACAACTATCGGATTACGCTTTAACAAGCTGCTTTGAAGTTGCATGCAATCGTATCCACTGCTATGTAAACAAAGCTTTTTCTAAAACCGTAACCCGCGCGCAACTTTCCATGACGCGGCAGGGAAATGGGTCTATACTGACCAGTCGTCGTCGTCAGGGAGGCTGGTCAGTGGCGGGTTGAGGCAGTAGATGTGGAAGGCCATGTCACACTCGTCACACAGCAGTTGCTTGTCCGGGTCCTGCTTCACACCGCACATGTGGCAGTTGCACCAGCGGCAGTTTTTCTTGGGGTCGTCTTTGCAGTGTTTACACTCGGGTCCGTTTGACCCTGGAGAGAGCAGGAGCAAAGAGAACTTCAGCCTTTTTAAACTTTACAAATGGGTACTACAACCCCTACTGTAAGAGCTGCACCAGTGTATTGGAAGTATCCAATTGAGCATACAAAAAAAATGTTAAGTACTTTGTAAACCACTGTAGGACTAAGAGGTTGGTGTGCAGCCATGGCAACGTTCATCTTATGCATCATGAACCTAGTCTACATTAAAATGGGAACAATAGTGTCTTGTCGTTTTCTGACACCACTTCAACTGTAGCCTACTTGCAGCGTCCTGGAAATGTTTGCAATTTTGCGTACACCCTCATCCTTCATGAAAATCAGTCTGATAAATGCACTCGCTGACTCCACACGAGTAACAGACTGAACAAGTGGGCTGTATATATGATGAAATAGAAACTATGGTGCATCACTGTCTGCACTGGTGTATTGGGTGCAAGAAAATTTACTTACAAATGTATATCAAAGTTTTATACAATGTATTGGTGATACTTTAAAGTAACACTAAATGGTCAAATAGTTCAAAGACAAAACATTGTGGTTCCTAATATGCTGGGCTGATGAGCCTTATTCAACAACTAGCCTACAGTGTACATTTGCAGATGAAACCCAGTCAAACGACCAGGGCTCTAAATTGAGACCATTTTGGTTGCAAATGCACCTTAATATTTGGCTGTGCGACCTGGAAGAATTATTTGGGAGCACTAGTCTAGGTCGAAAACATACAGATTAAGACAATCTGGGACCAGTGCCGTTGCTAACTATTCAATTGTTGCAAAGAGTTATGGGATATTAGAATCCCGTTGGCTTAACCTTGGACTTCAACCTAGGCACCAGTGTGCCTAGATTACCAGAATGAAGTCGTTTCACAAGACGCCTCAGCAACAGTCAGCAACAGTTACAACATTACATTTCATTTGGTTTATGTGTCAAGCCTCAAAATCAGACAAACGCACGCATCTTAATTAGGCACGCCACAATTCTTCTGTGCGAAATTGCACAAATTCTGAACATATCGAGGTGTGTGTTGGGATGGCACTTCCCTCTGGAGCCTGCAGCCTTGCTGGCATGGTCAAAATGGCTATTGGAGGATCTAATTAGCCCCTAAACCCTCAGCTTTGGGACACTTGTGCATATGGCGGAGGTGCGAGTGAACGTGCAAATGAAGGGGGGGAGGGGAAAGGGGGTGATTTGAGATTCAACAATTGCTTCTTTTCAGGAGATCAACGATCATAGCAAGCCGACAGAGCTCTGGCATGTCGTCACTCAACCTTGACACTTAAAGAGACCGTGAACAATTGAATGCATCTCAACAGGAAATACTGCTTTTTACACATTGTAGAAACCTAATATTCCACAAATTACTTTGTATATCTCAATGACAGGTATTTGTAGCAATATTTTAGCTTTTATAGTAAACATGTCTTTACAGGATTACATATTAGTTTCTAGGGCTTTAAAAGTAGCTTGAATTCTTACAGGCCCAATATAAGCTGTATCTCAATAAAAACATTTTTTTTCAATCTGGTGCTCCTAAATTTGGTTGTGCCCCTATAAATTGCTACCAATTACGTTTTATTTAAAGCCCTGCAAACAGCTTCAACTTACTTTTCAATGGGCTATCAGATCCCGCTCCAGATCCATCCAAGGCTCCAGGCTCCTCGATTTTGTAGATCTCAGTCAAGAACATGATGCGACAGTCGTTCAGGGAGTCACCGGCAACCCTGAAATAAACATGAGCGTTTAGTGTACCCTTCAATTATATGAAATGTCAAAATGTTGACATTAACATAATAACAAAGTACAACCCATACTGTGTAGATATCAATAATTTCAACAAATCAATAGAACACACCATTCAATCAAGGGGGGGGGGGTTACAGCTGAGACTAGCAGGACCAATTATATTACCCAAGCAGTATCTTGGCGTAGATCTCGTGCACAGTGCGTGTCTCCTTCTTCTTCTGGATCTGGGCGTCGTACCAGTAGCCGCGCTCCTTGGGTTCGTCTGGGTTGAAGTTGACCATGACCACCATGCCCGCCTCCAGCTGGTGCCACTGGTAGACTGTGCGGGCGCGTGGGCGCACATCCTTGGACTGCAGAGGCACCACACCGTTCTCTGGGTAGCTAGAGAGAGACCACACAGACGGAGGCAGTGTCAGTATTCAGCGCAGATACACAGCAGGTGCTTCCTACATAATGGAGCCTTTGTGAGATGATTGACATATCGGTGAGAACAGAAGCGGGCCAAATAAGTCTTTGAATTGAGGGCCTTGACTGCTGGAAACACATTGAGCAATAAGAGTCATAGTTTATTTCAATGTTCCTCTGGTTCTTACACTTGCAAGCAAAACAATGTGGCAGGGCAATGTGCAAATTATCAAGCACAAATATTTTTTTATTTGCCAATTGCAGTGTTATGGAATTGTATATTATTTTTGCATATACTTTTAAAGCAATACAGAAAGTCAGAGTAGGAGCAGGAAATGGAACAAATAAAGTGTTCCGCCGTCGATACGGAAACCAAGTGGTACTGACACCCTGGTGCAACGCCCCCATTGGTCCAGCTAATCGAAAGACAGCAATACATTCCACACGGACACATTACTTCTTTTTTTTTTTTCCTGTTCATTGAGGGTATTGGTCAAAACTCTGTCACCAAGGAGGCATAATGTCTCCAATCAAATGTTTGAAATACATGAGGAAGTTCTCACTCTTCATATTTGACATGGTAGTGAATAACTTCCTCTTCGCCGGGTTTAGATTCAGAGCCCTCTTCTTCTCCTCCGGGTATCTTTGTGGTCTTAGTAATGTTCACAATCTGGGCCTCAAACCAGGCGCCCATGTTCAAGTCTCTGGCGTCAACAAACTCGTTAATCTGGGAAAAAAATAAAATAAAGGTTGATATTGTAATGTGAACCATACAATGCTACTGTAAATCATCAACTTAAAATGAAGACTGCTTCTATAGTATTCAACGCCAATTCAAGAAAGATCCACGATATTGAAGCAGATGTACCATTTTAGATGTATCCAATTAAAAGCATCCTTTCACCCCATCAAATGAAACCAGTACGGCAAATATGCATCCATTTAGACAAGCTCCCCATGTTTACCTTGTAAAAGCCAAATCCCGGGTCGACCAGGTCTGGTGTGTCAGTTTGGGCGGAGGTGCCAGCTGCCTGCACCTCCGTCTCCCAGTGGGTCGAGCTCTTGTCTGACTCGCTCTGAGCCGAGCCACAGCCAGAGTCAGAGTCAGACAGCTCGGCTTCTTTATCCTTGCTCTTGAGGACAGCAGCCGGGGGCGTGGCCTGTCTAACAAGCAGCTGCACTATATCGTTCAGCCCCACGTTGTAATCAAAGATTGTGTGGCTGTCCTCCATCTGCAATCAAAAAACAGAACATATACATTGACATGATTAGTAAGCAAACCTGTTGTAACTGAAGAGCAACAGAAAAGTATCAAATCTGCCCCACCTGCTTGCCCCGGTAAAAGAGCCTTTGCCTTTCTGGCTCAACCTTGAAGAGCTCGGAGATCTTGAGACGCAGCTCGTCCACCTTGGTGAGTTTGGACAGCGAGTCAATCCGGTGGGTCTCCTTGCCGTCCATGGTGCGCACTTGAATCCACATTGCAGCTGCCCTGTGCAAAAGGGAGCCAAACTGTTGGTTAAAAGCAGCATGGCATCTATACACTCGAGTTGAAAAAGCAGTGTCGTTCAATGTTCCTCCACTTCATTCCTTTGAGTACTGTGACAAATATTGATTATTGATCCACTTGATCAATGGTATTAAAAATCAACATCAGTAAAGAAAGACTTCCAAGTAATTTCAATTCCCATTCACATACCGTTCAAAAATCATGGCTTTCTGACTTTAATACAGTTACTGAGCCACTCCCTACCCCATTTTAAATGCCACTACTGCAACCCCATCCGGGCACCAAGGCAGCGCTTGTATCAAACAATGTGGCTTCACTTCCTGACAACGTTTTAAGCACACTGTTTCAACACATTTTAACATAGTAAGAGCCAATTTATGCTTGATCCCCCCCAAAAAAATATGGTGATATGCTTCATATGGAGGGTGTGATGCAATTGTGGAGCCTCCGGAGCCACGCAGAGGCCAAATCGAGCTGCATCTCTGTGCGCCTCTCAAATTTTGTAACAATACAGAGGGCTCCGTATAGCTCTGCATTGACATGACTGGTTGACAATAGTTGGGGGCGGGAGGTCGTGGATAAACAAACTCACTTCCTTGACAACAGCGCTGCACTTCTGTGCGAAATGCAAAAAGTATTAATGCCCTGACTTCTAAAGAGGCTGCATCGCTGTAAATGCTGCACGGACCTTTTTTTCAATTTTTGCCTAAAATGACATACTTAAATCTAACTGCCTGAGGCTCAGGACCTGAAGCAAGGACAAATTAATGTAGGAGAATATAATCCATTAGATCTGGTAAAAGATAATACAAAGAAAAAAAAAAAATGGTTTTGTCACATTTGAAAATGCAAGAGAAAGGTCATAATGTTACATAGGAGTCCAGGCACATTTTAGATTTTGGCCTCTACATGGCAGCAGTGTATGTGCAAAGTTTTAAATATATCCAATGAGCCATTGCATTACAGTTCAAAATGTTGTATCAAGACTGCCCAAATGTGCCTATTGATTTATTAATACATTTTCAAGTACAAAACTGTACACTCTCCTCAAACAATAGTATGTTTCACTGTATTCGCTACTGTAAATTGGACAGAGCAGTTAGATTAACAAGAATTTAAGCTTTATGCCCATAAGATATGTCTATGTCCAGGGAAATTCTTGTTACTTATAACGTCATGCTAATCACGTTAGCTTAACTGTCCTGAGGGCGGGACACCAATCCTCTAGAGGATGTCAAAGGTTCAGGCTGATGCAGTCACTGATGCAGTCACTACGTAAGCTCTTGTCTAGATCGCTTGGTTAAATTGTGTTTTGGAGCATTTAATGCTCTCCATGGTTAAAGTACTGAGAAATAGATGTTATTGTTGTAAAAAATCTGTGTGTGTGCTTCATTTACAATCCTAAATAGAAAACGTAATAATTTACGTTATGAATGTTATATTATATATAAAACATAGTATAATTTTACATTTCCCTATGGTGGACAGAACGTGTTACTACATTACACAGGCAAACATTTACCACAAGAATTACAGGAAATACACATCCTTTTTACATTAGATTGGTGATGCTGGCATCGAAGTCGTCACGATCTTACAACATCTATTGCTTAAAACATAGCAATATCTTTGGTTTTAGTACCAGCGTGTCATACAAGCCAGTCTGTAGTGGGACTCATTTCAGACCACTGTGGTTAGAAGATATAAGAGTTGGGCACTCCTCATATGAATCCATAGAGTGTATGACATGCTTAACACATGGAGAGAGTTAAGCCATCATTCAACTGAAGGCAAACATTCTTACAAGCCAATACCTAAATCTACCTGCATTCGGCGGGAGTTAAATTTGATGCCGTTATTACCGTAGGCTATGCGCTTGCATCAAAAAAAATGTATAGTTACAGCTCTGAAGTTCATGAGCAATGTTATTATAAAATGTTGGTAAGCGTGAATGTCTGACTGATAAACTGTTTGGGAGGCTGCTTTGAGCCACAGCTCGTTCTAGCTACGTTAACAGTGACATTGTTTTTCGCGATAGTGAGAATATTCACGACGAAATTAAGAATATTGTGGCGTGACCCGTCTGTGCCACATGCTTTAGAAAATACAGTTTAATAGGAGAGGCTCAGCGATGTTAAGATTGAAAGTTGTGTAGTGCACGCCCAACATGAGTTATATTTGACAGCCCGTGCGTTTGTTTTATTTTACATTGGCAAGAGAGCATCGTGTTCAGCTGGGAGGAAGCTAGTTTCCTCTGGTCAGCTGGTGGCGGTAGGATGGGATGCACACAGGGTTGGAAATTAACACCTGCCAAATGTGGGTAGATTTTATCATTGGTGGGTAAGAAGGTCCATTTCACCAGCCACGTTGGCGGTTGGTTAAGAGCATTTGGGAACATTTTATTTTTATCCAAAAAGGTATGTAGAAATTGGTTGAATTGACAAGAAAGTCTACTAAAGTTGAACTTTCTCGTGTTTCTTGCCCAGTTAAAATTGTTTGTTCACACGCTAGGTTGTTTTTCAATGTTAGTTTGCTGCAACTGTGATGCTAGGAAGACGTCGCAGTCAGATCCCCACCCCCCCATCACAGACAAGCGAGTGCCCAAATTACCACGGTAACAGCCTATCCCTTTAAGGGACAGCTGAACATTTGTCTTGCATAAACAAACCATTTCGCAATAGCTACCTAGCTATATTAGGAAGTTAGAACTAAATGAGCCAATGTTAGCTAGCTAGCCATACTACCTAACAGGTAGCAATTGAAATTCAGAAGCTAACTGCTAGAAGCTGTTAGCACCCACACATCAAGTCTGATTAAATCAGGCTGTAATATACAATGAATTGGTATATACGAACACCTGCAAAATGCTGTAAAAGTTCCTTACAAGCCAGAACATTGAATAAAGTTACTCTACCGGTTGTCGGTACACTTTGATCTGCAGCTGCTCAAAAGTAAGTATTGTTTACCCAACTTTTTATGAGAGCCAGTAGGTATATGGTTCAGGTTGGCACTGAGGTAAAGTTAATTTTGTATTGGATATTCGGTTCCCTTTCATCAATGGCTATTAAACCAAGCATGACAATGAAAATAATGTAGATTCTCAATCAGGGGATGGAAAACAATTTGACGTCTGTGTGAAGATTTAAAAAATATGAATTAATGCGCAAAAAAGGTGTTGATCGTTCTCCATCCTCCCCGATTCAGAATATACACATTTCAAGGCATGCTTGGTTCAATTGCTTTTGAAAGAGAATATCCAATATAAAAAACTAGCCGACTAAACTCCACGGTGAAGTACGATTGATGAGAGTGGAGCAGAGACCAGGCTTTGTGGAATTCAGCGCAAATGCCAATAGAATCTCAAAAAGGAAACAGGGCTCTACACTGATTTTTATTTTTTCCACAAGGAGCACGTGTGCTCCTAAACTGAAAAGTTAGGAGCAAAAAGAAATGTAGGATCACAACATATATATGTGGCATTAATAACTTTTGTTTAATTATGGCTATGCATATGCGACCAAAATAGTACCACTGTAGAGCTCTTAGTCGGTGGTTGTATTTGACTAACATTTATTGAAAGATGTATGGATTTCAGCAAAGGAAGGCACTCAACTAGAGGACAAACATAGGTAACAATGTAAGCATTCCATAATTTAATTTTTTTAAGCATTGATCTTAGGCAAATCGATGTAGTCGGAGCTGGATTCCACAAAGCCTGCTCTCTGCTCCATTCTGTTGGTAGCCAATAAAACTCCCCGATTCTCGGTGGAGTTGAGCAGCGACTAGTGTGAGCGGACTGTTTTAGCAGTCCTTCAATCTTCTCAGTGCAACAGTTGGGATAATGGGACAATTGAGTTCAACGCATTTATCATGTTTTCCAAACCGAGCCATATCTCGCGGCGTCTTAATCGACACAGGAAGCCTGTCCGAACCTAGTGACGCTGTAAGCAGACGGATCGGAACCGCTTGCTACCTCGGTGCCAAACGAAACCATATACTGTACCTACAGTCTCTCTGAAAAGTTGAGTAAATAATACTTCCCCCCCCAACTGTAGATTTGTCTCGTTTCGAGCAGCTGAAGGACAAACCGGTAACGTTAGAGCTGAGTTTAAATGTGATTTTATTCAACATTCTGACTTGTATGGAACATTTACGATTTCAGGCATTAGTTTCAGGCTGTAACTAAACGTCAACTATTAAAGTACCAACTAATTGCGTATTCAGACTACTATGGTGGATGTATGGTAATCGACATTGACAGCACACCACGTTACATTAGCCTAGCTACTGTAGCCAGATAACGCTACAACACAGCTAAAGGTTAGTAGGTAATACATTGGAGTTGAAGTAGCTCGCTAGGTAACCAAATGAAATACTGTTACATTGATCACACTGACACGTACCTAGTGAGTAATGTTAAGCATGTAAACTTTGTCGAGGGAAATTAACGTTATTTAAAATATTTCGAATTCACCCTCCCAAATGTTAGCAAAGTTAACGTTAGCTAGCTTATTCAACTGTGCCAAGTTTCAGCCAGTTAGCTAGCCAGCAACTTTTAAAATGCCCAAGTAGAAACACTATATTACCTGGGGGTTTTTTTTCTTCCAAATGCAGATAAATTAAATTACGTTTTGTAAAGCGTTATCCGTACACAACTCCTCTGTATTAACTGCTTTTAGGGGACTGAATCAATAAGAATCTTCAACAGTGTGTTTCCCCGCCTGCCAAAAAAAATCTTTGTTTCACTATTGGCTATTACCACTTCTGAGTTTCTCTCTGAGGGGCTATAATGCCTGTCAATCAAAATGGTGACCGGAGTTTAGCCTCAGCGCGCGAAACTAGGGTCTCTTGTCTTCCGAGAATTTGGCGCGAGATTATGTAAATTGAGTACAATCAAAGACAGAAACGGAACTATGTTCTACAAAGTTCTATCACCACTTTATGCCAGCGAGAACACAGATAGGAGTCGGACACCACACGATAGATAGATCTGACAAAAAAATAAATTGCATAAACGCCTCTCTCTCAGCATAGCAAACTGTGCTTAGTTAGGGATGGCCACAGCCATGTGCCGCTGGCGCGTGAAGTTCTGCATCCAGTGTTCTTGCCTCGTTGTTCAGTTTGGCGGGAGAATATCATGCCAAGTGTGAACAAAGTAGTCAGTTGTTGTTGTACACATAGTTCACATAAGACGTTATGAGATAACTAAGTCTAATCCAATTGGAAATTGTGTTTACCTACAATGTTTCTCAATTAGTGTTTGTCTAGACTAACTTTTGATGTTGTTTGGGATGAGTGTTTGTTTTAGGCTACTACTAGGATAAATAACGTGGCAAGGATCTACCACCATTTTAGCACCAAAACCATTCACCGTGTTTTAAATGACAGCATCGTGCTCTACATTGTTCTAACTAACCACTAGATGACATAATTGGCTCTTTCTAACCACTTGTCTCCCAAGTCCTAACATGCTGACCAAAACAGCCCGCAGTTGCTTGCACAAGCGTTGCAAAATAAATGTACATGTACAGTACCTTCAGAGTATTCACACCCCTTGATTTTTTTGTCACTGGCCTACATACAATACCCCATAATGTCAAAGTGGAATTATGTTTTTAGAAATTATTTCAAATTAATACAATATGTAAAGCTGAAATGTCTTGAGACATTATGGCAAGCCTAAATCAATTTAGGAGTAAACATTTTCTTAACAAGTCACAAAATAAGTTGCATGGACTCTTGTGTGCAATAATAGTGTTTAACATGATTGTTGAATTACTTAACAGTTAGAGTTGAGTGGCTTTGATAGGAGAAAAATGTAGTTACGCCACAATACTAACATAATTGACAGAGTGAAAAGAAGGAAGCCTGTACAGAATACAAATATTCCAAAACGTGCTTCCTGAAAACAAAGTGTTAGTTTTGGGGTAAATCTAATACAACACATTACTGAGTACCACTATACATATTTTCAAACACAGTGATGTCTGCATCGTGTTATGGGTATGCTTGTCATCGTTAAGGAATGGCGAGTTTTTCAGGATAAGAAAAAGAACAGAATGGCGCTAAGCACAGGCAAAATCCTAGAGGAAAACTTGGTTCAGTCTGCTTTCTAACAGACTCTGAGAGTTGCTTACCAAGAAGACAGTGAATGTTCCTGAGTGGCCGAGTTACAGTTTTGACTTAAATCTACTTTAAAATCTATGGTAAGACCTGAGAATTGTTGTCTAGCAATGATCAACAACTAATTTGACAGAGCTTGAATAATTTTTTTAATAATAATGGGCAAATGTTGCACAATCCAGGTGTGGAAAACTCTTAGAGACTTACCAGAAAGACTAACATCTGTAAACGCTGCCAAAGGTGCTTTAACAAAGTACTGAGTAAAGGGTCTGAATACTTATGTAAATGTGATATTTCAGTTTTTTATTTTGAATACATTTGCAAACATTTCTTTGTCATTATGGGATATTGTGTGTAGATTGATGAGAAAAACAACGATAATCAATTTTAGAATATTTCTGTAACATAACAAAATATGGAAAAAGTCAAGAGGTCTGAATACTTTCCGAATGCACTGTAAATGAGGTATTTCTGTATTTAATTTTCAATACGTGCAAAAATGTCTTTGTCATTATGGGGTATTGTGTGTAGATGGGTGAGAAAATACATATATGTAATCGATTTCAGGCTGTAACACAACAAAATGTATAATAAATCTCAAGCATGAATACTTTCTGAAGACACTGTTCAATAATGTCATCCAAACTGCTTGCGCAAGCAAGTCCCGCCTCACCCATCTACTTATTGTTTTTTAGGAGCATCGATGGGTTAGCTGTCTTTCAGTCAATGCCACTCCGACATTACTCATCCTAATATTTATATATTTCTTAATTCCATTATTTTACTTTGAGATTTGTGTGTATTGTTGTGAATTGTTAGATACTACTGCACTGTTGGAGCTAGGAACACAAGCATGTCGAACCCTTCTTGTCCAATTATTTTGCCAAGTGGTTGTTGTGAAACAGTTCATCATAAAAAAGCATTATAAGCTGAGGAATATCCCCCAAAACTTCTAAGAATGGGAACCTCATTACTGTGACTGCTACTTTATCTAGAGACCACGAATGAGAAAGCATCTAATTCTAAAAAATAATCTGTTGTGATTTTGGTGTTGTTACAAAATATCAGTTGTTATCTTATCACATTATTAACATTTTTATGAAGGTCACAGTTGCTCTCCTGCTTGTTTCAGTGTGCGTGTGTACGGTGTGGACGTGGGCGTGGTTAGAAGTGTGACCTCTGGTCACCCCAGCTGGAGAGAGCTGCTCTCCATCTCCTCCACTGTTTGTGCCCTCCCAGTCCCCTTTATGACCTGGGATTATGTGTGTGCTTTGTAATGGAGGAACAGTGTCAAGATGGCAGTTCATCATGGTGACATTATTATTACTCATATTCAGCAGGTCAGAGATCTGAAGCTCTCTGCTTTATGAGAGTAGAGGTATTCAGTGCTCTCCCTACAGTTAAGTAGACTGACGCCTAGCTAGCTCTGTTACACTTCCCCCATATTCACATAAAATAAAAATGCATGATTTTGGGTCTCCAATTTGTTAAACTGTTTATTTCTCAAACACATATTTCTCTAAATACACAGACAGTGGCATAAACCAACTATGTTGAATTTTTTGTTGGTGTTTCTATGTAATACTACTTGCTACCTAGCCATTTTATGAAGATGGCTTTTAGCTAGCCCAGATATGTTACCAATCTCCCAACCTGATAATTGTCTACCAAGAAGCCATTTCAGGCTATCAATCAAGTTAGAGTAGCTAGCTTGTCTAATTATCTTAGCTGGGATGCCTACTGGCAAGGTTGGTAGACTTTTAAAAAGTAAGCAATTACTAATTGTACTGAATAAGACTCTCATTCCTTTCAATATTTTGAAAGGAAAAAAATTTTTGCAGCGATGCAGAGAAGCATATCCACCAATCAGGAGGAAACAGACACCTCCCCCCGTATAAAGGGGAGGAGGACAGAGTTCTCTTTGTGACACTTGTTTGTTTCCAACTACTAGCCTGCAGGAGTGGATGATGCACAATGAACTCAAAGAAAAGACTGTCAGTTTATATTATTATGTTGTTATTCATAACATATTGCCATGAAATGGGTCAAAGTCTAGAAAGTGTTTACCTTGTCCAGAGTTCCACTGGGCCTGAGCCCCCACTAGAAGCAACAGAACCAGCAGCTACCGTCGTCAGCTTCATGTCTGAGAGAGAGCAGAGAGAGAGAGCAGAGAGAGAGAGCAGAGAGAGAGAGAGAGAGAGAGAGAGAGGTTCAATATGAATAATAAAATGATGTCCAGACACAGATCGAGTTGATTGTGGTTTATCTAGAAGCGCTGCATGGCTCACACACACACGTTCAGTGGTTTACTGACTACCATAAACTAGTACTATGGATTCACCATGAGGTGCTGTATTAGGTTAGTGTTGTCGTAAACAATTATCAGTCTTACTGCACTAAACATTGCCTAAATATTACAATATATACTGAACAAAAATATAAATGCAACATTTTACTGAGTTATGCAAGGAAATCAGTCAATTGAAATAAATTCATTAGGCCCTAATCTATGGATTTCACATGACTGTGAATACAGATATGCATCTGTTGGTCACAGATACTAAAAAATTTTTTTTTTAAAAAGGGTAGGGTCGAGGATAAAAAAAATAGTCAGTATCTGGTGTGACCATTTGCCTCATGCAGCACGACACATCTGCTTTGCATAAAGTTGATCAGGCTGTTGATTGTGGCCTGTGGAATGTTGTCTCACTCCTCTTCAATGGCTGTGTGAAGATATCGGCGAGAACTGCAACACAAGCAAGCTCAATGGGTGACATGTCTGGTGAGTATGCAGGCTATGGAAGGACTGGGACATTTTCAGCTTCCAGGTATTGTGTACAGATCCTTGCGACATGGGACCGTGCATTATCATGCTGAAACATGAGGTGAAGGCAGCGGATGAATGGCACGACAATGGGCCTCAGGATCTCGTCACGGTATCTCTGTGCATTCAAATTGCCATAGATAAAATGCAATTGTGTTAGTTGTCCGTAGCTTATGCCTGCCCATACCATAACCCCACCGCCACCATGGGGAACTCTGTTCACAACATTGACATCAGAAAACCACTTGCCCACACAACACCATGCAGGTGGTCTGTTGCTCTGAGGCCGGTTGGACGTACTGACATATTCTCTAAAACAATGTTGGAGGCGGCTTATAGTAGTGAAATTAACATTACATTCTCTGGCAACAGCTCTGGTGAACATTCCTGCAGTCTGCATGCCAATTGCACGCTCCCTCAACACTTATGGCATCTGTGGTATTGTGTTGTGTGACAAAACACATTTTACACTGGCCTTTTATTGTCCTCAGCACAAGGTGCACCTGTGTAATGATAATTCTGTTTAATCAGCTTCTTGATATGCCACACCTGACAGGTTGGTGGATTATCTTGGCAAAGAAGAAATACTCACTAACAGGGATGTAAACACATTCGTGCACAAAATTTGAGAGAATTCTTGTGCGTATGGGACATTTCTGGGAAACACGGGACCAACACTTTACATGTATTATTTTGTTCAGTGTAGTAGTAAATATGGATTACTTACAGACCAGATTTACAAAACAGGGCCCATATTCATAAATATTTTCTCAGAGTAGGAATGCTAAAGGCAAAAACTGATCCTATATCAGCTACTTTGAAACTCTCTGGCCCAGATTCCGACCCGAGTTAAGCTGGCGTAAATGGAACATAATTCCTTTTATATGCGTTTTTTTTTACTTGACACCCAGCGTCATAACACCTTATGACACGGTCATAACCTTGTCATAAATGTCATAACAGCTGACATAACCTGTTATAATATGGTTATAACACTGTCATGACACATATTTAGACCTGATGTGACATATATTGTGTTATATCTGGTTATGACACCCACAAAAACAAGGCTTAACATTCCATTACACCATAGCCTACGTGTCAACAGTATGTTTATGTTATATATATATATATTTTTTTTGACCATGTAAAATTATCATTGTAATCACGCACACATTGATGTCAGACATGCACCTACGCCAAATGCTCTGTTGCTGATGACTGGGATGAATGCAGGAGCAGATTTCAGTAGCAGGACAAGACACCCTCTTTTTTGACTTTTTGACTGTCCAAGTAAAGTGCCACATGATGGTCATAATGCTTCTTGACAGTGTCATAGTGTATTTTGTTAGTCCAAATAAAGTGACACTGGATGGTCATAATGCTTCTTGACAGTGTCATAGTGTATTTTGTTAGTCCAAATAAAGTGACACTGGATGGTCATAATACTTCTTGACAGTGTCATAAAGTGTGTTTTCTTAGTCCAATTAAAGTGCCACACGATGGTCATAATGCTTCTTGACAGTGTCATAGTGTATTTTGTTAGTCCAAATAAAGTGACACCGGATGGTCATAATGCTTCATGCCAGTGTCATAAAGTGTATTTTCTGCAAGTTACTGTATTTAACATATGATGAAAAACATGACTGTAAAGAATTCATTACAACAACAAAGGATTTAAGAAACAACATTTCAAATGAAAGGAAACTTCTTAGCAGGGAACAAAAATTATTTGAATAAATATGGGTTTTGACACTATTGTGTAGGTGTTATAACCAGCCATAAAATAACTTAATATATGTCACAACAGGTGTAAATATATGGGTCATAACAGTGTTATGACCATGGTTATGACACTTGGTGTCAAGTAAAGTGTTACCGAAATAACACCATTCACTGTAATTTACAACTTAATATATACTGTATATATATATATATATTGTTACGTTCTAGCTCCCAAAGGGAGGGGAGCCTGACAACCCACTGCTCGGGCCCACCGATGCCAACTAGGGAGGTACGGAGTCGTGGTGTGATAAAAGGACACAAACAACAAATACCGTACAAAACAGGGTTTATTTAGTCACAGTAATAATATGAATAATAATAACTTTCTGGGAAAAGGGGAGGGCTGGACGGACCAAAGCAAAGAAATAAACAAAATTCCCCCACCCCTAATCTGTACTAACCCGGCCCCAAATAGAATATACAATCCCTACACTGGCACAGTCGAGGCGCCCTAACCAAATTTACAGTTGGTGGTCCGCCCAGGTCTAGCTGGTGTTTCTAGACAAGGAAGTATACCTACGGGTATACCCCGGGGTAGCTCTAAATCTACTCCCCAACTCCCTGTGAACAAAAGAAGGGGAACAAATAATAATTAACCCAAAATTATTAGGGTCCCAAGGATCCACAAACAAGTTGTTACCTGGGTTGCTACCAGTTAAAACCATGGAACACAAACTAGTTTTAACACACACACACAAAAACAGTTAAAGACCATCAAAACATTTGAATCTAACTGTTATAATATATCCCCACACAGGGTACAAACCAAACCAAAACCAGCAGCAACTCCCTAGCTAGTACAAATCTGGGCTTTTTAAAGAGAGCAGCCAGCTGTAGCCACTGACGAGTGGGCGGAGTTCCAATTCCCAATCAGCCGTTGAACCACCAATCAGCTGCCGGAACAGTCACAAACAGCCATCTTGCCTGATAGGGAAAAAAACACAAACAATACCAGACCAAAAATGACACTAAAACGAACCCAGAACTCTGGGGACGTAACAATATATATATATATATATATATAGGGAAATATAGTATTATTTCCAACAAGGATACAGTGCTTTCGGAAAGTATTCGGACCCCTTCACTTTTTCCTTATTTTGTTATGTTACAGCCTTATTGATTAAATTAATGTTTTCCTCATCAATCTACACACAATACCCCATAATGACAAAGCGAAAACAGGTTTTAGAAATGTTTGCAAATGTATAAAAATAATAATAATAGTGTGTAAAAGTATTCAGACCCTTTGCTATGTGACTCGAAATTGATTGGACATGATTTGGAAAGGCACACACCTGTCTATATAAGGTCCCACAGTTGACAGTGCATGTCAGAGCAAAAACCATGAGGTCTAAGTAATTGTCCGTAGAGCTCCGAGACAGGATTGTGTCAAAGCACAGATCTGCGGAGGGTACCAAAACATTTCTGCAGCATTGAAGGTCCCCAAGAACACAGTGGCCTTCATCATTCTTAAATGGAAGAAGTTCCTAGAGCTGGCCACTATCATCCGGCCAAATTGAGCAATTGGGGGAGAAGGGACTTGGTCAGGGAGATGACCAAGAACCCCATGGTCACTCTGACAGAGCTCCAGAGTTTCTCTGTGGAGATGGGAGAACCTTCCAGAAAGACAACCATCTCTGCAGCACTCTACCAATCAGGCCTTTATGGTAGAGTGGCCAGACGGAATCAATTCCTCAATAAAAGGCACATGCCAGCCCGCTTGGTGTTTGCCAAAAGGCACCTGAAAGACTCTCAGACCATGAGAAAAAAGATTCTCTTGTCTGATGAAACCAAGATTGAACTCTTTGGCCTGGAGGAAACCTGGCACCATCCCTACGGTGAAGCATGGTGGTGGCAGCATCATGCTGTGGGGATGTTATCAGCAGCAGGGACTGGGAGACTAGTCAGGATCGAGGGAAAGATGAACGGAGCAAAGTACAGAGAGATCCTTGATGAAAACCTTCTCCAGAGAGCTCAGGCCCTCACACTGGGGTGAAGGTTCACCTTCCGATAGGACAACAACCCTAAGCACACAGCCAAGACAACGCAGGAGTGGCTTCGGGACAAGTCTCTGAATGTCCTTGAGTGGCCCAGCCAGAGCCCGGACTTGAACCCGATCGCACATCTCTGGAGAGACCTGAAAATAGCTGTGCAGCGATGCTCCCCATCCAACCTGACAGAGCTTGAGAGGATCTGCAGAGAAGAATGGGTGAAACTCCCCAAATACAGGCGTGCCAAGCTTGTAGCGTCATACCCAAGAAGACTCGAGGCTGTAATCGCTGCCAAAGGTGCTTCAACAAAGTACTGAGTAAATGGCCTGAATACTTATGTAAATGTGATATTTCAGTTTCTTAAAACAGTTCAAGTTGTTTCTGTCAGTTACGTATTCATCTCGATGTGATAGGAGTGAAGCCAAATCCAACCTTGCTTCGCTTGACACTTTATTTTGGTGCGCCAGGACCATTCACAGTTGAGCTCACTTAGTTTAGCTCAACTCTGATTGGCTATAGTTTTATTCTTTTTTTTTTAATCAAGGGAAGCCAAATGCTCACTGGCTTCCCTTGCATTCAGTGCTACAGGCGACAACAATGTCATATTCTTTTTAACCAGACAGCATCAGATGGCCTACACATACAGAGACAGTTGGGCTCTGTTTTCGCTCGCTCAGATACTTTTTACGGTAAAATACATTCAGCCAATTGAAGGAAAATTATGTTGGTAAATGTTATGGGGAACCCTGGCTTCTCTTGGCATCCACTGGTCGTCAACCCGTAATATGCAGCGGAGCCATAATATAATATAATATAATATAATATAATATAATATCCATTATGACCCTTATCAGCACCCTAATAAAAAAGAAACCCCATGAAATACAAAGATTACAGTGTCCAGGAAAACACGATTATTTGGCATCAGTAGCGTTGCTTGCCTCAGTATTCAGAAACAAGACCAACTGGCACCTTGTCCGGCAGACCCTATGGCAGACCTGCGTGTAGACCCTCCGGCAGACCTGCCTGTAGACCCTCCGACAGACCCTCGGAGGAGCATGTCCCTCAAGGTCGGATGCAGACTCACCCTATAATAGTAGAAACAATGGAATGTGTAAATTGACACTGCATTAAGCATGCTTTTTAATGCCTTGTTAACTGATACAATTTACTTCTACTACAGAAATACCAGAGGTGTGGACTTGAGTAACATGAATTTGATTACTTAAATATAAAATAACTTGAGACTTGACTTGAGACTCGTATTTGTTCTTAACTGACTTGCCTAGTTAAGGTTAAATAAATAATTATAAAAAACTTGCTATTAGAATGCACGACTAGGACTTGACTTGAGACTCGACCCGTTCTACTTGGGACTCGTCTTGAGACTGGGAGCTTGTGACTTGAATAATATTGACTTATATCACCTCTGAGAAATACTAGCCAGAAAAGTCTCACTGTTATTAGTAACCAGCTTACAAATTTAGCAACGGTAAGTCGGAAAAAACCCAAGGTAAGTCGGAAAAAGCTAACCTTTAACCTGTGTCCTGTTGTTGGTTCCAATGTACAGAAAGCCTGACCCATAAACAATCATACCTCTGCTGCAGGCTCAGCCCAGTTATTTGCAGTGATGCAGCTTGATCCGTATTTAGACTAGCTTGTGGGACTTCGCTGCCTGCTCTCTGACCCCTCCTCTATATACTCCACCACGTCCTCCTCTGTCCACTTAGGAGGAGGACAGACACAGGGTGGAGTTCAAACAGACTTGTTATAGCAATGTTAACGCAGTCTCTTTGTTTACACACGACTACCCACTCACACACTTCTTATTCTGACTAGTGAGGGGAGTCTACCTGGTTCAGACTTACCAAGAGGTGGGTTCTGTTCAAAAGTGTTTCCCTCATCATTCAGATCTTTCCGAGGAAAACACAGTGAGGAGGGACACTATTTGAGATGGGAAACACAATTTGAAGTGGAACCTCTACCAGCTGTATTCACAGCAGGAACCAGTTCAATATGAGTCTGTAAAAGGAAAGAAAGGTACTGTATTGAATGAGCAGAATGTAAAAACTATGCTAAAGGGTAGAGTTTCACTATCATGGCCTTACACAAGACAATACCCACTGTGCACACACTGTTTGAATCAACTTTGTTTCCACGTCATTTCAAAGAAATTGAAATAGACGTTGAATTGACATCTGTGCCCAGTGGGTATTGACTTCTATAGAAACACTCCAGTAGTGGCTCTGAAACCAAAACAGAACAGGCAACATTACAGTGAGGGTTGGACTTCAGCAACAACAAAAATACAGATACCATAATATTGACAGGTGAAAAAAGTGTCAATATTGTTAAGTATGAAGTTGCTTTGCTGTGTGTCTTACCTGCTCCACCAATCAGAGCAAAGACAGAGAGAGAGAAAGAGAGAGAGAGAGAGAAGCAAAGAGAGAAGCAGGGAAATGGTAAACATCGCCATGGTGACGATGAACTTAAAAAAATAAAAAAAGAGACACATGCGATTTTTATATGTAACAATCAGAGAACATTTGTGTTAGAAACAAATCAGGAAGAACTCAATGAAAAAGAGATCAAAGCAGAAACACTGTGTGTGGAGGACTTACCTGTTTAAGTGAAGCACAAGTAAGTTCTGCAGGATCTGTTCAGCTGGAATAAGAGATGCACCTTTATACTGTTAGCTCACATAGCCACGAGGAAACAGTTGGCAACTTCAAACGATTGTATGCAAAATACTTACATTGATCAGGTTCATTTTGTTTCCTTTTCATGGCTTGTTTTTGTTTCTGCACCAATGATTAGGTTTATTGGTGTAGTTGAAGATGATAAAATATGAGCCATTGATTTGTTATCTGGGAGGTTACCTTTCTGTCTGCCAGATCACAACAGAATTATCTAAACAGACACTGTATCTTAAGGCACGTGACAGAATTCTGGAGACTGGGTTGGAATTCCTGACATCAACACCCACACATACACGTCCATAAACAATACACAGTACCTCAGGACCAGGACTTTGGAGAGGTGTGTGGCTACTTGGAGACAGCAGTTTGTCCTCTCACTCAACCCCTTCATTTTCCAGAAATATTCTTATCATGTTACTAAATGTATCCGTATTTTCACATTTCGTTATCAACAAATTCATCAGCAAGTACAGTAAATGTAGAATGCATACAGTATACAATCAACAGTGTAATGTTTAGATTGTGTCCCGTGAACCATTGTGACCTCAATTTTCCCTTAATCCCCAAACTGTTGCTACCATGCTTATGCATATGCTTTTCATATTTATTCTGTAGGAAACATTTCAATTGAGCCCTATCCATATAAGCCAATTCCCACGAGTGTAAAGGGTTAATTAAACATGAACTTGAAGTACTGTAGATTTTCATTTATTCCTGTGGAGGACTGCTCCTTCTGACGAGTGGTGGTGGACATGGCTTCATAGCATCCGCAACCTAGTGTTAATATACAGTACAGTACATCGCTCCCGCGCTGCCTCAGCCTAGATCGCACTCGACCAGCAGAGGGAGCAAACTCACCGCCGCCAGCAGGAAGAGAGGAGGAGAGGTAGTGAGACACGTTCTCCACATGTTGGGGGCGTTATTTAATAGGAGAAGCGTTGCATAATTTTTCCAATTGTGTTTGTTGTATTCTGCTCAGTGTATGGTCTGCGCCCCAAACGTCACCCTTTTCCCGTAAGAATGCACTATTTTTAACCAGGGACGGAAGGCCTAGGGATAGATCAATTTGGGATATACACTTCTCTCTTATTTATAGAGCTCTCCTTACACCTTGACCTCTTTCATCTCCCATTAGTTTGTGTTAGTGTGTACTTGTGTGTTTGTGTCAGTGGCGGTTGGTGCCGTTTAAGATGAGGGAGGATTTATTTTTTTTCATGAGCATGGCCTTATTTCTATTACAGCATATTGGATGACTGTCATTCATATTCCATTCACCCAGTTCAATGTAACAGCGATGGGTTTAGGCTACTACATGATACTCGCTAGCTGTATCTTATGCTTTCAGTACTAGATTCATTCTCTGATCCTTTGATTGGGTGGACAACATGTCAGTTCATTCTGTAAGAGCTCTGGTAGGTTGGAGGACGTCTTCCAGAAGTTGTCATAATTACTGTGTTAGTCTATGGAAGGGGGTGAGAACCATGAGAACCTCCTAGGTTTTGTATTGAAGTCTATGGCTGCATTTCAAGCTCATAAAAGACACACCCTCCTCTACATACCCTCGCCTCATGCCCGTGCGGGAATCCCCGTCACCATCTTGGCATTTGGTCCAAAACGATCAGCCAAACAAGGGACGTTCGCAACGTAAGCTCTCAGCCCTCGCTTTTGATCGACAATTATGTTCACTTGGGGGCCTGAAACGCCCCAAAACTCAATTTGTGATGATTGTACATCCGCTAAGAAAAGTCAGCCGAAACTTAAAACGTCAACGTCAATATGGAGAAGTCAACGAATGTAAATAAGTTAGAAATTGTGATACTAGTGAACATGACAGCACAAACACGTATCGTAGAAATATTTTTTTTTCCTTCTTCAGAAGTTCCATCTAGGTTGGTAAACGTTAGTTAGCTAATTAATTTGTTAGCTGTCATACAGAAGGTGTATATTAATAATTATATAGTTAATATAAGTAGACATGCAATCCTAATTGACTGTAGTGCATTGACTAAAGCACCCACCTACCGGTGGCTAAAAACACAATCATTGCGGGATGAACGAGCGACGAATTACTGGGAAAGGGCGGTCCATAAAAAAATCATTCCTTCCTCCCTCGACCCTTGCCCTGCAAGTGTATACTAGTCAGACGTCATATTACGTCATCAGAAGTGTCCACTTAATTTGAGGGCTGAGGGGATAGGGTGTGTCTGTTAAGTGTTTGGAATGCAGCCTCTGTACCCAGAGGAGGATGGAAGCTAGCTGTCCTCCGGCTACATCATGGTTTTACCCTACAGAGTGCTTTTGAGGTTACTGTAGACCTTCATTGCAACACAGTGTATTTTAATCAATTATTTGGTGACGTGAATATATTTAGTATATTTTTATCTAAAAGGGATCATTTAAAAAATGTTTTAAAAATTTAATTTTTATGAAATTCACTGAGGAGGACGATCCTCCCCTTCCTTCTCTAAGGAGCCTCCATTGGTTTGAGCGTACCAATGTGTGTGTGTGTGTGTGTGTGTGCGTGCCATCCACCCCAGAATTCGGGTGGTTAATGCGTGCACTCAGAAATGCAGTATTTTCTGATGATAAAGAATCACAGAATGTATTTACTGTTTGAAACGTTGACGTTATTTAGTGTTCAACAGATTATTGTAAAAATCGAAGCAATGACCTATCATAATTGTACAATGTTGAGGAGTTATAAAGTTGATATTGTGTATTATTAGACCCTCCACACCCTAGAGTATGAGTAGTAGTGGATGTGTGCTACTTTTTTAATGCCCTCAAGCATTGGAGTGAAGGTCCACAACTTCCATGGAAGAAAACTTAAGACACAATGGTGTTTTTAGTAAGATGACAATGTTGATTTTTTTAAAAATCATTATTTATCCAATTGATTTATATGTTGACAAATTAGAGAAAGGGTAGGATAATGTGAGATGTGACTGAGTTTGTGTGACTGATACTGTATGGGAACTGAAACCCCCATAGACTGTGTTTTGACAGTGCTCATTTGGAGGTTGGACTCGTTGCCAGGAAGTAGACCTGTCATTCCGATTTCTTGCCGTGTCCTTGTTAGCTAGCTAGCTAGTGAGCAAGCAAGCTACCCAATGTGTATCATCTGGAAATATGATTTAAGTTGTGCCTAAGCGCGAATTTATAACACATTTGCATTCGCCCCTTGTTGGTAATAGCAATAACGAGCTATGTTACGAGTTGGAAGAGCAGCAGTGGCCTGGTAAGTGGGGTAATAATATTTGTTCATAAGCTCAACCTTTAGCGCCAGCTGGCTAGTTTAGCTAGCTTGGCTATCTCGAGCTAGTTAGCAATGTTGACCACAATACTAGCTAGACAAGTATACATAAAGGTTTTCAAACAGCAATAGTTGATGACTGATGTACAACTCCTAATTAAATGACTGGCTAGCTTAGCTAAATAGTTGTCTAGAGACGGGAGTGGCTGATTTCGAAATGGTTGTTATTCCTAGGCTCTGTTGATGGTCAAGAAGCTGGTTAGTTAGCCATTAGGTAGTTACGTTAGTTGCAAAACAAATGGCAATCACTGACAAACGGCCTGCTCCTCCATAGTTGTCCAGCTATCTAGCTAACGTTGCATGGGGTGTGTGCTAGCCATATTCAAAACTGACATTCTGGTAGCCAGTTAACTAAGTTAGCTAGCTACTGTAGTATTTTAGGTAACCAACGCTACTGTAGTGTATTTAGCCAGCCATGTGTTCAGCTAGCTATCATAATTTTTCCCCCTTTGCTTTCGTTAAATCAACAACGTCGTCATTTTGTAATGTATGGTATAATCAATCTTACAACTAATCACACCAAACTGTTGCCTGAAGAAGGTACAGTGTTGAATTTAGTTGTGGGTCTTAATCCCTGACTCGTTTTCTCTGTCCCTGTCTTGTCAGCATGGCCTGCAAGAACCTGGTCTCCACCAACATGGGGGTGAGGTTCAGGATGCCCTTGCAGAAGCTGCACCCGCTGTCCCGTGCCATCCACCACCGGTACAACACCAGTGCCAACCCCCAGCGGCCCCCGCACTGTTCGGCAGCCCGCCACTTCACCTCCATGTCCCGGCTGCCCATGCGGCCTCCCAAGCCTCCCCCGGGCGGCCATGGCGGCTGGCGCTACCAGCAGCACCGCAACTTCTGGATGCTGCGCCTGGCCTCAAGGCTGCTCAAGCTCCGGTACATCGTGCTGGGCTCGGCAGTGGGAGGCGGGTACACCGCTAAAAAGGTACCGCACATTTGAGTTGGAGGAGGGAGAGTTGAACGTTAAAGGCCAGTTTCCCAGACACAGATTTTCCATTGAAAGTGCTTTGTAGTCCAGGACTAGGGTTTAATCTGTGGCTGGGTTACTGCCCCATCATTTTGTTAGAGGGAAGCTGTTTCAAATCTAGATACTGGTTGGCACTCTGTCACTCTAATTGGGTTGACCTGCTTGGTGAGAGCATCAAGAATAACAAACACACAGATAAAGTGCTGCTTTTGTAATCCTAATGTATGAGTCCGCCGGCTTTTCTCCACGTCCAGTGAAACCAAGGTTAATTGTTCTACACTTGACTGCTGCTCTGCTAGGGTGTATGTTTATTCAGGTCACGTGACGTGCCAGGCTGCCAGCACAATGAGATTCCCTTATGAGCTTGTTATTGCAAAACCCTTTCACTATATGCACCAGGTTAACATATGATTCTGTTGAAGTTTTGCTCGTATAGGCTAGATGTCCAGACTCCCGTCACCCAGACCCTTTCAAGATAGACGGAAACATAAGGGTCCTTTTAAAGACTTAACCCTTTCATGTCACTTAGAACGGTTATATACCATGGCATTGTTGAATACTGATTGGCTTTAAGGGCATTCTAGAGCGTGTATTATTTAAGGGATAATCTACGAATGCATAGAGCTCAGATTTAATTATTAATTCTATACCATGGTTATAATTTAATAACCCTTAAGTGCACTTTAAATGCCGGTAAAGTATAGACTGGACAAAAAGTATGCATTACTGCGCCATCACTCAGAGCGCATCCTTATGTTCCTTCACTCATTTACGCACATTGTTCAAAGGTAAACGACCCCGACAAATGAAAATGCACACGATTAACTTACTTGGTCCTATTAAATTATCAACGAAATAGGCTAATCGCCTAATGCGTGGCTGGCTACTACTGCCTGCATTTTATTCCAGACACAGATTTAGATGAAGGAAGGCTAATTCGCTTTGCCCCATATATTGTTTCACTTTCGAGAGGAGCAACACTTCTCTCCCAACACTTATGCCACCACATTTGTACAATCAAAATAAACTAGCTACTTTTGTAATTGTATTTTCTAATGATCTTTCGCTCTGTAAATATGTTCGGGCGAGAAGATGTAATAATTGCAAGAAAGCGTGTGCTTGGTTCATGTCGTCAGCAATGGAATGAAGTCGACAGAAAATAACTAGATTGAACAACAATGACTAACTACAGATTCTGATTCGTACATGAAGGGGTGCCCTGAGGAGGAGGAGGAGGAGGAGGAGGGGCGGAGCTTCCTACCTGCCTACCTACCTGGAGGAAATAAGAGCAGCTTGTTCTAATCCAATCGTTGCAGCAGGCTCAACCGATACCCCACCCATTTCTTTATAGAAAGAACTAGCCGGTAGAACTTCATACTGTTTCAGTATAGGCGAGATGGGTGCTGGCACCCATTCAACACGAATATTTTTCCGATCACGGATAATTACAAAAAATATTTGCGTCATAATAATTTTCAGAAAATTATCCATATCCGTTACGATACTTGTTTTGTCCGAGTACTCTGCACACGCCTATTATCTAGTAAACTTGCTGGCTACACATTTCTAGTGGGAAATGTGTTGAATTTAGGGCTGGCACAATTTCTCTATAACCAATGGTTATGAATGAAGACTAAAATTACCGTTAAGATTTTTAAAAAATTTTTTAGTGGAACGAATAGATGCTTGAAGATTAGACGGCCGGGCATTCGTGCAGTTGAGTCTGATTCTGCCGTAACATGGACTCTTAACATCGTGATGAAACTTCCTGCTTTGCTCCTATGCGTAAATTCGCAATGGCCGCCAGTCCACCCATTATACCATCATTAGGCTTGAATGCGGGATGCACATTCTGTTCATTCTATTTCTATGGCAGCACTTGTATTTTTTCCCCCTGCCATTCTTACAGTTATTACGGTGACCGTGGTCATTTGGTTGGCCAATTACCGTCATCCACAATTCCATGACCGTCACAGCCGTAGTTAAATTATAGTTGTGATATAAGAGGGAAAATCAACACATTCTCTGGAAAATAATGCAACTCTGTAGAAGGCTGGTGCCATTCCGCTAGAACACATAGCCCCTCGTTGATTAGCCCTTAATTATTGTCTCATATCCCTAACCCATCCCTTGAAATATTGTTGTTGTTAGTATTTTAACTGAGGTATTTCTTTTTTGTCCCATTATCGATGTCTAGAATTGTAAATTGACCATATGATTGAAATGCCACTTATGTTCTGTCCTTCCAGACCTATGAGGAGTGGAAGGATATGCTGCCTGATATGAGTGCATACAATTGGGTAATACCTGATTTTGTCTGGGAGCTGAGTGATCAAATCGACTTAGGTAGGTGTGTCCGCCTGTATGCCATGAAATGCCTCCTTAGAAGTCTGTGAACTTGTAACTCTAAAGATTTACCACTGTAAAATACCTTGTCATGTTGGTTTATTCCATGTCAATCAGTGCAGTGTGTGGTTGATCAGATGTGAATTGTAAAAAAAAATGACTGAGCCATTGCTGGAATCCTTAATGGTGAAACTGCCACGTCTGTTTTGCGATATTCCAACAACAAAGTGGCTGCAAACAACGAACATTGTCTTCAATCTTTAAGGCCGTTTGGTTCATTTGAGTCTCGTGAAAGGAGCACAACATTTGTTCCACTAACCATATCTCACTTTCCTACACACAGATAAACTAACCAAAATTCTGCCCGAGTTAGAGGAGATTGCCAAGCTGCTACCCGAATTACCTGACTTTGATAAAATAGGAGAGAACTTCACCTTCCTCAAGAGCATCCTCTCCACCGGTGAGTACACAGTCTTGTTAGATAAAATAATATGAGAATACTGAACCATAAAATGGCACTGTCGGACAAAGCAGTTAATCAACTCTTTTTGGGCCAGGATTAGATGGAATTGCAAAAGTGCTAAACGTCTTGAGCTTTATCAATCCAGAATAGTTATAGCACCTGCTCAAAGTGGTAGAAAATCAATAGTTCATGTCACTGGTAATCTTCAACTTGAAGTGGGCTTCTTTTGTCAATCCTTAACTAATCACACCTGCATTACCTACTGTAGCAATCTACTTTCTAGCCAAAATGCAAGAAGGGTTAAATGTTTTATTTTCGCTAACCTATGGCGCCAGTTCCAACCACTTCATTTTCCCGCCTCCTACATGGGCTTTTCCGTAATTTACGTTCTTGTAAAGTATATCTAACAACACACTTGGGCTGCCTTTTGTTGAAATGGTGCAGCTTCCAATGTTTTGGCTGAGTTGTGTGAGCTAGAGTTCCATTGGCGTTAGTGTCCTAAATATGTCCAGAGGAAGTGAGGAGAGAGGTGACCTAGGGTGTATTCACTAGGAAGCAAATAGGCTTAAATAGGGAGGGACCTACCTGAATTTGTCCAATAAGAAACTATTGTTTTCATTGCTAAATGTTTTCCCTTGCAAAACATTTTTGCTACGGTGGGCACTAATGAATACTCCTCGATCTATGGAGCAATTTCCACTTACCTTTTTATGATTGACATTTTTCAAAGCATACTATAATTATGTACTGACAGTGGATGTTTTATAGGCTATGTCACAGAATTAGGAATTTGAGTACTAGAATGGACATGAACCTTCTTATGATGGGATAAAGCTCAGCCATTTTGGTCAGGGAGTTGGTCATCCATGGTTTACCAGTGCTGCATTTTTGTATTTATCTACACTGTATGTTTGTTAGCTAGCTAGCCAGACAGTTTTAAAGGAATGATTCCATAAATGTTTCAAGTGAACTGCCAATATGTCAACATTCCATTCAAACAATCCAGTCAGTCCACAGCCATACACCAGCTGAAATCAGATGACGATAGCACTTAGACAAGTTGTAAATGCAACGAATACTGATATTGTATCATATGTTAGCACTCACAGCTTTCCAAGAAAACAAAAATGATGGTGTTTATGGTCTGTTTACATACATTTTAGAGGCTATTTATACAACAAATTTGTATAATACCCATATATATTGAATTTATAAATTCAATATATAATTGTATTACACAACTTTTGATATCACATTCCTTTTATTGTTGGACTCTACTGCCATTCATTCCAATTAATAGACTAGTTTGGATTTCTCCCTGACCAATATGGCTGCCATTTTCATCCCATTCTGGAACTTTGAGGGTTTATGACGTTGCCCCTCTAGTCATTTAATAGGATCTCTATGGGCTAAGTATAATTTCCAAATGAACTGGGTCTAATTTGGGTCAATATTAGTGATTTGACAATGTTACTATTGTATGCATGTGATGAGCATAAGTGAACGGTACCAATCCATTGGTTTCACACAATCAAATTAGGCCAATCGATTAGTTATCCTGCATTATGAGTAGTATCACAATTTACGTGCCCCGATTGCACAAATAGTCAATGGTATCCCCTCTGGACTTGCAGGATTCAGCCACAACAACAAGCTCACAGTATGTCAGCAGGGCCTTGACACATGTCCAACAGTGAATCCTGCTCTGACCCCTTTTTGCTTCAGTCTTTTGATTTGTTTTGTGTTTTTCCTCCCTCCCCCTCCGCATTCTTCACAGGTGTGAGTGTGGGTAGTGAACGAGCTTCTGGTCTGCGTCTGTTGTTAGGTGTGTACACCCCCCCCCCCCCCACTCTCCGCCCTGGCGCTGTTTGAATACCTAACATTGGTGTGTGTACTGCAGCACTCTTGCAGACGTGGTTAACAGTAGTTTGGAGCCAAAGACGATGTCAAGTGTTTCTGGATTGGTACCTCCTAACTCAACACGATTGGCTTCCAGACTACCAACTGATTTGTCTTTTGTCCAATAGAGCCCCACAGTGGAGGTGTCATAATACCCGTAAGACCTAGCGGTCAAACAGGGAAATGGTTCCAATCGTTTTTTACACCATTTTTACCATAGGGGATAAGGGCTGTGTTTCGTGTAGGCTTAACCGGGCATGATGTTTTGATAATTATGTAAATCTCTTTCGGACAAGGTGACATTAGAAGCTAATAAGCGTTTCATTTTTTGCTGGTAAACACAAGCAAATCGATTGATAAGTCACCTTGTCCTCGAGAGGTTTACACGGTTGTCAAAACGTCACGCCAGGGTAAGCCTACACGAAACACAGCCCTTATTTGAAGTGTTTCTCAAATCCCCAATGGGAAAAATGTACGATTGGAACCATTTCCCTGTTTGACTGCTAGGTTTTATGGGTATTATGACTCATACTGGGGTACTCTATGCTGCTGTTTGAGACACCAGTGACAAATGATTAATGGAAGGATTTGTCTTTTGGGCTGCAATAGTACCAAAGTGTGCTTTGATTGACACAAATGCTTTAATTGATGCAGAGGATTTATCCTTACGTCATACTGATATCAAAAGGGTGCATAGATGGACATTTTGTTTACGGTTTCATTATGTAATTGAATTCCCCCCCCAAAAAAATCACCTGGGAAAAAAAAAAAAAATGGATTACTGAATTTTACATTATTCGATTGGATTTAATTGGATGTGATAATGACTCTTTTTCCTTCTGGTCTACAGTGCTCTTAACAACAGATCTCCTCTTCTCTCGTGTCGTGTAGTTTAATCTGACGTGCTTGTGTGTTTCTGTATTCTTTTTGACTTTCAAGTTCCTCCTCTCTCCCTGGCTTCCCTGTACTTACATAATGGGATCCCTAATCCTTTGTTAGAGGGCTCGCCTTGTCTGCTCATATCTTATGCTTCTCAAATGTTTGGAAAGAACATATTGTCTTTAATGGTTGGAAACCCCTCGAACCCCATCCATCCATCCCTCTCCTTTGACTTGCTAAAATAATAGGTGTATTCCTAGGCATGTCCCAAGTGGTACCCGTTTCCCTATGTATAGGGCGGCAGGTAGCCTAGCGGTTAGAGCGTTGGACCAGTA
Source organism: Thymallus thymallus (assembly GCA_023634145.1). Lineage (NCBI taxonomy): Eukaryota > Metazoa > Chordata > Actinopteri > Salmoniformes > Salmonidae > Thymallus > Thymallus thymallus. The sequence goes on along the minus strand of CM042393.1, from coordinate 34,587,580 downwards.
AGCACTTAACCCTAATTTGTTCCAGGGGCTGACCCTGTAGGTAGGCCGTCATTGTAAAAAATTATTAGTTCTTAACTGACTTGCCTAGTTAAATAAAACAAATAATTTAGTGAACTACTTTTGACAAGGGTCCATAGAGCTCTGGTCAAAAGTAGGGCACTATACAGGTAATAGGGTTCCGTTTGGGACGCAATCCTGTACAGTATGTGCAAGGCTTGTTATTGACAGGTATTTCATTGTCTGGATGAGAGATTGTTGTTCCATGACACTCAAGGGCAGTATTTAAGCAATACGATCTGAGTAGGTGTGGTAAATGGCCAATACACCACAGCTAAGGGCTGTTCTTATGCACGTCGCAACACGGAGTGCCTGGATACAGCCCTTAGCCGTGGTATGTTGGCAATATACCACAAACACCCGAGGTGCCTTATTGATATTATAAGCTGGTTACCAAAGTAATTAGAGCAGTACAAATACATGTTTTGTCATACCTGTGGTATACGGTCTGATATACCACGGCTTTTAGCCAATCAGCATTCAGGGCTCGAACCACCCAGTTTATAAATGAATATTTACACTGTACATGTTTTGCTACGGCACATACCACACTGGTCTATAATCCTGCTACCGTACATAGGCCAATGAAGGACAGTGTTGTAGAGCGTCTTTCATGACCGTACTGTATAAGCTTTGCCAATTTGACTGATATTAATTCATAAATTCATTACGTCATTATTTCATCGTACCATCTCAGATAAAACTGACCGCCGATCCACTGAGAAGCGCAAATTCTGTTGCGAGCGATATTTTCCAAACATTTGAGATTCTATGCTGCTTCTGATCTGGGGCGTAGATGTATAAAGGCCTCTCTAATGTTGGGCATGCCAATCCTTTTGACTCATTATTACTTATTGCTAATAAACTATTAATTATAATGTATTATCATGTGTGGGTGACCTTAGCTTTGTCAAGTGTTATAATTGACTGTTTTTGTTTTTGTATCCTAGCAGAAGCCCCTGGAGACACTCCGGTGAAAGCAGCCACAGAGGCCCCAGTCACCGCCACACCAGAGGCCAGCGAAAAACAGTTCAAGAAGGCAAGTCTGCTCTGCACCGCCTTACTAGCTTACCTTCGCTCAGCCTCGCTCCCTGTGACCATATAGGAGGGTCTCATTGTTGAAAGAAACTGCTGCTTGTTGGAGTTCACTGTTTGGGGTCAATTCCATTTTGGCTCCAGGCAATTTGGGAGATGAAGTGAGATTCAGTTCTTGAGTTGAAAAGTTAAAGGGCAGTATTCAGGTTATTAACTGAATTTCAGTTTATTTTTGCTGGGCTGAGTGTGGAAGTAACCCCCATTCTGGCTGCATGTTTATGGATAAGTGGTTTTTCATATATTGTATGTTGTTGACAATGAAAATAGCTGAAATTTGGTCTCTGTACTACTGAGGTTCGTATACAAGCTATTATTTTGTCTCATATATTTTTCTTGCTAGGGAATGTTTTTTTGTTACCATTTGTGACATGTAGGCGATCATTCAGTCCTCAATCTTCCTGCGTAATTACCTCAGCATGGTTAGAGAATAATATAGGCTATGCGTACATATGTGTATATTTGCCCTTGGGTTTTCCCCTCTCAGAAGTCTCATGCTGCGTTCGGGAGACAATACTATTTTGTGTCCCACCTCTGTTCCATTCCCATTGTCTTCTCATACTGTCCATTTTTATGATTTTACCTCTGCTCTCATTGTCTCTTCCTGCTTTTAATGTTGTTCTACACCGTTCAACCCAAGTGACTTTCATATGTTAAAAATAGGGTATTATTGAAGAACTATAAGCTGAATGTTAGACAATCTATGGCATCCATATCCTCCTCCCCGCTTTTAGTCTACAGCAGTGGTCCCCAATGTGATTAAAAAAAATATATATATATATATATAAACATTATTATAGACCAACTTGGGGACCGTTGGGCTGAGGCTTAGCTCGGCTCCCACTGACCCGCAGCAAGCTTTCTGCTCCATCCCTGACAGATCACTCATTCCCAGCTAGGGTTGCAAAATTTCCCATGTTTTTCAGAAATCCTGGTTAGAGGATTCACAGATTTCTTGCTTATTACCTCCTGTTTACCAGCGATCTTCCAAATTGTATTTCTGGGAAACCTGAGAATTTTGCAACTCTAATCCCAGTGCAGCTTGCTTCGCTTATCATCTGGCTGATTTTAGCTGATAATATAATTGTATGATTCAGACCAAAATTCCCAATACATTTTTTTCAGTATTACATATAAATAGTTTATCCACAATCAATAATGCATCCAGTACATCTACACATTGGCGTTTTTTCTTCTTCAAGACCTCAATCCATAATATTCTTGAGTGTTCATGTGTCATATTTATATTTCCTCGTAGAGCATGATCATTCTTTAAGTTGCAGGGTATCAGCTGTAGTGATGGAAGACTGCTAAGAAACCATTACCGTACAGAATCCTTCCCTGTGTGCCACTGGCTGAGAGACACTGGTTGTGGTATCAGTTGCCTCGTCCGCTTTCAGATCTCCGGACTGGCAAAGTCTGTTCTGGAGTCTCTTTGTGACAGCGAAAGACTGACTTTGTTGCGTACCAATGATGGTGGTAAGATCTAGGAGCTAGACGCTGATTCAGTTTACCTCCAAGCTTTGACAGAAGGGTGACCAATAGGCTGGGCATAGATCGGCATGGGGTTGTCTATCTATAGGTCTGCCCTGGCCCCAGCTCCAGCCTGGTTGGTTGGTCAGTGGGTTGCTGGACTGCCGGGTACAGTAGGTTGTGTTGACGGCTCTCTCTCACTGTGACGTCCCTCAGGGTCTGCTCGGCGAGCTCATTCTCATTCAGCAGCAGATCCAGCAGGCAGAGGAGGAGGTCCGGCGGGCCGCTGCAGCCAAAAACGCGCGGCCAAGCCCAGAGCCCGCCCCCAGACCACCCCCACGCCCGCCTCCACCACCGTCGCCTCCGAGCTCGCCCCCGCACCAGATACCCGAGCCAATGCCAACCACCGCCCCGAACCCCAGCCCCAGCCCCCCTCAGCAGAAACGCAAGGTGAAGGTCCTACCCCACAGCCTCCCGGAACCACCCAGACCTCATCTGTAGAAGCCCCCTTCAGAACGTAAACAGTAGAACTGCCCCCAAACCCCCCCCACCCTCCTCAGGAAGGACAAACCCCCCCCCTTCCCCCCCCACCCCTGCCATTTAAATTCACACTGAGATTTGCTGAGTAGTTTTATAAGGAATGCTTCTTATGAGATTGGTGGATGAAATTCCTATGGTCCTATGCCGTTTGGATTTGTCTCATTGAGCTAGCCTAGCGCTCCTTCCTAGCTCACTATCCTATGTAAAGTGGACAAGAAGGCACTGTAGTGTACTTTATTGAACCCCTAGTCATTGTTGATTTATACCGCAGTCGTTTTATAGCCAAGGCTGTGTGCTACTAGCAACAAATTGGATTGTGCAGTGTTACTTTCCGATCACTGAATACAATTCAATGATCATTTGTAAATATTTACTTTTGTATCACTTTGCACATTTCTGGTCAGTTTAATTCATTCTGGTCTAGCTGCTTTTGCCTTACTAAGTAGGTTTGCATATGCTAGTTAGCCTACATTGCCATCTCGCTTTATTCAACCCGCCCATACATACTATCCTGTCACCCCCCCTCAAACTTCCCGTTAGTGTGAACGAGACATTGGAAAACCTCATCCATCCACATGTTGTCCCTCAGGGCAGTGTGCTGTGACCGCGATGTTGTGCCACTGGTGGAATGGCATGTTTGATGCCTGGAAGTCTCAGAATCACCTGACACCAGTTCAGTGCTGCAGTGACATAGCCTAGGGCTCCCTCTCTCATGCGAACCGCTGGACTACGGCCAACGCTCCTCCCGTAACACTCCACTAACGTACGGCCATCCTAAACTGCATGGAGTGGAGGGACACCAGGCTGCATGGTGTGCTGTGCACTTCTGGAATAAACGTTAAATGTCTATACAGTGAAATCTATCTAATTGGGTATAGGCCTATATCAGGATATAGGAATCAGTATTAGATCTTTATTTTCAGTCCACTAATCAGATGAACTGCTATAGGCTATTATCATGACATTGCAATTTGCACGTAGTTGGCACGATCACCTTTGCTACAGCCCCTTTCTCTCACCTATCTGTGTGTGTGCTGTACATGTTTATGTGTTTAATCTGTTGTCCCTCCTTGGTGTCCCTATCCATCCGCTCACTGGTGCTCTGTCTCCCACTCTCTCTGTGTTTTGTGATCTCCCCTTCTCAAAAATGCATTGGAGGTGTGCAACTGTGAACTGCTGAAATTAGGAATAATCTTGATAATGGTTTCTTGATTGATGATTGCTATAATTGACGTCTTTTCCGGGGGGCTGATTTGACGTGTGCCTGTGTATTTGCACTGTGATTTTCTGTGTTACGTTTTAAGACCAAACGAATGACTACAACCTGGAATGGAATCAGTTTTCACCCTCTTTCTTCTATTAACTTGACTTTCCTCCGCTGTGGTGCCCACTGGTCTGTGTAATGTAGCGTGCACGTTAGCTGTCTGTAATGATGCTAGTGGGCACAGTGGGTTTGGAGGGGCTCACAGAGGGTGATGGGCTAATAAATGTCCCAGACGTGTGAGAGAGAGAGGGTTAATAAACCTGCTCTGTGACTGTTTTCTGTCTCCAGTCTTCAGACAAGGAAAAGGTGGACCAGCTTCAAGAGGAACTGCTCCGAACTCAGGTAGAGCACAATATGGTCCATATCCTTCCTTGTTCAATAGACCCTAAGTTTTATACCACATAGTAAAAATCCCATTCACTGGTTGCAAAATAGCTGGGAAGATGTAACTATTCCATGGCACATTGTGTATGAAACAATATACAAAATTCAAAACTTTTTCAGTCTAAATTATTATACAAAATTCTTGCCACCAACAGAATGTTATATGCACTCCAGGGCTCTAAGCTGCCGCGTTGCTTGCTATACAAAGCAGGCATCGAGGCATTCAGTTACTGTTCGATTGAATGTTAAAATGGGCAAAACGAGTGACCTAAGCGACTATGAGCATGTTATGATCGTCGGTGCCAGGCGCGCCGGATCCAGTATCTCAGAAACCGCAGCCCGCCTGGGCTTTTCACGCACGACATTGTCTAGGGTTTCTCGAGAATGGTGCGACAGACAACCAGTCAGTGGCCGTCCTGTGAGCGAAAACAGCTCTTTGATGAGAGGTCGAAGGAGAATGGCAAGCTAACAGGCGGGACACAAACGGCGCAGTACAACAGCGGTTTGCAACACGGCATCTCGGAACGCACAACTTCTTCCGTGTCACGGATGGACTATTGCAACAGACGACGGGTTCCACTTCTATCAGCTAAAAACAAGAAGCGGCTACAGTGGGCACGCCATCACCAACACTAGACAATTGAGGAGTGGAAAAGCATTGCCTGGAACATGACAGTGAATTCAGTTTACTTGAGTGGACTGCACAGTCCCCAGACCTCAACCCAATAGAGCATCTTTGGGATGAGATGGAACAGACTTTTCGCCGCATGAATGTACCAATGTCCAATCTGCAGCAACTGTGTGATGCCATCACATCAGCATGGACCAACATTCCTGTGAAACGTTTCCGACACCTTGTAGAAGTCCCTGAAGAAATTAAGGCTGTTCTGGAGACAAAGGCGGGTCTGACCCTATTGCCTAATTGTCAGGTGAGTGTATATGGGGCATACAGAATCTCAGCTCAGCATATTTTGCTCCGAAGAGACAATCATTAGATCATTTATTCTTGTATTTCCCCCATGTAGCTTGTTTCTGGTCACAGGTTCAAGAAGAAAAAAAATAAAAAATAATAACATTGATTTAATGATCCCTACAAATAGCAGTGTTAGGAGATTTGGAAATCCATAGTAAAACAAAGATGTCCTCCGAAGAGGGGCGTGAATGGACAAATCCAGTTTACTTTGGTAAATGGACTGAATGGTCAGTATCTTTCCTTAAATGGACTCCACATGTAAGGTACCACGTTGACGTTGTAAAGTCAGATAAAAACAAAAAAAACATCTTTACTTTGATTAATGGACCTGAGTGATTTGTTGCTAAAGCTAGAATTTCTTTCTCTCTTGTCCGCAGATGAAGTACCAGCGGATGCTGGAGAGACTGGAGAAGGAGAACAAGGATCTGAGGAAAGTGGTGTTGCAGAAAGATGAGAAGGGAATCCACCAGAGGAAGGTCAAGGTGTGTGTGAGTCACGCACACCACTCACACAGACACACCACACCACACACACACACACACACACACACACACACACACACACACACACACACACACACACACACACCACACACCCACATACACACACACACACCACACACACACACCACCTCTTAAGTATATATATATTAATTAATAAATGTTTTCCCCCATCTGTATTCATTCTACAGAAGTCTCTGATTGACATGTACTCTGAGGTCCTGGACATCCTCTCAGACTTTGACTCCAACTACAACACCCAGGACCACCTACCCAGGGTAAGGGAAAAACCCAAGGGTCATGGCTGTCTGGAAATGAAATCAAATTTTTTATGTACATGTAAACCTTTTATTTAGTAGATATCAGAAATATTGGGATCATACTTGCCAAAAGAAGTAACCATTTTAAATTGGAACAGTTTCCTTCGGCTCAAAATGTGTATCAGCCAATTAAAATGGATGATTTATGACAGAAAACTAAATTGGAGCTGGTCCCATTAGATAAGATGGCACACGTTAGCCCTATGCTAACCTCACCCGGTGGCAGTGATTATATCCTCAAACAATTTTTTTATCAGCCTATCAAATATCGTAGACTTGATATCCACCAACCAATGGCATTTCTTAAAATAGTTCAACCCTGACCACTAGAAGGACATTTTAAAACTACAAAGTCACTTTTGTTCTTTTGGTCTGTAACAAAATGTTGTCAATATTGCATTTGAATTTTATTAGGATTCCCATTAGCTGACGACATAACGTCAGCTTATCTTCCTGGGGTCCAACACAGAACTAAAAAGACATCGCAAACAATTACAATTTACATTAAGACATTACAAACATTTAAAGGAAAATTCCACCCAAAAACTATCTTTTGTTTTTTCTTTCATTAGTCCATTCTTGACATAGTCCCAAAATGTTTTGCTGTCAGCAATCAAGTTTTCAAGATATGCAACTTTCAAAATACAGAAATCATCATATGATGCAAAATGCGTCATACGGAGATGATTTCTGTATTTTCAAAGTATTTGATGCCCTGAATTTGCCTGTCTGGTTTGCTGGTTATGTTTGTTGCTAGTATACACTAATTGGTCTGAGAAATATTCTGTTTTCTTGAAAAAAAAAAATCCTCAATAAAATCTAAAGACTGAATAGTAATTTGATGAATCCTTGACTAGGCTACTAGCTACTACTAACACAGCTTTCGCATATATGACAAAATCCCAAGTTGTTGTCTATCTGTTTCTCACACATCCATGTGAATTTTTTGCAAAACAGATAAATTAGGTCCTTACAACATAGAAGTATCCTAAAAATAAAAACCGAAGAGCCTTATGGATTTGTCAAATAGCGGTCATGTAGGCTACCGTTATCACCGTCGCTTCTAGATGGCACACTGCTGAACGGTGAATGATTATCGCTATGTACACTTTGTATAGCTACTGTGTAACGCTCATCCTCCTCATGTCAAATAACTCATATGTGACCAAGTAGATGATTTATAAAACGTTGTAGGCCTACATTTAGGTGTACATGTCCATGTTATATAGAATATGCAATATGATCATTAGGCAATAACAGTGTGTTTGTGTGCAAGACTGAGCGAGGTTGCTCTTTACTAAGTGAATTCTCAATCTTCATTTTCAAGCTGTTGACTGTAGGCTACATCCCTTTTCAACACAATACATGTACATCTTTATTTCAAAGGGAGGCATGAACAAGTGTTGGAACAGCTCCTGATGCAGAACTTGTACCAGAATATTATCACTGCCACTTGGTTAGCATAGGGCTAACGTGTGCCATTTGAGCTGATGGGACCGGCTACAATTTAGCGTTCTGTCACGCGCAAGTAAATCAACGATTTGAATTGTCTGATACGCATTTTGAGAAACTGTTTTAAATGTAAATGGTTGCTTATGTTCGCAAGTATGGCCCCATTATTTATTATTTATTATTTCCTCTTGTAAAGGCGAAGGCATTGTTACGAAATGTTAGGTCTACTATCTATCACACCCATTTCATCTACCCCTCCTTCATCCCCCTCCTTCATCTTCCTCCCTCCACTATGCTATTCTATAGGTGGTGGTGGTGGGAGACCAGAGTGCCGGGAAGACCAGTGTGTTGGAGATGATCGCCCAGGCTAGGATCTTCCCCCGGGGCTCTGGAGAAATGATGACCCGCTCTCCTGTCAAGGTAGAAGAACTCATTTACCAGACTACCTTAACCCCCTCAAGACCCCCTACCTTAAAAATATCAAAGATGTATAAGAGCCAACGCTTACTTGACGCAGTAGTGTTGATTTTATGTTCTTATTTTAAAGGGGCAATCTGGGATTTGGTATGTCCATTTTGGACTTGATGTATAGCCATTGATTATTGAAGAATATAACTTTTTAAGTGGCGGGGGTGTCTGCTTTGTTGTTTGAATCCTAGATTGCCCCTTTTTTAAGGCAGCCTGTACAAACCTTTCCTACTGCTGTGGCTATGCCTTAATGGATTTCTTCTTAGGTTCTGTAGGTCTACACGGTTCCATATGGGACGTTCTAGTCCCCAGTTTGAGCGGTTGAATGAGGCCTGTGTGGTCTGGATGGATGGGCTGCATTACCAGACTAGTGTTGTGGTTTTGGCCTGGGGACTTTGAAAGTGGTCAATGACATTTCGCAGTTGTAAATGAGAACTTGTTCTCAACTGGCCTACCTGGTTAAATAAGAAAGTATTGTTTTAGCCGCCTGCTGTTCTCTCTCCCTCCACTAGGTGACGCTAAGCGAGGGTCCACACCACGTAGCCATGTTCAAGGACAGCAGCCGAGAGTTCGACCTGGGCAAAGAGGGGGATGTAAGTTTCATACAGCGTCGATGTGTGCGGGAGGGATGACTGCATTGTAAACCCATGGGAAATCTGCCCCTCTTCAATTTGAATTAATTCACTTGTTTATTCATTCATTCATTTAATCCTTTCCTTCTTTCGTCCCTGAAGCTGGCTGCCCTGAGACATGAGATCGAGCTGAGGATGAGGAAGAGTGTCAAGGAGGGACAGACAGTCAGCCCTGAGGTGAGGACAGAACCCCAGTAGCTAAAATTGTACTTCAGTATGTGCCTGGTGTCCGACTAAATGTCTCCAACTAAATCCCTGTTTGTTTCCATACGGTAGACGATCTCTCTGAGTGTCAAAGGACCAGGCATCCAGAGGATGGTTCTAGTGGACCTACCAGGAGTCATCAGTGTGAGTGTGTGTGTGTGTGTGTGTGTGTGTGTGTGTGTGTGTGTACGTACGAAAACCGTAACCATACAGGGGTAGGTGCAGTGATTCTAAGGTGACGTGATGCTGTGTGTTCCTCTCAGACCGTGACAGCGGGCATGGCAGCCGACACCAAGGAGACCATCTTCAGCATCAGTAAGAAGTACATGCAGAACCCCAACGCCATCATCCTCTGCATCCAGGGTGAGTCAACACTGGAGTCACCCTTTTTTTTTTCCATTATCAAATATGAATTAGATCATCCTTGAGTTTGCCTTCTTTCCTTCCTCACGTCCACTTTGCTCCTCTTCCGGTCTCATATCTCCGTTCTGCCGCCGCCCCCTCCTCTCCTCCTTTACCTCACCTGCTCTTCCTTGACCCTCCATCTCTCTTTTTATCGTCCTCAGATGGGTCAGTGGATGCAGAGCGCAGCATCGTCACCGACCTGGTCAGTCAGATGGACCCGCAGGGGAAGAGGACCATCTTTGTGCTGACCAAAGTAGACCTGGCAGAGAAGAACCTAGCCAGCCCTAACCGGGTGAGATTCGCACACACATCACGCGTTTTATTTAGAAATATTTGCAACGTGAAGCAGACGTGACGGTTGGAGGGTCAGTGAGCATGGACGAAATGCAGTTCAACTGGTCTGAAAACCATTATAATCCTCTATTGCCAAAAGGGGGCGCCCTTTCATTAGTTTTAAAAGCTGGATGGTACTCTCGAACAGTTTCTAGGTACAGACTGGATGAAATCCAACGACGATTGATTGCATTGGCCCTCTCATCGTGGATTTGTTTGTATTTCTCTCCCTACAGATTCAACAGATTGTTGAAGGCAAACTGTTCCCTATGAAGGCATTGGGCTACTTTGCCGTGGTGACGGGGAAAGGTAAGATGCATTACAATTAGGGTTGCCAAATTCCAGGAACATGCCACCAGGATTTCAGGGAATTTTGCGGACGGTACCGGAATTTGGCAGCCCTCATTAGAATAATATACAGTAGTTGTATCTGTCCTGAGTTAGTCAGGTCTTTAATCACTGACGTGAATCTGTTCTCCCCTCTTCTCTAGGCAGTGCCGGTGAAAGCATTGACTCCATCAAAGACTACGAAGAGGACTTCTTCCAGAACTCTAGACTTCTTAGGTGGGTGTCCAGACTCCCTATCATTGCACATTCAGTTTAGAAAATGAATTGCCAGTAAATTCATTAATTTGGGAGAATGGCCATGGTTTTCAATAAGATCATTTTTTAAATCCAGATGAAATGTAACACGTTATCCTAACCTGTGTCCCTCTCTCCTTCATAGAGATGGCATGCTGAAAGCCCACCAGGTGACCACTAAGAACCTCAGTCTGGCTGTGTCCGACTGCTTCTGGAAGATGGTCAGGGAGTCAGTGGAGCAGCAGGCCGACGCCTTCAAAGGTAACCACCCGGGTTAGGATCCCAAAATACACCTCTTTATGAGGCTGGGTCGCCAAAGGTTAAAATGGCCTTCCTTTCCTTCCTGATAGGCCATCTAGGCATCTACCTCCTAGCCTACATGTGTCACGCTCATTCCACGGAGGGCCGAATGTCTGCGTGTTTTCACTACTCCCTTGTCCTTGATAGATGAATTAAGGCCAGGCACCACATCCTTATAGGGTAATTTGTTCCCTTAATCATATCACAATCAACATTTACCAGTGAATATAATACTTGTTTTCTATTACAATTTTTCAGAAAATATTTTATTGACATATGCAAATGAGGCAACATCTCATTATGTATTTGCATATAGTGAAAATGCATTTTTCTGGACACTGGATGTTGTCAGCCTAAATATTTCAGTTTCATTTTGTTAAGACACTTCAGGACCGGACTTGTCCAGAGCAGATGGTGGATAAATATTTATTAATCGATCTGTAAAATGAAATGTTTATCTAGAATAAAACGTGATTAAACAGTTATGTTTGTTTAACATGATTTTCTGAATGACTACTTCCTCTCTGTACCCCACACATAATATTATCTGTCATGTCCCTAAGTTGACCAGTGAATTTCTAACTCCGATTCAACCACAAAGACCAAGGAGTTTTTCCCAATGCCTCGCAAATAAGGGCACCTATTGGTAGATGGGTGAAAAAATAAAACATTTAATACCCCTTTGAGCATGATGAAGTTATTAATTACACTTTGGATGGTGTATTAATACACCCAGTCACTGCTAAAATTCACTTTATGTCCTGAATACAAAGTGTTATGTTTGGGGCAAACACATCACTGAGTACCACTCTCCATATTTTCAAACATGGTGGTGGCTGCATCATGTTATGGGTATGCCTGTCATCGGCAAGGACTAGGACGTTTTTTAGGATAAAAATAAACGGAATAGAGCTAAGCACAGGCAAAAGAGGAAAACCTGTTTTCCAACAGACACTGGGAGACATTCACCTGTCAGAAGGACAATAACCTAAAACTCAAGGCCAAATATACACTGGAGTGGTCTTGAATGAGTGGCCTAGATACAATTTTGTCTTAAATTGGCTTATAAATATATGGGAAAATAGCTGTCTAGCAATGATCAACAACCAACTTGACAGTGCTTGAATTTTTTTTGTTAATGGCATAAATTATACAATCCAGGTGTGCAAAGCTCTTAATGACTTACCCAGAAAGACTAACAGCTGTAATCGCTGCCAAATGTGATTCTAACATGTATAGACTCAGGGGTGTGAATACTTATGTAAAGGACATATTTCTGTATTTCATTTTCTATACATTTGTAAAAATTTCTAAACATGTATATGAGTGAGAAAAAAATTATATTTAATTTGAATTCAGGCTGTAACGCAACACAATGTGAAATAAGTCAAGGGGTATGAATACTTTCTGAAGCCACTATTCAATAATTTTATCCAAACTGCTTGCGCCTCACCCATCTACTCATTGGCACTGTATGTACATTTTAAAGTGGTTAAAATGAAATAAAATGATGACGGTAGTATGATAAACAAAATAAAATATACATTTTAAAAATACTAATATTAATGGACCAAAAAAATCACAATTGATAGGTAGATGCAAAAATGTATTTGATTAGTTAGGAACTCTTCTCAACTAGTTGTGTAGGTCTTAATTAAAAATGTAAAAATTCCAGCAGACACTGCCCTCCATGGAATGAGTTTGACACTCCTGTCCTAGACTCTTACAGCCATGGGTGACCTCCCCCACCCACCTTTGTTAGCGAGCGATGCACACTTTTCCGCTCCCCCCTCCTGCTCTCGACCACCCTGCCACACTTCTCCCCTCGACCGGCACTGCTTCCCAGTCGCAATTATCCCAGACAGCCGGTGGTCCTCACTAACAGTAGCAGCAGGGACTAGATTTATTGCCCTGTGGCTGTGTTGTGGCTCTCCTTCCCATTGTGTGGCGTATTGATCTGCTGCACGTCAAAAAACATCCTCACAAGCCCAGTCTGGCGCCACTCTGGCCCAATAACCCACCCACTGGCAATTAGCGTCATCTTATTGTCTAGGAGAGGGGAGGGACAATCAGTAGTGTGTATGTCGGGGAGTGTGTGTCAGGGTTTCCGTCAGGAATAAATTTGAATTTACCGGACATTTGATCAATTTACCGGACATCCATATGCATTTAGATTAGAACGTATACTGAACAAAAATATAAACGCAACAATGTCCCATATTTCATGAGCTGAAATAAAAGATCCCAGAAATGTTCCGTACGCACAAAAAGTGTATTTCTCTAAAATGTTGTGCACAAATGTGCTCGCATTTCTCATTTGACAAGATAATCCATCCACCTGACAGGTGTGGCATATCAAGAAGCTGATTAAACCACAGTTTTGTCACACAACACAATGCCACAGATGTCTCAAGTTTTGAGGGAGCGTGCAATTGTCATGCTGACTGCAGGAATGTCCACCAGATCTGTTGCCAGAGAATTTAATGTTTTCTTCTCTACCATAAACCGAGTCCAATGTCGTTTTAGAGAATTTGGCAGTATGCTGAACCGTCCTTACAATTGCCGACCAAGTGTAACCACGCCAGCCCAGGACCTCCACGTCTGGCTTCTTCACCTGTGGGATTGTCAGAGGGTGCTGAGGCGTATTTTGTGGGGAAAAATAAATTCTGATTGGCTGGGCCTGGCTCCCCAGTGAGTGGGCCGGGCTCCACCCATGGCTGCGCCCTTGTCCAGTCATGTGAAATCCGTAGATTAGGGCCTAATTTATTTATTTCAATTGACTGACTTCTTTATGTGAACTGTAACTCAGTAAAATCTTTGAAATTGTTTCATGTTGCGTTTGATATATTTTTTCAGTATAAATACGGAGCACACAATACTTAATTTAGCCAACATAAATATTTAAAGAACTGGTTTAGATGAATAAATATTCCTACAATAATAATGATATGCAATGATAAAACAAATTATAATAAATTAAATTTCCAGAATTGCATCCTATCTGAATAGCACACAGTAGCCTGCATTTGGCCACGTTCTTCTACAATATTAAAACTTGTCCACACAGAGGACATTACCCTTGTAGGATTTTCACTGTAGGCATACTCTTTTTTTTCCCCCTCTAACTTTTGTTTTACTGCAATGAAAAACACGTCCATCTTCGCAATCAACAGTAACCTTGGTCAAACTTCTGGTTTTCTGTTTAATCTGATAATGAATTGCACCCACCTGGTGTCCCAGATCTAAATCAGTCCTTGATTAGAGGGGAGATGTATCCTCTGTCTTCTGTAGCTCAGTTGGTAGAGAATGGTGTTGCAACACCAGGATAGTGGATTCAATTCCCGGAACCACCCATACGTTAAACATTTATGCACATTTGACTGTAAGTCACTTTGGGTAAAAGCATTTGCTATATGCATGGTGTAGGGCTGCCCCATTTAGTCGACTTGTCGATTGTTTGGCCGATAGGCTGTTGGTAGACCAAGATTATACATTTTTTTGTCAAGCAGTGGCAAATATATTGTAAAAAATGATGGCACACGAGAAACCTGTCTGATTCACGCCTGTCTGAGTGGACTAATCCATTGTGGAGGCAGCGGGGATGGCACACCAGTAACACCAGTAGTACATTTACTCTTAATTACCGTAATTTCGAACCTACAATGTTTGTTTGGTTACGGAAATTTCTGTCAATTCATTCAATATATCATTATTATAGTCTTACCGTTGTCATTGTAGGATTGGACACGTTGCCTCCAGAGCGTACAACCTAGGCTGCACTTTTGAGAAAAAAGTTTTGGTTTATTTCATTCCATTTACGAGTTGGCAATTTATTAATTGTCTTTTGTTTGGAATGCTCCTGTCAATCTGGAGTAAGATTACGCACCTGATTACACATAGAAGTAGGCTTATGCTAAATGTAGGCCTATAAATGGGCCCATTTGGGGATCTGATAGTATTTCTGATTGTCTTAACTCACAATAACTCTGTAGCTTCTCAAAGTAATGTTTTCTTCACCTCAAACAGCAAGTAAACAACGTCTGTTTTTACATCCATTGAGAATGACAATAGTTATTCAACAGCCTATTCGAAAGATCTTTCCAGCTCTTTTCGATAACCACTCGGCATGAAAGGGGGAATAAAATCTATTGCTCTGATCCGGTGGAAACGTCATCAAGGCCTTCCTTATTACTTCTTATCTCTTGCGCAAATAACCTACAGCTGTGTTTGTCTGTCAGGAGCTCACTGGCTCAGGAAACTGAGGGCCAAGAATATTTCATACAATGTTGCAAGGCCTGAACAAGTTAATAGTTGATACAATGTTTCAAGTTCCTTGCAGACAGGCCTAGCATAGCCTATGATTTATAGGATATTTATTTTTATCAGGATATATTCTACCTGCAGGCTGCAAGGTTTTTATTTGTCGGCTTTATGTTGGCTATTTTTACATATTGACAATGGCATTAGAAGTTCCTTTTAGATATGTATCAATTTCATTTAGATATAATTTTTGATTAACCACATGACATTGATTTTGAGATATGAAGACTTTATTATAAATGAAACTGTTCCACAGTAAATGAAAATCATCAGTAGATGAATCATCAGTACGCAGATCAGTAGAAATGGCACCATAACTTGGTACTCTAAATGGAAAAGGTTGCCGACCGCTGGTGTAGCCTATTACTGGCAACTTCAGGAACATAACGGCAGAATCTGTGAAGGCCAGCATTAGCGGGAAGCGGGAGGAGGAGGGTCGGGAACAGGTTTTAAAATTTTGTTTAGGTTATTTTGATCTCTGACTCCCTCTTTTAGTAATTTGTGTCTTCATTTTTAATCGCAGTGCTTAAAGCATCAGAGAAGATCAGTAGCCTACACATTATTTATTTTATTTAAACATGGGGTGTGTCTATATATGGAAAAATATCAGTTTTAAAAATGTAAACCAATCGATTGGTCGAAAGAGCAGACAGCCCTAGCATGGTGTATATATTACTATGATTTGAATTAGCCTGTACTATGACAACTAACGATCTGTCCTCTCTCAGCGTCCCGCTTCAACCTGGAGACAGAGTGGAAGAACAACTACCCCCGTCTGAGAGAGCTGGACAGGGTAAGGACCATCGACATCCTTATACACTACCGGTTAAAAGTTTTAGAACACATTTCTTGTCATTTAGCAGACGCTTTTATACAGAGCGAGTTAGTTAGTGCATACATGTTCACACCTACTCATTCAAGGGTTTTTCTTTATTTTTACTATTGTCTACATTGTGGAATAATAGTGAAAACCTCAATACTATGAAATAACACATGGAATCATGTAGTAATAAAAAAAACATTAAAAAAATCAAAATATATTTTAGAACTTTGATTCTTCAAAGTAGCCACCCTTTGCCTTGATGACAGCTTTGCACACTCTTGGCATTCTCTCATCCAGCTTCATGTGGTAGTCACCTGGAATGCATTTCAATTAACAGGTGTGCCTTGTTAAAAGTTAATTTGTGGAATTTCTTTCCTTCTTAATGAGTTTGAGCAAATCAGTTGTGTTGTGACACGGTAGGGGTGGTATACAGAAGATAGCCCTATTTGGTAAAAGACCAAGTCCATATTATGGCAAGAACAGCTCAAATAAGCAAAGAGAAACAACATTCTATCATTACTTTAAGACATGAAGGTCAGTCAATCCGGAAAATGTCTTCAAGTGCAGTCGCAAAAACCATCAAGCGCTGAAACTGGCTCTCATTAGGATCGCCACAGGAAAGGAAGACCCAGAATTACCTCTGCTGCAGAGGATAATAAGTTCATTAGATTTACCAGCCTCCGATTGCAGCCCAAATAAATGCTTCACAGATTTCAAGTAACAGACCCATCTTAACATCAACAGAGGAGACTGCGTGAATCAGGCCTTCGTGGTCGAATTGCTGCAAAGAAACCACTACTAAAGGACACCAATAAGAAGAAGAGACTTGTTTGGGCCAAGAATCAGGAGCAATGGACATTAGACCGGTGGAAATTTGTCCTTTGGTCTTGAGTCCAAATTTGAGATATTTGGTTCCAACCTCAACCAAATTTAGATGGTTTGGGATGAGTTGGACCGCAGTGAAGGAAAAGAAACCAACAAGTGCTCAGCATATGTGGGAACTCCTTCAAGACTGATGGAAAAGCATTCCAGGTGAAGCTGGTTGAGAGAATGCCTAGAGTGTGCAAAACTGTCATCAAGGCAAAGGGTGGCTATTTGAAGAATCTTTGTTTTGTTCAAGATTCCGTATGTGTTATGTCATAGTTTTGATGTCTTCACGTTTATTCTACAATGTAAAAAATGGTGCAAATAAAGAAACCCTTGAATGAGTAATATTCCAAACTTTTGGCCACCAGTGTATATATACAGTATATCTTGTGCTCCATTATAATTCTATAGGCCTATATATTGTTTTATTTAATTGTAGTCAACTCTAGTCTATTTAGGACTGTCTGCTACTGTCCACAATAATGTCCTTCACCAGTCCAGTGTTCATGTCTGTCTATTGGGCCTTTTCTGACATTTTGATAGAATGGTCAACAGTGCCAGATTCCAACCGCTAATCATGAGTTTTCTGTTCATCTTATCCTCCAGAATGAACTCTTTGAAAAAGCCAAGAACGAAATCTTGGACGAAGTTATTAGCTTGAGTCAAGTGACACCGAAACACTGGTTAGTGTTTGCCCTCCATATTTCCATTGATGAACATGTTTCCCTTCAAATGATGGTTTATGTACATTATTAGTGACTATTATTTAGTTTTTTAAAAAGGATGTTATGAGTTTAACATGGCCAACATCAACTTAGTGTTCTATGCTTCATATTCAAAGGTCATTCAATTATTTCAGAAATTCCCCGGCCCTTAGTCGGCTTTGCTGTAGAAGCTCTGAACGGTGCAGGTGGCTAGCGTGTGTGCCTGTCTGTGTATATGTGTGTTGGTCTCAGCCAACCCCCCCCCCCCCCAGAGGTTAGCAGTAGGCTAAATGAGATGGATGTCCAGTGTTTGGTGAGAGGCTGAGAGCCCCTCCAAGCCCCATCTATAGCACTGGATCAATGGCCTGATGAATGGGCTACGGTGCGACTGGGGGTGGTGGGGGAGCCAAGATTGCCCTGTTAGCCAGCAACGCAATCGACGCATCTGAGAAGTGTGTTGTATTGATATGTGTGGAGCTGGGAGCAAAAACAAAGGGTGGATGAAATATGAGTGTGTTTTGTGATAAATGAGTCTTCACCAGCAGCCTAGGGGGATTGAGTAGGGGTTTGTCCCATTGTTGTACAGTGCTGGTCAGATAAAGAGCCTGGCTTTAGTTAACAAGCTGCTGGGCTTTCATGGGGATTTGTCTCAAGAGACACTCTGTTCCCTCTATAGTACCCTACTTTTAACCAAAAGTATTGCATTATATAAGGAATAGGGTGTCATTTTGGGATGCACCCACATAGTGTTGTCTCCAAAGTGGTGTCCAATGACAAAGCTTGTATTTTGCCCGTCTGCCCTTTGCCCCCTGCAGGGAGGCCATCTTACAGAAGAAGCTGTGGGAGCGTGTGTCCACACACGTCATTGAGAACATCTACTTGCCGGCAGCCCAGACCATGAACTCTGGCACCTTCAACACCACCGTGGACATCAAACTCAAACAGTGGACGGACAAGCAGCTGCCTCACAAAGCATTAGAGGTAGGGTTCCACTACTACTGCTCCCTCAGTCTCTTCATGGCTAACTGTGGAACTTCAACGCATTCAGAAAGTATTCAGACCCCTTCCCTTTTTCCACACTTTGTTACGTTACAGCCTTATTCTAAAATTGATTAAATAAATCCAAAAATCCTCATCCATCTACACACAATACGCCAGAGCAAATTTATAAAAAATAAACAGACCTTATTTACGTACGTATTCAGACCCTTTGCTATGACACTCAAAATTGAGCTCAGATGCATCCTGTTTCCATTGATCATCCTTGAAATGTTTCTACAACTTGATTGGAGTCCACCTGTGGTAAATTCAATTGATTGGACATGATTTGGAAAGGCACACCCCTGTCTATATAAGATCCCACAGTTGACAGTGGATGTCAGAGCAAAAACCAAGCCATGAGGTCGAAGGAATTGTCCATAGAGCGCCGAGACAGGATTGTGTCGAGACACAGATCTGGGGAAGGGTAGCAACGAACTTCTGCTGCATTGAAGGTCCCCAAGAACACAGTGGCCTCCATCATTCTTAAATGGAAGACGTTTAGAACCACCAAGACTCTTCCTTGAGCTGGCCACCCTGCCAAACTGAGCAATCTGAGGAGAAGGGCCTTTGTCAGGGAGGTGAACAAGAACCCGATGGTCACTTTGACAGAGATCCAGAGTTCCTCTGTGGAGATGGGAGAACCTTCCAGAAAGACAACCATCTCTGCAGGACTTCACCAATCAGGCTTTTATGGTAGAGTGGCCAGACGGAAGCTACTCCTCAGTAAAAGGCACATGGCAGCCCACCTGGAGTTTGCCAAAAGGCACCTAAAGACTCTCAGGTCATGAGAAACAAGATTATCTGTTCTGATGAAACCAAGATTGAACACTTTGGCCTGAATGCCAAGCGTCACGTCTGGAGGAAACCTGGCACCATCCCTACGTTGAAGCATGGTGGTGGCAGCATCATGCTGTGGGGATGTTTTTCAGCGGCAGGGACTGGGAGACTAGTCAGGATCGAGGGAAAGATGAACGGCTCAAAGTACAGAGAGATCCTTGATGAAAACCTGTTCCAGAGCGCTCAGGACCTCAGACTGGGGTGAAGGTTCACCTTCCAACAGGACGACCCTAAGCACACAACCAAGACAAATCAGGAGTGGCTTCAGGACAAGTCTCTGAGCCCGGACTTGTACCCGATCAAACATCTCAGGTCTGACCAGAAAATAGCTGTGCAGCGACACTCCCCATCCAACCTGACAGAGCTTGAGAGGATCTGAAGAGAAGAATGGGTGAAGCTCTCCAAATACAGGTGTGCCAAGCTTGTAGCGTCATACCCAAGAAGACTCGAGGCTGTAATCGCTGCCAAAGATTCTTCAACAAAGTACTGAGTAAAGGGTCTAAATACTTATGTAAATGTGATATTTCAGTTTGTACATTTTTTTATATACATTTGCTAAAATTTCTAAAAAACTTATTTTACTTTGTCATTTTGGGGTATTGTGTGTAGATTGATAAGAACATTTTCAGAATAAGACTGTAACATATCAAAATGTGGAAAAAGTTAAAGGGCCTGAATACTTTCCGAATGCAGGAAATGTTTGTGTCATGTCAGGACTTCGTCAGGACTCCGTTTTAATTATTTCAGATGACGGAAACAAACGTAGTATTTTTGGAGGTGAATGGCTTTACTGTGGTAGTCAATTAATAAAATGTTTGCTTTCACTATGTTGGTGTTTCCGAGGTGACTGTTCTGATTTGGTATGACAGTAATGGTATGCGGATGTTGTAGCATTGTCACTGTAGTCTGTAGCCGGCCATGGTTGCTGTGTTGATACAAGGCCCCATCCTCTCCTCTGTTCCCTTTCAGGTTGCCTGGGAGACGCTGCAGGAGGAGTTTGCCCGCTTTATGGCCGAGTATAAAGGCAAGGACCAGGACGACATCTTTGACAAGCTCAAGGAGGCGGTGAAGGACGAGAGCATCAAGAGGCACAAGTGGAACGAGAGGGCCATGGACAGCCTGGTACTTAAACATGGACACACACACACAGTAAAAAGACACTGACATTGCGATACTCTTTCTCGATATTCAACCACATATACAGCAGGCAACCATTGTTGGACATTCAGGTTTCCTGTCTCCCCTTGCCCTGTGCGTGATGTCGTTTCTCCCGTCTTGTGTGTGTTGTCAGAGGGTGATCCAGCACAATGCTCTGGAGGACCGCTCCATCACAGACAAGCCCCAGTGGGATGCAGCCATCCAGTTCATGGAGGAGACCCTGCAGGCGCGCCTCATAGACAGTACTTTACTCAACCACTTTAACTTACACATACTGTGTTGCTGATGTACGTCTGTCTCACTCTGTTAGGGCTGTCACGATACCTGTTGTGGGTGCTATATCTTGCAAATAAAAAAAAATGTGACGACATAATGCTCTTTGTTTCTAACATTAGAACTGTTTTCCTCAAGAAATGATATCTGCTTCGTTTTGTTTTCTTGCCACGATATTTCAGAGGATCGCGATACTGGTGTCGTGACAACCCTAATCTCTATACTACCTCTGTCACCACTCTCTCTCTCTCTCTTTCTCTCTCTGTCCCCCTTCTTTGCACCTGTCTATCCCTTTTACTATGATCTTACTACCTCTCTGTGTGTCTCCTAGCTGACTCTGTGATAAATGACATGGTGGGTCCTGACTGGAAGCAGCGCTGGATGAGTTGGAAGAACC
Organism: Thymallus thymallus; assembly: GCA_023634145.1. Taxonomy (NCBI): domain Eukaryota; kingdom Metazoa; phylum Chordata; class Actinopteri; order Salmoniformes; family Salmonidae; genus Thymallus; species Thymallus thymallus. Next base: position 34,566,181 of record CM042393.1, on the reverse strand, counting down.
GCTCGCCCGAGCAACACACCCGGAACGAAACCAAAAACGAGCTGGAGCGCCTGCTGAAGCTCCACGAGGACCACACGGCCTACCTGGCCAACGACGAGGTCACCACTGTTCGCAAGAACCTGGAGGGCCGAGGGGTGGAGGTGGACCCTGCCTTGGTGAGGGAGACCAACTCTGGTCACATTTTCTGGTCTTAGAAACACCAATGGAGTAACGCATGTAATAACTTTGCATAATATGTATGCATTTATTGAGGAACTGGGCAGGTGGAAGTATCTCGCCAGTAGGCGCCCACTATATTGTGTTTTTAGAGGAGATGAGTACTCAGACACAAGTATTTGATGCAGGCGCACAAAGAAGCACACACACACACACACACACACACACACACACACTACCCGACGTCCCCAGACACCATGAAGGAGAGCCTGCCCCTCTCTCATTCTGACCCTACTCTACTACTTCCTGTGTTCCAGATCAAGGACACGTGGCACCAGCTGTACAGACGTCACTTCCTGCAGAAGGCCCTGCAGCACTGTAACCTGTGTAGACGAGGCTTCTACTACTACCAGAGACACTTTGTCGACTCCGAGGTAAGTGACCTAGGCTCCGATGTAAGCTGCCAGATTTCTAACTAAGATTTCGGTGACCCAACAAGGCTTCCGTTTCGGCGAACATGTTACCATAGTAACAATTTCAGTTGAAGGATTTGAATGAACATTCCAAAATGTTATGATGAAGCCACAAATAGCAAATTTTTGTTAGGATTATACAGTATATTCTTACTAGATGTATTAGATAGCATAAATCGCCACATTATTATTTGTAGTGCCAGTTAATACCTACAATATACCTATATTATTATTTATTGGATCCCTTTTACCCCCAATGTTATCATATCCAATTGGTAGTTAGTCTTGTCCCATCGCTGCAACTCCCGTACGGGAGAGGCGAAGGTCGAGAACCGTGCGTCCTCCGAAACACAACCCACCAAGCCGCATTGCTTCTTGACACAATGCACGCTTAAGCCAGCCGCACCAATGTCGGAGGAACAAGCGATGGGACCCTCACCTAACCCGGAAGATGCTGGGCCAAACCCTCCCCTAACCCGGAAGATGCTGGGCCAAACCCTCCCCTCGAACCCGCATCTGCCTTAGACCACTACGCCACTCGGGAGGCCCACTGCAACAGACACGTTTGCCTACCTTCTCAGATGTTTTTTTATTTAACCTTTATTTAACTAGGCATGTCAGTTAAGAACAAATTCTTGTTTACAATGACCGACAGCCCCATTGCGTTTCGGTATACCAGAAGTACATTAATTTGCCTTGCAGCGGTGCAGAGGAAGCCTCAATGTGTTCTGTATGGTGCATATGTTAGATATATCCAACGTATGCTTCAAATTGGATGCACAGACTTGACAGAAATAGTAGCAAAAGGTGAATGTTGAACTTTATGTTGCACACGTGTTCAGCATTAATGCATTGACGCTGTGGTCAACACAAAATGAATGGAATGTGTTATCTTCTGTTAGATAACGTTTGCAAACTATTTCCCTTGTTGAATGCACCTTTGGACTGTAGTACATTGTCCATCCATCTACACTACCCTTTCCCCTGCCAGAAGTAAAAACCATGGAAAATGAACATACAAGGAACTACCCTATCTCAGTTTAAGTCTCTTGTTTCTATTTCTCCATAGCTCGAGTGCAATGACGTAGTGCTGTTCTGGAGGATCCAGAGGATGCTGCTTATCACAGCCAACACACTCAGACAGCAGCTAACCAACACCGAGGGTAGGCTGGGACTGGGGTATAGGGCTGGGACTGGGGTATAGGGCTGGGACTGGGGTATAGGGCTGGGACTGGGGTATAGGGCTGGGACTGGGGTATAGGGCTGGGACTGGGGTATAGGGCTGGGACTGGGGTATAGGGCTGGGACTGGGGTATAGGGCTGGGACTGGGGTATAGGGCTGGGACTGGGGTATAGGGCTGGGACTGGGGTATAGGGCTGGGACTGGGGTATAGGGCTGGGACTGGGGTATAGGGCTGGGTCTGGGACTGGGGTATAGGGCTGGGTCTGGGACTGGGGTATAGGTCTGGGACTGGGGTATAGGTCTGGGACTGGGGTATAGGTCTGGGACTGGGGTATAGGGCTGGGACTGGGGTATAGGGCTGGGACTGGGGTATAGGGCTGGGACTGGTGTATAGGGCTGGGTCTGGGACTGGGGTATAGGGCTGGGCCTGGGACTGGGGTATAGGGCTGGGCCTGGGACAGGGGTATAGGGCTGGGACTGGGGTATAGGGCTGGGACGGACTGGTGTATAGGGCTTAATTGAGTTTTCAGCCGTTACAAAATGTGGAAATCAAACCGGAAAGCAGTGGAACAGACTTCCTGTTGTGTTCGTCATTGCAGAGATTGCCGTGGCAAGCTTGATTATCATGAGTTGGCTAACTTTGGGGCTAGGCAGAACTGGGCGGTGCCATCTAAGACTGAGCTACACTGAACTGGGGCTTAGCTGGGATGAACCAACCGGCCATGGTCAATATTATTGTCATGTACCAACTGCCAAGCCCTCACCAGAGTATACAGGCAGCTGCATACCGGCCTGAAATTGAAGGCTTTATAGCTCTTAACTGTTTCAAATAAGAGGGACGGTAAACAGTCCGTTGAGTCATAGAGTTTAAACAGAGAACGTCTGCCCTCAGTCTGACCCTGTGAGTGAGCTACTGTGTCCTGGGGAGCTTGGTAGCAGACACAGTAGAATGATTGGCTGTGTCCCAAATGGCATCTTATTCCCTACATAGTGCACTACATTATTTTTGACCAGGGCCCATAGTCAATAGGGTGCAATTTAGGATGCAGAGACTGACACTAGCTGAGCTACATGGTGGAACCAGATGTGCTGTAAGCTAGGGCTGGGCGATATGGCCTAAAAGTAATATATACATTTCTTTCACAATATATCTAATTTCTTTAAATCTTTTCTCCAAAAAAGCTTTGTTGTACAATTAAAGGTCAAATACACTGCACTTCAAACAGTTATAATCTAATTAATTCAGGGCTTGTGAAATTATACCTAGGCTAAATATGCAGTGCATTTGGAAAGTATTCAGACTTGAAGTTTTCCACATTTTGTTAAGTTACAGCCTTATTCTAAAAAAAAAAAACAATCATCAATCTACCTACAAACCCCATAACGACAGATCAGGTGGGTTTGCTGGCCAATCAAGCACAGTAATCCCATGGTCATTGAACCAGGTATTGGTACCTTGGTGCCAAGTCCTGCTGGAAAATGAAATCAGCATCTCCATAAAGCTTGTCAGTAGAAGGAAGCATGAAGTGCTCTAACATTTCCTGGTAGACGGCTGAGTTGACTTTGGACTTGATGAAACACAGTGGACCAACACCAGAAGATGACATGGCTCCCCAAATCATCACTGACTGTGGAAACTTCACACTGGACTTCAAGCAACTTGGGATTCTGTGCCTCTCCACTCTTCCTCCAGACTCTGGGACCTTGATTGCCAAATGAAATGGAAAATGTACTTTCATCTGAAAAGAGGACTTTGGACCACCACTTAACCCAGGTAAGACGCTTCTGACGTTGCCTCTGGTTCAGGAGTGGCTTGACACGAGGAATGCGACAGTTGTAGCCCATTTCCTGGATACGTCTGTGCGTGGTGGCTCTTGGTGCACTGACTCCTGCCTCAGTCCACTCCTTGTGAATCTCCCCCACATTTTTGAATCCTCTCAAGGCTCCGGTTATCCCTGTTGCTTGTGCACCTTTTTCCTACCACACTTCTTCCTTCCACTCGACTTTCCATGAACATGCTTGGATACAGCACTCTGTGAACAGCCAGCTTCTTTAGCAATAATCTTTTCAGGCTTTCCCTCCTTGTGGATGGTGTTGATGACTGTCTTCTGCACAACTGTCAAGTCAGCAGTCTCCCCCATGATTGTGAAGCCTACTGAACTGGACTGAGACCATTTAAAGGCTCAGGAAACATTTGCAGGTGTTTTGAGTTAGTTAGCTGATTAGAGTGTGACACCTTGAGTCTACAATATTGAACTTTTCCACGATATTCTAATTTATTGAGCTGCGTGTGCGTGTGTGTGTGTTGTAATTTTTAATCCATTTTAGAATAAGGCTGTCTGAATACTTTCCGAATGCACTGTATGCCTTGCCAACCATAAGACCCACTACTAATGTAATCATATAATGGCTTTCAAGTCTATCTATGAATATGCCCTTTTTGTTACAAATATAACCAGTTCCATGCATAATACATTCACTAATAATGAACAACTTCTTGTAGCAGGCATTAAAGAACATTTAACACCGGTCTCTCAAGCACAAGCCCACGTGCTAGTGAGTAGCCAGCCAATCATTACATTTCAAGTTTAGCCAACTTGGATCTATTTGCTAGCGAACAAGGCAGAACAGTTGAATTGTTATGAACACACCCTGTCCGCCTCCCAACTGTTTGAACAGCATGCTAGCCTGTCCATTTTGTTCAGATGTTGAAAGAATTATAACGAGTTGCCAATTCCTTCTATAATAGTTTTTTATGTCTATTGCACGTTTGTAAAACACAGACAAGACAGTCTTTGGCTAAAATGCTGCTAGCCGTGCACGACAAACGGAGTATTTTCGAGAATCATTGTTCATTGATACTCCTATTTTAGTAGCTCAGCTTTTGAGACACAAAAAGGTTAACTTCTCCTCTATTAAAGTAAAATAATGTCCATATGACCGATTCTGTTGGACAAAATCTCAAATTCAAATAGCGAGTTAAAACCGGTTGTCAGAGAGCAAGTGATCTCTCATCTTGGTTGATGTGAGTGGCAGGGATAGGGCCTGTGTGTGTGTGTGAACAGAGAGGAAGAGGCGACGCGAGAGGATTCACTCTCGCCAAAATCTGTCCAAAATAAGCCCAATGGACTTATTTTGAACCTAAGCTTGTCGGGAAGTTGCACAGAAGGAACGAAGGAGACTCAAACAAAAAGACATTAGAACAAGCAGACATAAACGCTCATCAAAACGATACAGACATTTGGAATGTCACGCAAAAACATATATTTTAATTGATCAAATAAATTTTAGGTATCACCCAGCCCTATTGTAAGCTCAACTGTCTTGTTCAAAGAGCACTTGCTCCATATTTCTGGGCATATCTATATACGTTGACTATACCAAACATTAGGGACACCTTCCTAAATTTGAGTTGCACCCCTCCCCCTTGCCTTCAGAATAGCCTCAATTCTTCGGGGCATGGACTCTACAAGGTGTCGAAAGCGTTCCACAGGGACGCTGTCCCATGTTGACTCCAATGCTTCCCACAGTTGTCAAGTTGGCTGGATGGCCTTTGGGTGGTGGATGATTTTTGATACACATGGGCAACAGTTGAGCGAGGGGAAAACCCCAGCAGCGTTGCAGTTCTTGACACAAACCGGTGCGCCTGGCACCTTACTTCCTTACCTCGTTCAAAGGCACTTCAATCTTTTGTCTTGCCCATTTAACCCTTTGAATGGCACACACACAATCCGTCTCAATTGGCTCAAGGCTAACAAATCCTTCTTTAACGGTCTCCTCCCCTTTATCTATACTGAATGAAGTGGATTTAACAAGTGACATCAATAAGGGATCATGGCTTTCACCTGCATTCACCTGGTCAGTCTATGTCATGTTCCTAATGTTTTGTACACTCAGTGTAGGTGGCCTTTATTTTTTATGTCTGACTTTTTGTGGTGTGTGTGTGTGTGTGTTTGTGCCCCTGTGGTGTGCCTGGGTGTGTGTGTGTGTGTGTGTGTGTGTGTGTGTGTTCGCATATTCAGTGCGGCGCCTGGAGAAGAACGTGAAGGAGGTGCTGGAGGACTTTGGTGAGGACAACGAGAAGAAGGTCCACCTCATCACCGGACGCAGAGTACAGCTGGCAGAGGACCTCAGTGAGTCACCACACACACACACACACACACACACACACACACACACACACACACACACACACACACACACACACACAGAGTTGTTACACGCACACACACCGGCTACATACACACACTTCGGTTTAACCAGAATGATGCAGTCACATTTGTGGTCTCTCTTATTTATGCTTTACTGGTGAATGGATCACTTATATTATGATATCTAGAGGAATATGATGGATTTGGCTGTGTGGTTTCCCTTTTGCTGATTTGACGACACTGTTGTTTTGCAATATACCAGGCGCCACTAGATGGCAGTGGTGGTAAAGGAAAGGTGAAGTCTTCTCATTCGCGTCTCCTGTGTCTCTTACTGCTACAGACTGACAGCGCGCAATGGGAGGCCTGCTTCGTAGCAGTGCCCTCGTAGACTCTGTCGGACCACTGTGTAGCTTAATTTACTGTGTAACCCCACATGCATGCGTCTTCCAATGGGCTAGACACACATTTACATGATGTTTTAGTAACTTGGCAGACACACACACACACTCTCTACTTCAAGATACGTGAACACGAATACTCTATCTCTTTCTCCCTTCATCTCTCCATGGGGCTTGAGACTTGAATTGGTGCTCTAAGGAGAGGAGGGGGAAAGCATAAGAGTGGGAGAGATAGCTAAGTGTACTGCCAGCCGCCTGTCATGTCCACCAGCCCTGCTCTCTGGTAAGAAGCTCCGCTGATTAAACACAGCAATATGTGGAGCGGCCGAGTGGAGTGCCGACAAGCCCAGACTAGCTCTCTTACACACGAGCCCCACACACACACACACACACACACACACACTGATAACAGAGGAAGCGAAGTGACAGCGCTGCCACCTCAATAAGTGTGTGTGCGTCTAACTTTCAACATGGTCATAGTATAATTTTACTATGGTCAAAAGTAATGCACTATATGACCCATCTGATATATATATATATATATATAGATATAGATATAGATATATAGATATATATGAAGTGATCTGATATTGTAAACCATGGAATGAACAGAAACATAAACGCAACATGTCAAGTGTTTCATGAACTGAAATAAAAGATCCCAGAAATGTTCCATACACTCAAAAAGCTTTTTTCTCTTAAATGTTGTGCTCAAATGTGTTTACGTTCCCCGTTAGTGAGCATTTCTCCTTTGCCAAGATAATCCATCCACCTGACCAGGTGTGGCATATCAAGAAGCTGATTAAACAGCATGATCATTACACAGGTGCACCTTGTGCTGGGGACAATAAAAGGCCACTCTAAAATGTACATTTTTGTCACGCAACACAATACCGCAAATGTCTCAAGTGTTGAGGGAGCAAGTCGTGTGGGCGAGCGGTTTGCTGATGTCAACGGTGTGAACAGAGTGCCCCATGGTGGGGTTATGGTATGGGCAGGCATAAGCTACGGAAAACGAACACAATTGCATTTTATCAATGGCAATTTGAATCCACAGAGATATCGTTACAAGATCCTGAGGCCCATTGTCGTGCCATCCATCCGCCGCCATCACCTCATGTTTCAGCATGATAATGCACGGCCCCATGTCTCAAGGATCTATTTGTCAAATATGAAAACTGAATATAGATATATTTGACCGTCATGGTTATCGGTCTATAGGTTAATTTGCATAATTTAGTGGAATTTAAATTGGCGCGTGTGTATTTTCCTTAGTCGCCATGTATCTTATTCGTCACACGCGAACAGCATGCAGAGCCTAGTTTGAGCGGAATTTCACCTCAGCGCTGCTGTGAAACGGGCTTTTATTAGCCCAGTCATTGCGCAACTATTCTAAATGCAATGGCCACCATTTAAAAATAAAAAGCTTTTTTTTTTTCTTTTCTCAACTGGTCATTTAAACAAGCCTCCCATTCGCCATTCAAGTGCACAGGCAACGGTAGGCAGGCTATCAGCGCGTCACCCACCACTTTGCAATAAGAGCTGGCGGCAGTGTGCATTTTGAAAACGGATACTTAATTGTTTGAACCCTTAACGTTTGACTTCATATTACGAGGCATGTCTTACCTTGCTTCAAGGTAGCCTAGGCAACCCTGATTGGGAATAGGGTGTCATTTGGGAGGCAGACCTAGGAGTGAAGGAAAGAGGTTAGAGGATGCGGCGTCTATGAATTGAATAACACGTCCCTTGTGTTGGTGTGTGATACAGCTTTGTTCCCCATTTTGTATCTGTTCATGCCTTAATGCTTTTTATTTTACGAGGTGCGTGTTTCATGGTCAACACAGTACCTGCCTGTTAGCACCGTATGCGTTTCTGTGCGTGTTCACATGTACTTCTGTCTCGACTCGTGGTCCATACGATACCTACCCTTGAGGAGCGGGAATAGTCACAGTCGTGTGCCTGTGTCTTTGCGTGTGTGTTTCCTGTATACCAGTGAGACTGCAATAAGTCACTAGGCCTTGTTCCTCTCTGTTTGTGCCTGCCTGCCACCGTGGTAACGGGAGACGCTGGGAGAGAATGAATGTGCTGTTGCCAGTGACACACACACACACACTCTGACCCCCCCAGGAACTGACCTTCAGTCATACAGAGGATTATACCAATGAAGCCAAGTCCCCGCTGACAGTTTGTGTTGGGGTTGTTGCTAACTCTCCAATATATTTATGCGTATGTACTTGTATTCACGTGTGTGTGTTTGGGTCGTTGCTAACTGGCTCTGTGTTGGTAGTTATTTGTCGGTAAGGCAGAGAGAGGGGTCCATAATAACAGGCTATTGTGTAGTGACAGACTGAGGCGTCCACGCTACAGTAGCCTGCTTATTTAGTGAAGCCCTGCTAAGTGCCTTAGTGGAGCAGCACGATGGAGGCATGCTGCCAGCCCGCCAGGGCCTTGTTGTCTCGGCTTCGTACACTCACGTGTGCTCTCTCACACACACACACACATACACAGTTTGAAAATGAGGGTGCTGGGTACACTCAAAACGAATCAGGGCGCACCCTTAAGTTACGAGTCAGTGTTTAGGCTAGTTACCCCCCCCCCCACATGCTATCCTAATGTTAGTTCCTCCTCAGGTTAGTTTGTTAAAGGTGTGTGCATTGATAAAGCTTTCCCCCTGCAGATATGATATGGTTGTTGCTTTGTCTGGCTCCCATCGTTGTCCCGTGTAGCTCAGATGGTAGAGCATGGCGCTTGCAACGCCAGGGTTGTGGGTTCGATTCCCACGGGGGACCAGTGTCTGCACTAACTAAGTCGCTCTGGATAAGAGCGTCTGCTAAATGACTAAAATGTACATGTTGTGATCGCTAGACTGGCGTTCAGGTGTTGCCTTGAACACGCGTACAAACCTCTCTTTGACTGTATGACCCTTCTTCAACACACACAACAAACTCTCTCAAACACACACACCATGTTTCCCCTGTAGCCCCGTGGCTGCTAAATCGTTGCCGCCACTATAGCGAGATTTAGTCAATTCAAGCCCTTTTTCTACATACCAAGAGTCAGATGAACGCATGGATACCATTTTTGTCACAGCGTGCAGTTTGAAGGAAGTTTCTAATAGGCGTTAGCACAAATGCTAACTAGTTTTAGCGCAATGAGGTCTATGATAACATCTAGCATGCTAGCTTCAAACTGGGATTAGCGCAAGGACTGGAAGTCTCTGGGGAAAAGCTAGCATGCTCGCTGTTCCCAGAGTTCCTATTATTGTGCTAACGCTAGTTAGCAATAGCTTGCGAAACTGCCTTCAAACTGCACAAAAAGACATTCAAATGGTATCCGTTATCTGACAGTCCAAAAATTATTGAAATCTCTGACTATCCTTTTAAGATAAGTGAGAAGTTACAACGTGTATTTGTAGCAAACCGAGTGAACAGTGGCACGACCTGAGCCACCGCTTGCTCATCTCCCTACAATGCATCGGTGTGCATCGGTTTTATTTCAGATGGTGTCAACATAATTACATTTTCATGCGTTTTGGAGTAGAATGTCCTTTTAAAAAGTCAGTGGAAGTGCACTCAGTAGTTCTACAACCCCACCCACTACCTTTGCCACTGCTGCTGAAAAACATTCCTAGGGAAAGCTCTCTCTCTCTCTCGCTCTCTCTCTCGCTCTCTCTCTCTCTCTCTCTCTCTCTCGCTCTCTCTCTCGCTCTCTCTCTCGCTCTCTCGCTCTCTCTCTCGCTCTCTCTCTCGCTCTCTCGCTCTCTCTCTCGCTCTCTCTCTCGCTCTCTCGCTCTCTCGCTCTCTCTCTCGCTCTCTCGCTCTCTCTCTCGCTCGCTCTCTCGCTCTCTCTCTTCCCCCCCCCTCTGACACACACAAGCGCACCCACGTCAGTTGTTAGGTTGAGTTTAAAAGACGCTGACTTCCCTTCCTTCTATGGGGGTCATATTCTCTCACCAAACCACCAGAGGGGAAACCGAGAGGGATAGATAAAACGAGAAAACCTTCCTCTCTTCATCCTCTGCTTCTCGTTAGAGGAATTCCTAGACCTATATAGTGAGTAGGCTGCTATTTGGCCATTATCCTCCTCCTTCCCAGAGTGTCCGATGTGGGTTGAGGGAGCTTGGTGGGGCTGGGAGCACAATGGTTACACACCACATTGACTCTGCCCATGGCTGCAGGTGCTGCATGCCAGACACCCCACAGAGAGTTATCCCTGCCTGGGCTTGTCCTCCTCCAACACCCCCTTGGCACTCCGAGGAACCAGAGATTAGTGAAGCTTCAGAAGTAGAGGCCGATTTTAGAGTAGTGTTATATATGAGTTATTAAAACATGTTTGTGCTAAAACAAGCTGTTTAGGATGTAGGATACACTATCAAGCGGGTGTAGGCTACACAACCTTGTGTAATAAGGCTTAGAGTCATCGTGCTCCTGAACTCGAGCGTTCAATTCATGTTCATTTGAACTTTCCGACGCTTCCGTTGCTCCAACCTTGCTGTTTGCAAAGCACTTTTTAAGACCGTAGCTACATTAAAGTCAAATGGGTTCAGTGCATTCATGTAAGGTTGTCAGTCAGCTAGATGTAGTGAGAGTTGAGGATGGTGCTGGCTAGCCGTCTGACAGTGCGGAGCTGGTTGTCTGTCTGTGTGTAATGTAGACCTAGACGTGTGCAGGGGGCTAGAGGGCGGTGTCCCAAATAGCACTCTATTCCCTACATAGTGCACTACTTTTGACCCAAGCCCTATGGGCCCTGGTCAAAAGTAGTGCACTATATAGTGAATAGGGTGCCATTTCAGATACAGACATGGAGGTCTCAGAAGGGCAGTGGAGCCCATCACTCTAAATGACCAGACGGACTCTACTGGGCTCCGAGATACGCCTCAATGCACAGCCACAAGACTAAGTGTCAAAGTCCAACTAGGAAGTTTGGAGTTCTCTATAAAGTTAGGCTATTTTGACATTTCTCCCCTCAATTAGGCTTGGGTGGTATACTGTATACTGGGGTATTTTTAAATACCTACTGTATGGTTTTCAATAACTTTTTAAAAATATGTACAGTACCAGTCCAAATTTTGGACACACCTACTAAGCGCAAACCAGATGGGATGGTGTATCGCTGCAGTATGCTGTGGTAGCCATGCTGGTTAAGTGTGCCTTGAATTCGAAATAAATCACCGACAGCGACACCAGCAAAGCACCATCACACCTCCTCCTCCATGCTTCACGGTGGGAACCACACATGCGGAGATCATTCGTTCACCTAATCCGCGTCTCACAAAGACACGGCAGTTGGAACCAATTTTCCACCGGTTTAATATCCATTGCTCGTGTTTCTTGGTCCAAGCAAGTCTCTTCTTCTTATTGGTGTCCTTTAGTAGTGGTTTCTTTGCAGCAATTCGACCATGAATGCCTGATTCACGCAGTCCCCTCTGAACAGCTGATGTTGAGGTGTCTGTTACTTGAACTCTGTGAAGCATTTATTTGAGGCTGGTAACTCTAATGAACTTATCCTCTGCAGCAGAGGTTTCTGAGTCTTCCTTTCCTGTGGTGGTCCCCATGAGAGCCAGTTTCATCATAGAGCTTGATGGTTTTTATGACTACACTTGAAGAAACTTCTTGAAAATGTCTAAATTGACATTCATTAAAGTAATGATGGACTGTCATTTCTCTATGCTTATTTGAGCTTGGTCTTTTACAAAATAGGACTATTTTCTGTATACCACCCCTACCTTGTCACAACACAACTGATTGGCTCAAATGCATTAAGAAGGAAATAAATTCCACAAATTAACTTTTAACAAGGCACACCTGTTAATTGGAATGCATTACAGGTGACTACCTCATGAAGCTGGTTGAGAGAATGCCAAGAGTGTGCAAAGCTGTCATCAAGGCAAAGGGTGGCTACTCTCAAATATAACACTTTTTTGCTTACTTCTTCACTATTATTTTACAATGTAGAAAATAGTAAAAAGAAAAACAGTCGTGGCCAAAAGTTTTGAGAATGACACAAGTATTGGTCTCCACAAAGTTTGCTGCTTCAGTGTTCTTAGATCTTTGTCAGTAGTTTCTATGGTACACTGAAGTATAATTACAAGTATTCCATAAGTGTCAAAGGCTTTAATTGACAATGACACTCAGTTTATGCAAAGAGTCAATATTTGCAGTGTGGACCCTTCTTTTTCAAGACCTCTGCAATCTGCCCTGGCATGCTGTCAATTAACTTCTGGGCCACATCCTGACTGATGGCAGGCCATTGTTGCATAATCAATGCTTGGAGTTTGTCAGAAGTTGTGGGTTTTTGTTTGTCCACCCGCCTCTTGAGGATCGACCACAAGTTCTCAATGGGATTAAGGTCTGGGGAGTTTCCTGGCCATGGACCCAAAATGTTGATGTTTTGTTCCTCGAGCCACTTAGTTATCACTTTTGCCTTATGGCAAGGTGCTCCATCATGCTAGAAAAGGCATTGGTCGTCACCAAACTGTTCTTGGATTGTTTGGAGACGTTGCTCTCGGAGGATGTGTTGGTACCATTCTTTATTCATGGCTGTGTTCTTAGGCGAAATTGTAAGTGAGCCCACTCCCTTGGCTGAGAAGCAACCCCACACATGAATGGTCTGAGGATGCTTTACTGTTGGCATGACACAGGACTGATGGTAGCGCTCACCTTGTCTTCTCCGGACAAGGTGTTTTCCGGAAGCCCAAATAATCGGAAAGGGGATTCGTCAGAGAAAATGGCTCTACCCCAGTCCTCAGCAGTCCAATCCCTGTACCTTTTGCAGAATATCGGTCTGTCCCTGATGTTTTTCCTCGAGAGAAGTGGCTTCTTTGCTGCCCTTCTTGACACCAGGCCATCCTCCAAAAGTCTTCGCCTCATTGTGCGTGCAGATGCACTCACACCTGCCTGCTGCCATTCCTGAGCAAGCTCTGCACTGGTGGTGCCCCGATCCTAAAGTTGATTCAGCTGCGGGAGACGGTCCTGGCGCTTGCTGGACTTTCTTGGGCGCCCTGAAGCCTTCTTCACAACAATTGAACCTCTCTCCTTGAAGTTCTTGATGATCCGATAAATGGTTGATTTAGGTGCAATCTTACCAGCAGCAATATCCTTGCCTGTGAAGCCCTTTTTGTGCAAAGCAATGATGACGGCACGTGTTTCCTTGCAGGTAACCATGGTTGACAGAGGAAGAACAATGATTTCAAGCACCACCCTCCTTTTAAAGCTTCCAGTCTGTTATTCTGACTCAATCAGCATGACAGAGTGATCTCCAGCCTTGTCCTCGTCAACACTCTCACCTGTGTTAACGAGACAATCACTGACATGATGGTAGCTGGTCCTTTTGTGGCAGGGCTGAAATGCAGTGGACATGTTTTTTTGGGGATTAAGTTTAATTAATGTTCATGTTAAAGAGGGACTTTGCAATTAATTGCAATTCATCTGATCACTCTTCATGACATACTGGAGTATATGCAAATTGCCATCATCAACACTGAGGCAGCAAACTTTGTTGAGACCAATACTTGTGTCATTCTCAAAACTTTTGGCCACGACTGTATATATTTTGGCATTATTTGGCATATCTCACATAGTTCTCTCCAGCGCAGGGCTTTTTGTTTGCTAACTTGCTAGCTTAAGTGGCTAGATTGTAAGATCAAGCTTCTTGCAGAGACAATCAATCCCCTCCTTAATCAAGATCCCTGCTGCCTGAATTATTTTTGTGCGTAAAAATGTGTATTATGATTTCTTTTTACATTTGGAAAGAAATTGCGGCGCTTGTGTGCACTGCCAGTAACAGTCATCTGATGATGATGATCTTTAACCGTCTATGATATAACGTTTCATGTTGAGGATGCAAGCTAATGTATTAAATGGCGTTATTAGACATGATACCAGTGAACGTCTTGTGATGTTTGGCTAAACTCTGACGTGAGCCTCTCCTCAAAAACCTGTGTGCTGTTTGGCCCTCTCCCTGCAAGACCCGACAGGAGGAGATTCCACCAGTTCAGCTGGGTGGGGAGGTGTGTGTGTGAGAAGCTGAACATGGTGGCTCTCGAAGTCCCCTCTGTTACACACTCCTCATCTGAAGGCTGGGAGGCAGGAGATGACGGCCCCCCGTTAAGGTATTAGATCAGAGCAGTGGTCATCTCGTTAATGAATGGCAGGGAAGCTTTATTTCAATGCTCTCACTCGCGTTCTCTCTCTTTCTCGCTCTCTCTCGCGCTCAAAGCGACCTGAGCCTCACCTGGCTGCCTGCTTTACGGTGGAGGCGGGGATAGAGAGGGGGAGAGATAGAGGAGCGAGAGACACTTCTCTTAACAAAGGCAGAAATGTGCTCCCTCGGGCAGTCTGGTTTTAAGAGCGGTTTGCCCCTACTCGCAGCAGACCGGTAGAGCCCAGCGCTACTCAGGTTTCGCACAGAGGTGTGTGTGTGTGTGTGTGTGTGTGTAGGAGGCAGATTGTAGGAGTATTAACGGGTGGTGCAGGGTGTGTGGAGGTGAAACTGCGTGTGTGTGTTTATGTAGCGGGGGGTGCGGGGACCACAGGCCAGTGCAGCTGCATGGCAGGATGCCTCCTCTTGCCTTCTCTCCTTGGAAAGGAGCCCAGTGCTAACATGGAACTGCAGGCCCGTCAGGAGACGACTGGCTCGATGTGGGCTGCTGCCTTAATTCCAGTAATACACAACTCAATTACAACAACCCAAGAATATACCCTCACTCCCTCAGTCTACGTGCCTCTCTTCAAGCCTTGCTGTGTTTTCCATCTCTCTCTCTCTCTCTCTCTCTCTCTCTCTCTCTCTCTCTCTCTCTCTCTCTCTCTCTCTCTCTCTCTCTCTCTCTCTCTCTCTCTCTCTCTCTCTCTTTTCCTTCCTCTCTCTCTCTCTCCCTCCCCCATCTCTTGCCTTGTGACAGACCCCTTTGACTCATGATGGGAGAAAATTGCTGTGTACACGCCACCAGGTATGGTCCTCCTCTCTGAAAGAATACATCTTTGCTTTTCAGATGTCATGACGTTGTGGGCCTGAAAGGGAAGTTGTGGGTGTTTATACAGCTTGTCAAATTGATGGAGAGCGCGTGTCTTACACACACACACACACACACACACACACACACACACAGGAAGGCGGAGAAGTCAGTTTTTATACACTACTTCTGTACACAGACCCATGCCAACACACACACCACACAACACGTGCGCAGACACATCATACGCACTTCCCTTCACCTTTTTCCCCTGGTCTTCTTTAGCTCTCCCTGTCAACTTAGCACTGGTATTGTGTGTGTGTGTGTGTGTGTGTGTGTGTGTGTGTGTGTGTACACGTACAATAGCACTCTTGGTTGTCTGGACCTGCTCCGTGGACACACACACACACACTCCTCCATCTCACATCTTCTCCCTCTATCCCTTTTATCTCCTTTCCCCCCTCCTCTCCTTTCCCCCCTCCCCTCCTCTCCTTTCCCCCCTCCCCTCCTCCCCCCCATTTCCCCCCTCCTCTCCTCTCCTTAACCCTCCTTTCCCCCTCCTCTCCTCTCCTTTCCCCCCTCCTCTCCTTTCCCCCCTCCTCTCCTTTCCCTCCTCCTCTCCTTTCCCTCCTCCTCTCCTTTCCCTCCTCCTCTCCTTTCCCTCCTCTTCTCCTTTCCCTCCTCTTCTCCTTTCCTCCTTTCCCTCCTCTTCTCCTTTCCTCCTTTCCCTCCTCTTCTCCTTTCCCTCCTCTTCTCCTTTCCTCCTTTCCCTCCTCTTCTCCTTTCCCTCCTCTTCTCCTTTCCTCCTTTCCCTCCTCTTCTCCTTTCCCTCCTCTTCTCCTTTCCTCCTTTCCCTCCTCTTCTCCTTTCCCCCCTCCTCTCCTTTCCCCCCTCCTCTCCTCTCCTTTCCCCCCTCCCCTCCTCTCCTTTCCCCCCTCCTCTCCTTTCCCCCCTCCTCTCCTTTCCCCCTCTTCTCCTTTCCCCCCTCCCCTCCTCTCCTTTCCCCCCTCCCCTCCCCTCCTCTCCTCTCCCCCCTCCCCTCCTCTGAGCAGCTCTTCCTCTAGAGTGATTAGTGAGGCTCAGTGAGAAGTGCTCCTCTGTTTCCACCTGCTGTAGCGGATGACTTATAGGAGTCTTAGGTGTGTGTGTGTGTGCTCAAGGTTTTACGGCGTTTACTCTTGGCGGCAGGTCCCCCGCACACACACACACACACACACACACACACACTTATCTGTTTGCCCTCTCCTCTTAGAGGAGGACAAGATGGCACTTGTCTGTTGCTTGTATATGGAGCGACGTACTGTAGCTTGTCCATTAGATTTATTCCCCTGTTTGTGGGAATAATAGAGGTTTGGATTCCCACTGTTGCGTTTTACATGGAAGGAAGATTGGGCTATATGTTTTGATTTGGAGCTACTTTTTTTTTTTTCTTCATGGATTGCCAATCCGCAATCCCTCAGCCGTTTACCAGAACAAGTGGCGGGATGAGCACGTCTTGTTTTTCGGATCTCGGATTGTCCCTTTAATCACTTAGGGGCCATTTGATGCTGCTCTTGCTCTCTCAAGGGCCCCGTTGCATTTGAATGCGTTGGCAAATGAATTGGCTGCCCCTTTAGTTTAAGCTTTTACTCTCGTCTCTATCTCTCTACATCTCTTTGGTGTTTTTTTTTAAAAGCATTTTCCCCCCGTCATGTCCTCACATAGACAAATAGATGGCGCAAGAAGTGCTTTTATTTTAAATGGACATTAGAGGCTTTATTTTCAAAGCAAGGTTTTTTTATTTTTCTTCAGTGTATATACTCCGGCTGTGTCCCAAATGGCATCCCATTGCCTATTTAGCGCACTACCTTCGTCAAAAGTAGTGCACTACGTAGGGAATAGGGTGTTATTTGCGATGCAGTCTCTGGCATTAATTGTAGTGCTAGTTTTTAGAAGTTTTCCCGTGAAGAGGAAACTTCAAGGATTGACTCTGGGCCAACTTGTCCATTTTCTCCGGGGCTGGGAGTAGACAAACACTACATTTAGAGTTGTCATAACGCTGCTTTAAAACACACTGCTCTGTCTTTCCTTTCATCTGCAGCCAGCTCTCTTCCCGTCTTAACTCTCTCACACACACCAACTCCCAACATGCACAAGCTCACACGCAACACATGCATACACATATTTGTGTGTGTGTGTTTTTACGTTGAAGGAACAGGGAGCATGGCTGATGTTAAAAGCACATGTGGGTCTGACCCCCACCTCTCTGACAGAGGACTGTTTATACCCCTCCCTGACAGCCAGTGGAGGAAGTAACTTCCGTCTTCCCAACGGCTGGATCAGAGGCCCTCCTTCGCTCCCTACATCTCTCCTCCTCCCCTCCCCTCCCCACACCCTGCCAGCCAGCCGCACCCAGTCACGACCCCCGACCCTCCTCCCTCTCTCCTTACCTCCCCCTGTCTCCTCCTCCTCCACTGAGGCTGGGAGCCAGGGCGGGCTGTCCACGCTCCCTCCGACACATCCCTGGTGTTTTGGTGATTCCCCCCCCCCGCGCCCTCTCCACATACCCTATTCCCCTGCATCTGTTTCACAGCCCCCGGATGGTTGTAAATCTCTCCTCGCTCTCCCTGAGTGTGTGGAGGAAAGAGGGGCAGGGTACATTTTTTGGGGAGACTGTCCACCCTGTCAGAGACCCAGAAAGAGAAGGGGTGTAAGCTAGGGCTAAGCTGTTGGACCGGTCTTTCCCAGGCCCTGTCTCAATACTCCTCATCTAGCCTCCTCTCCTTGTCTCCTCCAAGACTACTTAAGGCAACAGGTGAAAGCACTCATCTGTGTGAAAGAACATGTTTACGCAACCTTACTTGTCACCTAGAAAAGGTTACAAGGAATGGAAGCCTCTGAGGAGTATTGAGGCACGTCCCCGGTGCTCCTGAGAGAGTTATCCATCGGTGGGAAAAGAGGAAATGGAGAAAGTCATGTGATGTGGGACAGAGGAGCGACCAGTGAGGCTTCCATCCGTCTGTTTCCCCCCCAGGGGCCCATTCCTGCAGATCCTCCTGTCACTCAAGATACTGTTTGTCTCCCAAATGGCTCCCTATGTAGCGCACCACTTTTGACCGTGGCCCCATAGACCTCTGGTGAAAAGTTGTGTGCTATACAGAGAATAGAAAGCCATTTGGGACACATCCACAGTCTCAGACAGCACCGTTCCTGTTCACACACTAGGCCCCTGTTTGCGGTCCACTGCTCGAATAAGGGGGTGAGGTAATAGGAAAACCATACACTTCCTCCCTCACATGGTAAAAATAGAGCAGGCTGTTTTAAGAGATCTCTCTTGTTTTATGAAATGGGGTATTTTCTCAATGTCATCCCTGCACATGGGCTACCAGGCGTTAGATTCATAGCTAAGATTTGGATTATGTTTAGTGCTGTAATGTTTAAAGTTGGCAGGTCTTCTAGTTTTGTGTATTAGATATTTCATCAGACTTGTTCTCGTCATCCCACTGACAATAGCTAGGCTTCCATCCAATTGGGGACAGATTTTCAAGCGCATTCTAAAATCTGCGTGAAAACAATATGCACATTTTCTCACCAGAGATGTTTCCATCAAACTGACGTTTTGCGGATTTAAGGCTTTGTGTGATGACGTAGTGCACATAACAAATACTTTAGTGATTTAAATATACCAAATAAAAAATACAAGTTAAATGGGTTTCCAGACGTATTTTCAACTCTACCGATGGTTTTGTATTTTTATTTGTCAAATGGCAGCCAAGCATCGATCGTCATGTCACCAGAATAAGCCCCTATATATTGGAAAGGAGCATCAAGCTCGTCACCATGTCATCTGCAGCCTAATAAATTGCATGCTTTCCCGATTTGTAGTGGGAGGACCACACAACACATCATCCCGCGTGACTCCCAAGTTTACTTCGAAATTATGGTTATTCTATCAATATTTGAGCTTAAATGCGTTTCCACCACCACTTATTGCTTAATTCATTTTACAAACATAAAAAGATCCCACCATGTCGAACGAACAAATTGTCTGTCGACTTTTGAAGATTTCCTGTTTCCATCAGGCCGGTTTTGACTTTATGCGTAAGGTAATTCCTCCGCCTGAAATGGTTGGACGGAAACCTGGTTATATAGATAAATAAACTTGATGGAAGTTTTCAGAGATGGAGTTTGAATGTGCTTGCAGTGACATATTTCACTCTAGCGGTGACATTGAGGAATTCAGTGTGTGTTGGGTGTCATCGGCCGTCTCTGTCGTTCGTTTGGGATCAGCGCTGTGCCTTTTATGGTACTTACCTTCATGGGACTGACTGACATGCAGTCTTTAGGGTATTTCATGAGTCGGACCTCCAGGTTCTTCTGTGTGTAAGTGTGATAGAATTCATGGAGACAGAGAGACTTATAGTGGCTCTTCCAAGGTGCCTTGGAATTGAACACGTTACAGTTGATTCTGTTCAATGTGTCTGTCTGTCTCTGCCTGCTAATGTGGCGTGTGTGCGTGCACGTCCAGAGTTCAGCAGCGGGCAGTCCACACACACCTGTGGCTCTGAGGGATTATGACAGTGATTTAACATAAACACTCTGTCACCCCGAGATTATCAGGCCGACGTTACCCCGTAAGATTGATTGTCCAGGCTACTTAGCTGCAGTACAGACCATCTGAGTGCAAAAGGTTGGCTTTAGAAGCCTGGGAACTCTGGCTCTCTCTGAATTTACCATGATTTACAACTCCCCAAAACAACTCCCCAAAATTACACAGACCTTTTCTGAATTTACAGCTTGAGTGTCTTGCACAGCTTTTACGGTGTAAAGACTTGTCAGTACTCTGCGCTTGCAAATGAAATACAGTCTCATGATTGTACAGATAAAGGAAGGCCAGTGATGTTGTGATTTTGGTTGGAAGACTTAAGAAATATGGGATGTGTAAGGGTTCCTTTTTCTGAAAACCCTCTCAGATCCATCGTCCTCTGTTTGATCGTACTGCTGTTTTGCAACATGAAACCTCTTGAATCCAGCAGTGCGCCTTTATTTTATTTTATTTTATTTAACCTTTACTTAACTAGGCAAGTCAGTTAAGAACAAATTCTTATTTACAATGACGGCATACCTACAGGGTCAGCCCCTGGACCAAATTACGGTTAAGTGCCTTTCTCAAGGACACATCGACAGGTTTTTTTTTTTCTTCACCTTGTCTGCTCGGGTATTCGAACCAGCGACCTTTCGGTTGCTGGGCCAACGCTCTAACCGCTAGGCTACCTGCCGCCCACTAGCTAAGATAAATCCACTTAGGAAATGAAATTTCCAGATTTTGCCCGTTAACCCAATTTTACAAAGTTGATGACACCCCCTCCCCACCCTTTAAAGCTGTGGCAATGTCTTTCAATAAAACTGCACAACACGTCTTCACCTGGCGTTCTCACGCTTTGTTTTCCCCGCTCTGCTTTTTTGTTTAGTCTTTGGCCCCCTTGGTGACCCCAGGTTGAACCTGTTCAGGCCCAGGGCTCGACTCCTTGGTTCTGCTCTCCTCAAGCATCTGGTTCCTAGATGAGCCCTACAGAGCCAGCCATGATTCATGGCTTTGCCCCTGACGTGGCGTTTTGCCGACGACATTACCGCTTTCTGCGTCCACCTCCTGCCGCCCTTACGTTTTTATAGCGTGTTACAATACAGATTTAGAGACAAGTCCGGTGACATGGCGGCGGCCTCCTCTTCTGTTTGTTGCATTAAGAGATCGGCTTTCAGTCAGGACAGGATTGCGCATGCAGACATCCCCCCACCCCACCCGCCCCCGACTGTACCTTGCTTGTGACAAGAGAAGTTAAATGTACATTTTTTTGAATGATGATTGTTTGGGATGGGAGCCTCCTGACCAGGCAGTGAACTCGGTCCTGTCTTGAGTTGGCTGATACTGGACTAGAGCACCATGCAAAAAAACAACAGGGGCTGGTCTTGGCCCCGAACGATACCCACAAAAAGCCTTCCATCGACACTTTCTAATACAGTCTCCCTTTTCTAACGGCTGCCTTTCTCCTTTCACGTCAAACTCTCGAGAGGGGCATCCCCCATATTAAAGAGATTAACGTCTCTCAGTCCTCTCTACCCTTCTCTCCATCTGTATGGAGCGGTTGTTTCGGCTGGGGCCACACTGTTTCACTGTCTTAATTACAGGTCAATTAAAGGCTTTTCCCTCAGTCCCTAATGCTTCTCCTGCTCCGGACACCGAAGGCTTACAGCCTTTACAGATCATTTCATGTGGAGATCAGCTGAGAAAGGGACCTGAAAGAGAGGATTGGGAAAGGCCCGGAGTCTCTCTCTCCACCCCACCCCCCCCTCCACAGCCCGCCACCTGAAAAGGGGCCTCTGGGATAAAGGCCAAAGGATTATGGGAATATTTATGACCAGATAAAGGGAAGGGCGGCTGAATAGCAGTGTCTCACGGCTCATCTCTTAGGTAAACATGCGCCTATATAGATTTTTTTGAGGGGGGATTCCTCTGAGGCAACAGGCAAGGAACGGCGACTCTGTCCACTTCCTGTGTTGCATTTCCGTGAGCCTCAAAAAAAGGAAAGCTGCCTTGTTGTGGCTTTTTCTTTCCCTTGTCGTCCTGTAGGACAAACAGATGGCGGAAGAGAAATTAAATATCTGTTTCCTCTGTTGCTGCCCAGAATATTGGCTTTTTCTGAAAGCTGCCGTTCAGAACCGTGCTTTTCTCCCGCAAGATGGCAGGGGCTTCATTTTAACTCCATTTATAAATTAATTAGCACCGTTTTGCCTATCAGATTCTGGATATATATATATTGAGACCTACCTTCAGCTATAAGGTATGAGAACTGCTATAAAACTGTAAAAATAACTTCAGGCAAGGTTATCCTCTGTGGTTGACCTGTTGCACATCGCGCAACTAACTCTACACAGTAGCTCCCTCATCAGTGTCACATCTAGACTCCGCTCAGCAGTGACGCTTTGAAGGTGAGCCAGGGGTTTTCCCTGGCTTGTTTTGATGTGACAGAGATGCCCCCCCCCCCCCCCTTTTCGCATCTCCTCCGTGGGTCTGGTTCAGACAGATGTTGCTAGAAATCCTTATCCGATTGGCTCTGATTTTGACTTATGAGCCCGGCCCACACTCCTCCTCTCTGTATTTGTGCTCCTTAACTTTCTTTGAGCGGTGTGGTTCTAGAGTGGGGCTACAGCCGGGTTAGGTTTCAGCCTTGCCACACCTGCCGTGGTAGTGGAGCCGTGTCAGCGTGCCCGCTCTCTCTCCCAGCCTTAATGCCTCCATTAGGTGTTGTAATCTCCCTGTACCGCCTCCCTATTGTGCCCTCGTGTGTTAACTGAGTATCAAAGGCTGGGGGAATTTCTTTTTGCCACCTGCCAGGAGTGCGTGTGGGGAGGGAGAGAGGAGGGGATAGGTGTTTTTTCTACCACGGCTTGTGCTGTTTTTCACGGCGTAGGGGCGTGTGTGCGCGAGGCCAGTGTTTTGCTCCGCATTTTTAGTGTTATATTTCAGGACTCCGATGTGCGCGCGTCCTCAAAGGCTGCCGCGTGCCTTTCATCTGTCAGAAAGGGATACCTCTGCACCCGTTCCCCCATCAAAGGGTCTAGCACGAGCCCCTCGCTCTAGGATAAGGTTACCCTCTAAAGCACGCATGCAGCTCCCACCTTTGTGCTGACCTGAAATGGACACTCAAGACACTGTTGTTTGCCGTTCTAAACCGCTATGATTTATTGTCCCGTGGAAATCAAGGAGTCTTACGGTTTTTAAGCTTTCAGACCTTGTGTCTAAGTTTCTTGAGTCTAAAGCATTTGAAGATACACTTCTGATTGTATCTCGTGAAGCTGATTTTAAAGTAGTTGAGTTGCAGTTAGTGCCTCAGTTTTGTTTGAGTTTGTGCTTGGAGGAGCTCCAGTCGGATTAGCCTACTGGAATGGAGAGCGATGGAGAAATGGGGCCAAGGATGGGTGCAGCTGGCACTGCTAGTCCCTTATAGTCCTCCTTTTCTTTCTCGCTGGCCCATAGACTTTGTCTTGCCATTGTTAAATCAGTGATTTAAAGAGTCTCTGTTACTGCAGCCCATCGTGTGACAGTACATGTCGTCATACGGACGGATTTCTCCTCAAAAGGACCCCAACGGCGGGACGTGGTGACTCAACGTTTCTCCAGTATATTCTCCCTTTCATGTGGAATGTTGTTATGGTATCTCCCATCCATTAGCTAGACGTGTGCCTGGAGGGACATTACATGTAATCGGTTCGGGGGGGGGGTTGTCTGTGAGCGAACTGGAAATGGCCCACAACTCTCCTCTTCAACAAAAAATATTTCACTGAAGTGATCCTTTTTCTTTAGGGTCAGTGGGGACCATCTGCTGTTGGGCTGAAATAAGAGGTGACAGTGGAGGCACAATGGCCTGTGACAAGTCTGTTATTCTGCTAGTTAAAAACGTACAGAATTTCAGGGCATTGGTTTGTGAATGTATGCCATGGCTGTTATGAACACTGAACAAAAATATAAACGCAAAGTTTGTTTCATGAGCTGAAATAAAAGATCCCTGAAATATTTCCATATGCACAGAAAGCTTATTTCTCTCTAATTTTGTGCACAAAATTGTTTACATCCCTGTTAGTGAGCTTTTCTCCATTGCCAAGATAATCCATCCACCTGACAGGTGTGGCATATCAAGAAGCTGATTAAACAGCATGATCATTACACAGGTGTATGTTGTGCTGGGGACAATAAAATGCCACTCTAAAATGTGCAGTTTTGTCACACAATACAATGCCACAGATGTCTCAAGTTTTGTGTAAGCATGCAATTGGCATGCAGACTGCAGGAATTTCCACCAGAGCTGTTGCCAGAAAATGTTATGTTAATATCTCTACCATAAGTAGAATTTGGCAGTACATCCAACCGGCCTCACATCCACAGACCACGTGTAACCACGCCAGCTCAGGACTTCCACATCCGGCTTCTTCACCTGCGGGATCATCTGAGACCAGCTACCCAGACAGCTGATGAAACTCTGGGTTTGCACCACCGAAGAATTTCCGCACAAACCGTCTCAGGGAAGCTCATCTACATGCTTGTCTTCCTCACCAGGGTCTTGACCTGACTGCAGTTCGGTGTCGTAACTGACTTCAGTGGGCAAATGCTCACCTTCGATGGCCCCTGGCACGCTGGAGAAGTGTGTTCTTCACGGATTAATCCTGGTTTCAACTGTACAGGGCAGATGGCAGACGGCGTGTATGGTGTCGTGTGGGCAAGTGGTTTGCTGATGTCAACGTTGTGAACAGAGTGCCCCATGGTGGGGTGGGGTTATGGTATGGGCAGGCATGAGCTACAGACAACAAACAGAGTTGCATTTTATCGATGGCAATTTGAAGCCACAGAGATATCGTTACAAGAACCTGAGGCCCATTGTCGTGCCATCCATCTGTCGTCATCACCTCATGTTTCAACATGATAATGCACGACCCCATGTCACAAGGATCTGTGACCAACAGATGCATATCTGTATTCCCAGTCGTGAAATCCATAGATTAGGGCCTAATGAAGTTATTTAAATTGACTGGTTTCCTCATATGAACTGTAAGTCAGTAAAATTGTAGAAATTGTTAAATGTTGCGTTATATATTTTTGTTCAGTATTTATCTGTAACTGGTGTTACTGGTAGTTGGAAGCACTGGAGGCCACGGGTCTGAGAAACATCAAGTCTCCCAAATAGAAACCCAATAGAATAGGGGCGGCAGGTAGCCTAGCGGTTAGAGCGTTGGGCCAGTAACTGAAAGGTAGCTGGTTCGAATACCCGAGCCGACAAGGTGAAAAAAACCTGTCAGTGTCCTTGAGCAAGGCACTTAACCCTAATTTGCTCCAGGTGCTGACCCTGTAGGTATGCTGTCATTGTAAATAATAATTGGTTCTTAATTGACTTGCCTAGTTAAGTAAAGGTTAAATAAAAATAATAATTTTTAGTATTCGCATGAGAACACATAGGACTCAGAATAGTTGGCCATCTCAGCCAATAGTCTGTTAAGAAATAAAAAACACAGTAGAATAGAATTGGCCTCTTTTAGCAGACTCAACCACTCACATGATAACAGTGGTTTACTGT